>CM053589.1:179224536-179241390 GCA_028646515.1 Pseudochirops corinnae | reverse complement strand
TTTTCCCCAAAGAAGGAATCTAGGGTTTGGTTGCAGTTCTTACTTTGCTTCTTATGCTTATTCTTACTCATGGTTGGTCAGTCCATGAATTTTTTTTTTTTAAATCTCTGTGGGGCTCTACTTCCAGAAGGGAAAGTTCTGTCCCAAATCGCTGGGGTCCTCCTGGCTGCCGTAGCTCTCAGGAAGGTGCTGGGACCCTTCCTACTTACTTCCGGCTCACTGGATAATGAAGACTCCAAGACCGAGGCCCAAGATGGCGATCCGGATCCAGGCTGCTCAACGCGAGAGCACTGGCCTCAAAACAATCGCTTAGTCCCCCTGCTGTCTGCAGGCCGTGGGTGGGAAGCTGCAATGCGGAGGTGAGTGCAAAATCTCTGCCTTTCACTTTTCTGCTCTGGAGGCCTTTCAGCCAGACTGCTTTTCTCTCCTAATTTGGCAAGGCCCACAGACCTAGTTCTCAACACTGCTCACAGCCGCTGCTAATCAGCTCACCACTCCTCTCGTCTGGCTGCCCCTGGGGCTCAGCCGTGGCTTGAGGCCAGGCTGGTTTCAGTTTGCAGTGCTGATATGGTTCCTCTTAGCCGAGCTGACTTTAGTGGGAAGTATCTTTGTGTGCATTTTGGAGTTCTAGGATTGGTTTAGAGTCCTATTTTATGGGTATTTTGGGGTGGCTATGTGAGAGCTGCGATATGTTGCTGCTGCTACACCTCCATCTTGGCTCCGCCCTGAACATTTGTATTCTTGCAACAAGTGGAAATAATGGATCTTAGAACCTTGTCTAGAAGAAATGGGTAACTGGGGATCCTGCAGCTGGCATCTTTCTCCTCTCTCTTCTCTGATTATATGATTCCATACCCTTGGAACTCCTTTCTGGATTGCTCTTGATCTCTTACTTACTCCAATGATTGCCTTAGTAGTTTTCCACGGCCTCTATCTTCTAAATACAGTGCAATGTCCTGGTCAATGCAAAATGCATTTGGAGCCACTTGATGCTTCTGTCCCTGATGTCAGAATTGCTAATTATGGTTCCGATTGTTTTGATGAGATACCAGCACAGAAAAATGATTAATTGGCAAGGCTACTGCTTCCACTCATCTCCCAACCTTCCTAGCAATAAAGCTGTAAAGTGATCCAGAGAGAAGAATCTTTTCCTTCAAGTGATTTTGGCCACAATGTGGCCAGAGGGGGAGGAGGAAGAGAACTAGAAGGGATGTACAGGGTCTGGAAAATGCAGGGAGGAGAACTACTAGCCTAGAGGGAGAGTGTGATCAATAATATCAAAGGTTTCAGAGAATTCAGAACATGAAGACTGAGAAAAGACAACAAAATTTTGCAATTAAAGGACACTTCAATCACAAAGACAGCAGTTTCTGGGTTGGGTAAGGAAAATGGAAGCCAGGTTATAGGGTGGCGATTAAGTAGGGGGTGAGAAAGTAGAGGACAATGGATAGAGCATTTTTCTATGAGCTTGAAGACATAAGGGAGGAAAGAGAGAGGGGAGCAATATAATGTAATTGAACAGAACCTGTAAAGGGAGCCCCAGCAGTTTTCCTGCTGGTCACTGTATGACACAGCACCCCTGTAGGTTTAAGGTAAAAAGCCATTTATGAAGAACGCAGCTGTCCAGTGCCTCTCAGAAGTTGCAGCAAACACTCCTGTTCCACTCAGCCAGAAGAGCTATTGTTCACTCAGCAGAGATTCAAAAGGCCAGTTGTGTCATTGTGAAGGGCCAGCATTTCTGAATGACACACAGCCAATGAGAAGCACTCAGGGAATCTCTGTGAATTAGATGAAGAGTTTTGGGCTTGTTTTAAGAATGAGAGAGATGTGCACATGATAGCAAGCAGTAGAGAAGGAAGCATTTAACATTGAAAGATGGCAAATTAGGAGAAAACAAGGGAGGAGAGAACACATAAGCTCCGAAAGGAGAAATGAGGAGCTGTGATTAAGGATCTGAGTAGAGGGGCTGGTAGTTGCAAAGAGAAATGCCGCCTTCTTTGTGGGTCCCTTGATCAACCACTACCATACTAGAAAAAAGAAAGGCAGTCTATGTGTGTATGTGTGTGTGTGTGTGTATGTGTGTGTGTGTGTGTGTGTGTGTGTGTGTGTGAGAGAGAGAGAGAGAGAGAGAGAGAGAGAGAGAGAGATATGTAATTTAGAATATGAAGTAGAGAAATTAATAAATGACCAAGAGATATTCACAGTTTTTTTCAATGAAATATAGAGTTCAGTTTTCTGGTGAGAGGGAAGGAGATATAAGAGGTCTTAATGTAAAAAAGAACTCTTAGAATGGGTGCTGAAGGGAGGCAGGTTATGAGTTAGAGAAGAGTTCTGTCCAGCAACAAACCTATTGTAACAGAGAACGCAAGTGGTAAGAGTAATTCCTTGTGATTTGGTAAGTGATGCAAGTCTGCATACAGCAAGGGACCAAGAGATTTTGACATGGAGGTCAATTGAAGATGGAACTGGTTCACCATTGGATCAAGATTCTGAAAGGACAAAAGTGAGTCAATATATGGAGTGAGGACCTGGGAAAACAGGGAGGCATGGTAATCAAAGAAAAAGTGGATGCAGAAGGTATGAGGCAAGGAAAGAGATGGCACTGTGTTATAGGGGATAAAATGTTGGACTTTGAGTCTGAAAAATGTTCATCTGAATTTGGGTTATGACACTTTAGAGCTGTGTGGTCATAGGCAAGTCCCATCACATCTAAGAATTTTAGGCAGTTCTTTCAGGTTTCACTGCTCAGTTACACTTGATTTCTTAATCTTTGGGGACTTTACCAACAAAATCCTAGAACCTTAACAGATTAATGTATTGTGTTGTATTGTAGCATATAATGATTTTGGGTGGTTAGAATCTAAACACTAGAAGATTCTACAGAACTAGAAAATTAAGGCTTCATCAATGGACAAGGATGAACATCCTAGTCAGTAACAGGGAAATCCACTGTCACCAGGGAATGTCACCAGGAATATAACTTTTGAAAATGGCCCGCTAAAGCATGGATGGGTAGATTGACTATCTATACTGATCAAAGTATGATAGATGGAGAGTCAGTAGGGAACTGTGAGCCCATGTAGTCAAACCCATTCTTCGTGGAGATGAAGAATCTGATGAAAGAAAAGTGAAGTTACTTGTCCAAGACCACACAGCTTTAGAGGCAGGAATGGTCCCTGGTCCTCTGCCCTCAAAGTCAGGGCTCCTTTCATATTACCATGCTGTTTGTGAAGTCATAAATTCTCAATGCATGGAAGAGCAGGCACACATTTGTACATGACGAGTGATTAGCAACACAGCCATGTTTATTGTGTCTCAAATTCAAAAGCAAGATCTATACAATTCAAAATAAAATCATTCTTGAGGATATTTTAAAAGTACAAAGTAATAGAGTTTTATGGGGAGACATTTTGCAGAACTTCCTCCACACCCTAAAACTGGAATTGAGAGTGTGAATTAAAGCATAGCTGGAGACAAAGGTGAGTGGGCTGCACATGAACATCTACCAGGCAGCCCCTATTACATGATGACATGTGCGGCACTCTGCTGGCCTGTCTTCTCCATGGAAATTAAGACCTATTTGAATTAATGAGTGGGAATTGTTTTTTCCTCAAGTGGATATCATTAAAGATATGAGAGTATTCAGTACAGAAAATGAAACCAGCTGGGTTATTTACCAATTCAGGTTTGACTTCTTGCTTAGTGAGGAAGAAAGCAGAGTTGGTAACATGGTGGAACATTGGTGAACCCAGAAACATTATTCTTGATGTTAATTTTGTCTAGATCTCCAGCTGTTTTGAGGGTAAAGTTCTGTAGAATGGCGGTGAAGAACAAAAACAACTCCATCCTTGCCAGGCCCTCTCCAAGGCAAGACCGTTTTCCTGGAAAGAAACAAAATTGTGCTGAGAAACCTTATTGAAGACTTATTGGACCAGGACAATAATGGCAAAAGGAGTGAAAAAGAAGAATAAAAAATGGGCAGAAATAGGGAGAAATATTATTGTGAGTTGTATTCCAGGCATTAATGATCACTAGGGGCAAAACAGAATTCTGTCTTCGTACCATTCTTTCTATGATGAGTCCTGGTGCATTGGATCTTGCAATGGAGCCAGACTTCCACTAAAATTAGGGGGCAGATGAGTCATCCAACAGGCTCAGCTCATGTATTGAGGGGTCTGAGAAAAAGCCAAGCCACTGGAATACAGGAAAAGACAATGTATCACATGCCACAGTGGGGCAATGTGTCCTCAGAAGAACTGTCAAGAGGAGACTCAGAGGAAGGTGGGAGGGCAAACAGGATTCTCCTTTCAGAGTGAGAGTTAGAGATGGGAAGGGTTTCTTTTTACCAGCAGAAAAAGGCAAGAAGTAGTCACTTTTCTTGAATTTCCCATTCTTATCCAGGAAGTGCTCAGGATCAAACTGGTCAGGGTTAGGAAACTCCTTGCTATCATTCAATATTGGGTAGAGCAATGGGTAAATTGTTGTGCCCTAGGGGGAAGAAATTCTGGGGTATAGTCATTTATCATCATGTATATCCTTTCTTATGCCTATACCAAAAATTTTCAGTGTCTTCTAGTACCAGATACATACTTCTGTGTGTGTGGTATAGAGTAGAAGGTCAAGCCATTGCGAATCTGCCTAGGTCCCAGTCAAGCTTTCGAAGTTTATGCCACCATTATTATCCCAATGATGTCTTCCTTGGGGCTCCAGCTAATCTAGACCAAATGCTCTTCCCCATCCAAAAGGCTCCCTCTCTGGTCTTTATGCCTCTATAATGGCTGTATCCCATGCCTGGAAGGCATTCCTTGCTCACACCAGCCTTTGAAAATCACTAGCTTTCTTCAAGAATTGGTTTGGATAGTCCCTCCTACAGGAAGCTTTGGCTAAGGCCTTGAGTTCTTTATTCTCTCTACCCTGTCAGTTCCTTGGTCTATACTTCATGTCTACACTTGCTGCCTGTGTGACTCTGGGAATTACCCCTGAGTTGTCACTGACCCAAGCATTGCTCAAAGCCTCTAGTAGAAGACCAGGCTTCCTCCTGAGGGAGTTTCTTCATCAGGAAGCTACTCTGCCAATCAATTCACAGCTTGGATAAGAAGGAAAGAAATAATATTTTGGGAGGACTTTTCTGCTTCTAAATTGTGTCAACAGCACTTGGCCCAGAAGTTTTCACATAGTTGCTTCTTTCTGAAGCTTTGATGATTTGAACTCAACAATGCACTCAATGGGATATATTAAATGTGAAATTAGGTGGAGTTCTCCCTTCTTTCTTTGAGGGAGAATAATTCTGCTGAGCCATTGCTAGGAAAATTCAGTCTAATTCAATTTAATTCAGTCAAAGCTTATTTACTGCCCCCTGGAAAGCAGTATTTTAGAGTCTAAAGACTTAGATTCTAGTCTCAACTTCAACATTTTAAAATGATGTTAAGCAAGTCATTTGACCTGAGACTCAGTGTCTCCATTTGCACAATGGGACAGATAATAACATTTACACAGTCTGCTTCACCATCTAGTAAGAGGAAATGACATGAACAAAAATTTCAGTTGAACAACCTCACTCTTATTTTTCCTGTACATTTTCTTTCAGTGTTGCTGTGGTGAGTGAGAAGCAGGGAAAACAAAGATAAATACACACTTTCCCCTCATTCTTCATTCTGAACCACATCAAAGTTGCCCATAAGTAACAAAGAACTGCCTAAAGGGAATTACAGGTGAGATCATGACAATAGGCTTGGTTTCTCATGTCTAAAATGAGATCACAGGACCAGATGATACTTAAGATCTCTTCCAACACTAGGTCCCATGGCCCCATGACTGCCTACCTTGGGGAGGACATATTGATGGAACTCGATGTCCCGTGTCACTGCACAGGGCACATTGAGAGGTGCGATATTAATGAATCTTTGCACTTCATGGACGACAGCATCCATATAGGGCATATCATTCCTGTCTTTTATGGAAAGAACTCGATCATGTCCAATCACACGATCAATTTCCTCATGAATTTTTGCTGCAAAGACAAAAAATATGAATCACCACTGAGCTTCCTGGTCTCCTGGGAATGCCCCCCAGAGCCTGTGTGGAGTATTTGCCTGATCATGTGACCTAAGATGATTATCAGATGGGTTCAGTATCCTCCATCTAAACAGTCAAGGATGGAGAGTCTTTAGCAGCAGGGATGGGATGATTTTCTGGAGCTTAGTGGATAGGAGTCAAAAAGAACTGTGTGTATTATTCATTCTGTAGACACTATCTGTTTAAATTTGGGCAATTTATTAAACCTGTCCAAGCCTCATTTCCCTTATCTGAAAAATGCAGGTCATAAATTGCCTGGGTTCTAAAGTTCCCTAAACCTGTAAATCCATTATTCTATGATTTGTGAAAACAGAAATAATATCTGCATCTCCTTTTGAGGGCAGCAAATGAAATTGTATGTGTCAAGTGATTTGCAAACCTTAAATCCTTTACATCGATGCCACCCCTTATCATCAAAGAAAGAAGATGCCTGCCTTTGGATCTGATAGTGCTGGCAATGACATTATCATCCTGATTTAAAGTGTTCACCAGCTAGGCATCTCAGCTCCTATCTCAATGTCCTAAATTATTGAGACATAGAACCCCAGCATTTGGAATTGACTCATTTTCTCCCAGGGCTATCCAAAATTTAACAGAAACCCTGTTTCTAATGGAATGAATAAATGGTCAGCCAGCATTTGATTGACAATCTCTACTAAAGGAAAACCCACTACCTCCAGGGCAGCTGACTGGGTCTTGGAGGAACTTTAGTTGTTGGCAAGTCTTGCCTTATATGAAGCCTCTGTTTGACAATCTTCAGCTTCTGTCTATGGTTCTTACTTCTACTTCTTTGAATCCAGAAGAACCAGCCCTGGTAGAATGTAAGCCATTTGAGGAAAGGGTTCATTTGATTCTTTGTGTTCAAAGCATAGACCTGAAGGTGCACAATGAGAGCTTTAAACATATTTGTTAAAGTGAATTGAATTCCCCATAACAGACTTCCACATATTTAAATAACTAATAGGTCTTGCTCAAGTGTCCTGTTTTATGAAATACACTACTATTCGACCTTTTGCTGATCTATGTGGGAGTCATGCAAATCCAAAAAGTGGGAAAGTGGGGCCAGCTTGATCAAGGCAGAGAGCTGGGAAAGGAAGCCTATTCTGTAAGGATGGCAGTTCTGGTACTTTACCTTGGACCTCAGGATATTTCAGAATGAGCAGCAGGCCATATCTAAGAGTGCTGCTGGTTGTCTCTGTTCCTGCACCAAATAAATCTGCTGCAGTCCCTACTAGATTCTCTAAGCCAAATTCAGACTGGGGATTATCTTTTTCCTAAAAGAGAGGTACAAAATAAATGAAGTAATGAGAGACAGCAGAGAAAGCCATTAGTAACCTTATGAAGTACATAAATTTGTCCATGGAGTTCTGCCCCATCTTCATTTGCCTGCTTTAAGAAACAAAAACCTTCCCAATGTCCTCACTCTTCCACTGCCCAACCATAGGTTTGTCCTTTCCAGACAACCTCCTTCCCCTCAAACAATATGGCATAATGAGTAGAACTAAACTTTGAATCAGGAAAAACTGGATTTAAATTGAATTTCAGCTGAGAGGTATGTATATGTCCATGGGAAAGTCACTTAATTCCTCAGGTTCCAGTTTCATTTTATGCAACAGGAGAGAGTTAGATCTGTTTCAGGTCTCTTTTTGCTATCAGTGATATGTATAGCATGGAAAGGACCTGATCAAGTAATTCACTTAAAACCTTAATGACATGGTAAGTGACCCCTTATACTGATATTTTCAACACAAAATATGATAGCATCTTTGTAAACCAAAAAAAAAAAAAAAAAAAAAAAACCAAGAAGGAAATTCAGGTTTTTAGAGTGTGGATTTGAGAGAAACATTTCATTATGGAGACTACAGATTTCAAATTTTGTAGAGAAAATTAAATTCAACCAGCCAAACTGTCGGCTGATTAGAAATTTCATTTCCAAAATTCTTCCTTAAGTGGTTATTCATTCTCAGCTTGTAGATTTTCACAGATGAGGAACTTCCTACCTGATAAAGAATGTCATTCCAGTCTTGGACATTATCCCCATCATGTGGAAATGAAATGTGTCTCTGTAGTTTCAAACTATTGTTATGAATATTGTCTCCTGGGAGTGGAGAAGCAAAAGCATTCTAATCTATTTGTGTGACAGTCCTTAAAGTTAAGCTCCCTTCCAACTCACAAATTCTGTGAAATTCTATGAAATATGCAAGCTCATAAGTTTTAGAATTTGAAAGAACTTGGAGATCACTTGGCCCAACACTCATTTTGCGGAAAAGGAAACTGTGGCCTTGAAAGGTGAAGTGGTTTTTTTTCAAGGTAACATAACATAAAATGGAGAGGGGAGGATAGTAGAATGACCCAAATGCAAGAAGACCTAATACTATGTTACCTGGAACAGAAATGAAGCTGTCTATGGTTATACACACACACACACACACACACACACACACACACACACACACACACTGAAGAATGAACAGTGGTAGATATTGAAATGAACCAAATGGGAGAAGACCTAATAGCATGTCACCTGGAACAGAAATTAAGCTGTCTGTGATTAAAAAAAAAAAGTTGGGTGTGGGGAGGGAGTGTTGAGACAAAGTTTGGGTGGAAGCTCATTTTCTTTTCAAATCAACTGGTAGTGAAACTTAGGAAGAGGGGAAATGAGCAAATAATCTAGTCCAGGATATAAAACAATGAATATAGACTATACAACTAAGACCAACTGTTCAAACATCTCTGATAAATGAGAAAATTAAGCAAATATTATAAGACTCTCAGAAATAAAGGAACCACACTTTAGAGGCAGCTAGGTGGCACAATAGATGGAGTGCTGAACTTGGAGTCAGTAAGACTTGAGCTCAAATGCAGCTTGAGACCTCTCCAGATTTGTGATCCTGAGTAAGTCTTTTCCCCTCTGTCTATCTCCATTTCTCCATCTCTAAAATGGAGATAATAAGCGCATCTGCTTCCTGGGGCTTATGAGCACAAGTGAGATAATGTTTTTTAAAGTGCTTTGAAATTTTTGAAGCATGATATAAATGCTATAGGTATTATCGTTGAAGTGTTTCACAAAGAGAAAAGAATTAAAAGAAGAAATAAGAATGAAGAGTGGGCTGAAATAACAAGTCACAAAAATGAAACAGTGATAAAACAATTTAGTACATGTGATGAACAGTGTGTCTGAAGCTGTATATTTTCTTTTAAAATGAAACCAGCAGATTTGGTATTAGGAAATAGAGAAAATTTGACACAAAATGTAGAGACAACAATATCAGAAAACGTTGGCTTTCTACAAGCCAAAATGATCTTGAACATAGGACATAAAATAATTTAAGGATCTTTTATATCTTAGAAGTATAGAATTAATTTTAAGTCCTGAATATAGTACTTCAATAATGAAAAATGCATAATTGATAAAAACTGAGGACAAAATATATATTGATAGAATTCAAAGGCTGTCCAACAGAAAGAAGCATCAAATTGAACACATCAGAAAATGTAGGGATCAAACATTCAATCTTCAACACTAAACACGCATTTTGGGCCATGAAAACAAAGCCCTTCACCTATCAAAGAAAAAAATTCAGATAGGTCAAGACTACTTCTCTCTGAGAAATCAAAGAAGAGATTGGAAAACAAAAATATTAAAATCAAAGGACATTGAGTTGTAAACCTAAATACGAAAATATGAGCATAATCACGTGCAAAATAAGATGAATTCATAGCCATCAATGTAAAAATGAACAATTTTGAAAGATTAATGAACTGATGTCAATTCATTTATCAATTACGATCACAGAGGACCAGTGATGAAGAATGCCACCTGCCTTCTGAGAGAGAGGTGATAGATTGGTTTACACAAAGAGACACATATTTTTGGACATGGCCAATATGCAAATTTATTTTCTTGATTCTGCTTATGTCCTAAGAAGTTTTTTTTCTTCTCTGGATGGGAGGAAATAAATATTTGATCAAAGAAAACGAACTTCATTTAAGGTCCTCCATGAATCCTTTCACTAAACTTTAAAAAGTGAACCTAAATAGGTTTTAGAGTAATAGAATCCATTGGGAAATGGAACATAGCAGATTCCCAGCCCAGGAAAGTGCCCACCTATATCTGAGCAGAAGGAGAGCACTGGGGCGGCACCAGCACAGACCAGAGAGCAGACTACAGCAGAGTGAGAAGGAGCCCCAACCAGTGGATTCATGCACCCCAAAAGTGATTTGCAGCCATCTCACCACAGGACAAAGGATCAGTCAGAGCTGGGTAAGAGAAAGCACAGGGCTCCCTGCAGTGACAGCAGCTTCTCCTGGGGCTATCCGCCTGAAGAGGTTTACCCAAAGAGGGTTAGAGTTGCCTGAGACCTCAAAATACCAACACGCCAGGTCCTGCAGAAAGAATTCAATTCATGTCTTCTCAGCCAAAGAAAACTAAAGTTATTAGAAGTTCATCAGTATTGGACACAGAGCAGGTCTGTGCTAGAAAATTCTATGGCGCTCTCACAGAGCAAGTCTGTGCTAAGCCATTCCACGGTGCTCTCACACCACATGGAAGGGAGATGGGATTCTTATATACAGAGGAATCTAGGAGTGGTCAAGAGGAGGAGTTTGGGGAGGGTTAATGAGGTCAATGAAAGGGTGGATTGGTATTTTGATAGGCTCAAGGGTGGGAAGCAGATGGACAAGGGAGGATAAGGCTAGTAACAGAGATTTGGGCCCAGCCACAATGAAATACTTATGGCCTCTGCCAATGCCTCATCAAGTGGGAAGATTCAATCAGACTTCAAGGGGTTTCCCAGAGCCTGTACCTCAAAGATTCCATAAGAACTCAAGAGGGGTCCCAGAAACTGCACCTCATCAAGGCCACAGCCTGGAAGTTTAAAAATCAAGTACCTGAATTTCCAGAAGCTAACATAACAAAGTAAACCCTAGCTTCTCTGATTCCCTCTCTCTGTCCCAGAAAACTGGGAGATAAATGTCTTACCCAGAGTAAAATCCTGAAATAGTGGAAATAGCCTCAGGCTGAGGAGTCACTGAGAAAAGGTATAACTGAGGCAGTGAGGACTCTGAAATGTAGGGTGGGAGGGGTCCAAACAAGCCCCACCTCACCTGATCTGCAGGAGCTCCCAAAGCCCAAGGTGATGGTCACAGCAAGCCCTAACAACACTAGCCCGGGTGGGCATTAGCACCACCAGGGGAATCTACAGATACCAGCTCTGCTGGCTGCCAGCTGCTGAGCCTGCCTGAGCTATAACCCAGGGACATAGAGGGGGAAATCTGAAGAGGCCAGACCACCCCTCCCTCAGAGATTACTTTGTGATCTTCAGGATAACTCAGGGGAAACACTGAGAATCTTGGCCTGGGCCTCAGTGTAGACACCCACAGGGCACAGCACAAAAAGTCAACAACCAGGCACTTAGCTCCCAGCCTGAGAAATCAGGAAATAGAAAATCACAATAGGAGAGAAGGAAGCTGAGAAGGGAAAGGCAAGAAAACTGATCCAAGCTTATTATAGTAAGCAAGAACAACCAATTACAGAGGACAACATGGACTCTCTATTCACACCTGAAACCACAGATGGAAATATAAACTACTCTCAAGCCCAAAAAGCATTCTTGGAGGAGCTCAAGAAAGATTTTAAAAGCCAAATGAGAGGGATAGAAGATAAATTCAAATCTAAAGTGACCAAATTGGAAAAAAAATCTCACTAAATAAAACAAATCTGTAAAAAGTAAAATTTGTGAACTGGGACATGAGGTTCAAAATCTAAATGGAGAAAATACCTCCCTAAAAAAGGAGCTTCAAAAACTAACCATGAAAAATAATTCAGTAAAAATTAGAATCAGTCAAATTGAAGCTAAGGACTCTATGATGCATCAAGAGTCACTCAAGGAAAACATGAAGATGGAAAAATTAGAAAATTAGAAAAAAGTGTAAAATATCTCACTGGAAAAACAACCAACCTGGAGAACAGATCCAGGAGAGATAACCAAAGAATTATTGCTCTATCAGAAAGCAGTGATGAAAAAAGCAGCCTGGACAACATCCCAGAAGAGATTGTCAAAGAAAATTGTCATGAAGTCCGAGAATCACAGGGTAAAATAGTTATTGAAAGAATTCACTGGACTTCTCCTGAAAGAGATACCAAATTGAAAACACCAAGAAATATAGTAGCTAAATTGCAGAATTACAAGAATATTGCAAGCAGCCAAAAAGAAACAATGCAAATATGGAACTGCAGACAGGATTACACAGGATGTAGAAGCTTCTACATAAAAAGATCAGAGGGATTGGGATTTGATATTTCGCAAGGCAAAAGAGCTAGGACTACAACCAAGGATCAACTACCCAGCAAAATTAAGCATAATCTTTCAGGCAAAGAGATGGTCATTTAATGACATGAGGGACCTCCAGATTTTCCTAATGAAAAAGCCAGAGCTCAATGGAAAATTTGATCTCCAATTACAAGACTCAGGAAAGACATAAAAAGGTAAACATGGAAAACACACAAACTCTCTCTCTCTCTCTCTCTCTCTCTCTCTCTCTCTCTCTCTCACACACACACACACACACACACACACATGCATATAACTTGGGATTCAATAAGAGCAAGCAATTTACATCCCTAATATGGGAACCTAATATTTATGAATACTGAAATTTATATGATTATCATGACCTTTAAAAGGGATATAGATAGATAAAGGGTGTGAGTATAAATGAACTAATCTGGTGAAAAAAAACTCATTAAGGGGTTCAAAGGGACTGTAATGGGAGAAAAGGAAAGGATGAGGCAGAAAAAAGTAAATTATGCCACATGAAGAGGCATAAAAACATACTATAGCAGAGGGGAAGGAGGAAAGGAGATGAACATCATATGAACTTTATTCTCATTGGTCCTAGTTCAAAGAGGGATCAACATAATCAGTTAAATCTAAGATTCTAATGTGAAAAAAAAACTCATAATAGGAAGAAAGGTGGGAGGGAAAGGAGCACTATATGGAATTTAGTCTCATTGGCTTGGGGTCAAAGAGGAAAGAACTTAATCTGATAAGTATAAAAATACATTGTGCCCTATAGGATGTAGAAGGGGTAAGGAGGGGAATAAGAAGGGGGTATGGTTAGAAAGGAGGGAAATAGTAGTAAAGGGAAAGAGCAAGTAAAGAAGGGGAGTCACAGGGAGGGATTATTGAGGGAGAAGGTGGTCCTGATTATAGGAATGACCCAATAAGTCTTACATTTTATGCATGCTAACTTTGCAGATTTGTGAAGAATGGATTGGAAGTATGGATGCTTGGAGAGCTATTAGGAGAGAACTGTCATTGTCTTGGTGAATGATGATGTTGAACTGAACTAGGGTAGTTGTGGTATGAACAGAGAGGAAAAAAGGGTTAAGGATTCCAAGTGGGGAGGGAAAGAAGACATTTACTTTCTACTCTTCCTTCCTACACCCTACTCCCACATTTACAGGAGTTATTTGGACAGTTTAGATTCAATGGGAAAGAGGATTGCCTGCTCAGCAGTCCAAAATGATTATTTCTTCTAGAGGAAGTTTAACCATTGTGTTAGACTGTGAGGGAATGAAGGAAATCAACAATTATCAAACATCTACAATGTTCCAGGCTCTGTACTGAGCACCTTAAAAATACCATCTCATCTGGTCTTTACAATGACCTTAGGAGGTAGATGCAGTCATTATCTACATTTTGAAGATGAGGAAACAGAGGCAGAGAGTTGGTAAGTGATTTGCCCAAGGATATACTACTATAAAGTTTCTAATTCCCGATTTGAACACAAATCTTTCTGATTTCAGGTTCAGTACTTTATCCATACCACCACCTAGGTCCTTCTATCAGGCTGAGTGCAACTGTGTGGGACTGGAATATATTTTAAGGATTAACTGGAATGCTGGATGGATGTCCTAATGGCAACTCTAAGTAAATTTTCATCCTCAGGGAGAGGATAGGATAATATAAGTGCTTTATTTTTTTCTGAATTGGTTTAGTGGGATTCTTGGAGGCTTATGAATCTTTTGAATTTTATGTGAAGCAAAATATAGCTTCGCTCTTCCCAAAATTAATTACTTTTCAGTGTTTTTATGGAAGCTAGTCAGAGCTAGCATTTATATAATGCTTTAAGGTGTGTGTTATCTGTTGTTATTCAGTCATTTCAGTCACGTCTGACTCTTCATGAACCACTTCCAAGTTTTCTTGGTAAAGATGCTGGGATGGTTTGTCTACCCTTCTTCAGTTGATCCATTTTCAGGCAATCAGATGTCAAGGAACTTGCCTATGGTCACACAGCTAGGAACTGTCTGAGGCTGGATTTGAACTCAGGTCTGCCTGACACTAGACCCAATGTTCAATCCACTAAGCAATCTGCTGCTTCTGCTTTAAAGTTAATAGTATACTTTACAAACCTTTCATTTTATCTTCACAATCATTCTGGGAGATAAATGCTATTATCTCCATTTTATATATGAGGAAACTGAGGTAGATAGGAATGATATGATGTGCCCATGGTTACACAGCTAAAAAGTGTCTGAAGTTGGCTTTGAACTTAGCTTTCCTGCCTCCAAGCCCCATTCTGCATCCCATTTCTCCTATTTAGAGTTTACTTTGTTTGTATTTCTTTGCCTCTTATCTCCTCTATTAGAGTGTAAGCTCCTGGAGGGTAAGGACTCTCTTTTTCCTCTTTGGCATCTTTAGCACTTAGTAAAGTATCTGGCACATAGATGAAATTTAGTAAATGTTTATTAATGATTCCTGTTATCATTCTCCAATACAATATCCTCCTCCAAACAAGAAAGCTCAGATCAGCAGCTCATCACTCAGCAAAGGAGAACTCTTCCCAGATTTTGGATAAGGACAAGGTAAGACTAAAGCCCAATTATTAGAAAGCCAATGTCATCCTTAGGGAACATGGATACCTTGAGACTCTCTGAGGTCCCTTCCTGTGATCTGAATCATGGAATATCAATCGTGCTCAATGGCAGGTGCTTCCCCCGTGCATCCTACCTGCTGCATTTTGGAGAGGTAGCAGTCAATGTAGTCTTGAGGGTTGTTGGTGTCCAGTACCTTTTGATGCTCCTTTATTCTTTCCAAAATGAAACCTCTCATTTTCTGCACATTTCTATAGTATCTTTTATGGTTTCCAGGGAGGTACACTCTGAGTGCTGGTAAACAGTTGTACAACTATACACCCCCCAAACCCAAAAAAATACATGTGAGGTAACTGGCATAGACAACTCCATAAAAGTACTTATAAATTATTATGTTCTATTCAAAGGCATTGTGTTTCTTTGCAAGTTTGTTAAAATTTTATTATCTAAAAGTGTTTTGAGGGGTGCGGTCAAGATGATGGAGTAAAGTAAGGACTTACTTGAGCTCTACCACAAACCCCTCTTGTAAAAATGATTCTCAATAAATTCTAGAGCAGCAGAAGCCACAAAATGACAAAATGAAACAAATTTCCAGAAGTAGACAACTTGGTAGGTTGACAGGAAAGGTCTGTTGCATCACTTTGAGATAAAAGCATCATCCAACATGGGCTGTGCTGCCACAAACAGGGCCAGAACAAGCCTCAAGGGACTGAATCACTGGCAGCTGTGGGAGTTTCCAGACTTCTCAACCCCATAACACCAAAGACAACTTAGAAGGTCAGGAGGAAAAATGTTTTGAACCTGTGTGAGAGAGCAGCAGGTTAGGCCACAACCCCGGGTTGGCAGTGGCAGCAGCAGCTGCTTTCAGAGCTCTCAGCCCACAGACAGTGGGGAATTGAGTGATTTATAAGAGGGGAATTGCAGGGATCTCTTTGCTGGGGCTGAGACAGGATTCTCTTGCTTTGCCAATGATTTTATTTGGATCAGAGTCCTGTGTGATCATCCTTGGTTGAGGAGGAGTACTGGCATTGCAGAGCTTGGGGAGGTAGTGGAAAGGGAATCCTCCTCTCAGTTTCCTGCAGAAAGGAGTGCTTGACATAACTAACAGACCAGAGCACAGGTCAGGAGAGGAGTAGACACCTCTCCTTTGATCATACTACCTTGGAAGAGCTGAAAATTTACAGGTCCCTAGAAGTATATCTAAAAACTGCTGCACAAAATCCCTGAAGCTTGGGATGGTACAACCCCCCACAGTGGAGGCAGAGTCCTAACTTGACAAAGAACTAAAAAATCAAGTAATTGGCTGAGAAAACGATCAAACAGTGGGGAAAAAAAATCAGACTATAGAATCTTTCTTTGGTGACAAGGAAGATCAAAACATATAACCAGAAGAAGAAAACAAATTTTAAGCTCCTACATGCAAAGCCTCCAAAAAATATTAATTGGTCACAGGCCTTAGGAGAGCTCAAAAAGAATTTTGGAAATCAAGTAAGAGAAGTAGCAGAAAATTGGGAAGAGAAATGTGAGTGACTCATGAATACCATGTAAAATGGGTTAACACCTTCCTAAAGGAGATACAAAAAAATTCTGGTTATATGTTGAAAATAAATGCAAGGTAATATTAAAAAGGAAAGGCACTAGCAACTGGGTGAGGGATCAGGAAATCCTTCTGGAGAAAGTGGTATTTGAGTAAAACTTTGTGAAAGAAAAGTGAAGGCAGATGGTGTTGTGTGAGAAACAGCAAGAAGGCCAATTTGTCTGAATCATGAAATAAATGAAGATGAATAACAACACTGTAAAGGTTTCTTCCAACCAGGTGGTGAAGGATCTGAAATACCAAAGAAGTTTACATGATATAGGGAGGTAATAGGGGAGGTAATAGGGAGCCATTGAAGATTGTT
>CM053589.1:179180503-179224036 GCA_028646515.1 Pseudochirops corinnae | reverse complement strand
AACAGCGGAGGCGGGTGCAAAACCTCCGCCTTTCACTTTTCCGCTCTTGGAGACCTTTCTGCCAGACGCTTATCTCCCTCTTTCGCAATCCCCACTTGCAGCTGGTGCTAATCCCCCCTCCTCGCAGCTGGTGCTAATCCTCTGCTCACCTGAGAGCTTTTGAGAGCTTTCTCTGCACCTCCCGCCCGGCCGCCCCCGGGGCACAGCAGCGGCTTTAGGCCAGGCTGTTTTCAGTTTGCAGTGCTGATATGGTTCCTCGCAGCCGAGCTGACTTTAGTGGGAAGTATCTGTGTGCGTTTTTGAAGTTCTAGGTTGGTCCAGAGTCCTATTTCATGGGTATTTTGGGGTGCCTATGTGAGAGCTGTGATATATTGCTGCTGCTACGCCGCCATCTTGGCTCCGCCCCCCCAGGAAGACTTGTTTTCATTTATCTACTGTGTAGCCTTGGACAAGTCACTTATTGTCTTAGTGTCCCCTGAAAACTCTAGGAGAATGTGATGGTGAAAGTGCCAATCTGCATTAGGAGAGGACATCTACCAACAGGAACTCATGCCCTAATGGAATCACATACATAATTTTTAAGAATGACATAACACATAATTGACATGGCCATAGGAATGGTTTGTAGTAGGAGAAGCTTTATAGAGTTAAAAGACATGAGTTCAAATCTTCCTCTGCCACTCCCTGCTTGTACCTATTTGTGTAAATCACTGAATCACTCAGGGTCTTGGTTTTTGCTTTTGAAAAATGAGCTGAGTAATATTTGTCCTACTCACCTTACAGAATTCTCATGAGAATTGAAGGAAACAATGTCTGTAAAGAGCTTGGGAACCATAAAGTGCTTATAAGAATCCTAGTGCCTAGCATCAGAGATCTAGAGCTGGATGGGAAACTGGAAGTCACTGTGGCCAATGATTTCATTTGACAGACGACAAACAGAAGTGCTAATTAGGACCAGTGACTTGACCAAAGTCATGTAAGAAGTCATCATAAGAGCTTGAATTTGAAATCATATCATCCAACTCCAATTCAAGGTCTCTTCCCAGGATACCAAGCCACCTCACTATGTGTACTGCTGGCTTTACAGGAAACTTGTGAGGCCAAAGGAGAAGGTGCACCCCAATTGGATTTTACACTGCAAAATGCTATGAGTTGAAAAACTGAACTTTCAGCATAGAAACTGAAATGGAGTAGATAGAATTACATCTTGTCCAGAATTCTTTTCAAGATTTGGGGATTTGATGCACCTAGTGCCATTTTATCCCCAAATAGGAGCACCTGGAGGACCTTATACCACCCAAATGGAATCCTTCTGACTCCCCACTATGACAGTGATAAAAACTTTTAAGAGCGTGTGTATTCCTGATAATAACGACCACAAGATTGGTTCAAAGTGAGCTCCCTCCAGAACCCACATCACTCTTTCTTGTCCTTGAACTATGCACCTTCCATCTGTGTGAAACCAATTAGCAGGAATTAAATAGCTGTGTTGTATTAGGTAAGCAGATAAGTTATAAAGAAATTTAACATGCTCAGAACTCAATGGCAAGTTCAAAAGAGTTCATGTGTGGTCACCAGGGTCCATGTCTCCTATAAACAAGTAAAGAAATTCATCTCAGATTTAGTGAGTCCATAGTTCAGGCAGAATCTCAGTTCTGAGCGCCCTTTATTGGGTTTATGGTCTTGTATAAATGCCTTCATATCTTTGTGCTCAAATTTCCTAATCTCTAATCTATGTTGGAAAGATTTGATTGGGGGCGGGAGGGGGCGGGATGGGGGTGACAGGATCACAAGGGTTTGCTGTTTGGAACTAGATCTTCTAGTTCAGCACTCTCAGTAATCAGGGAAGAAAATTGAAGTCTAGAGATAGGCAGGGACTTCATCAAGGTCAGAATATTAACAGCAGGTATATCCAGGATGGTATTTCTGCTACTATTCTCTAGTCACTTAACCACCATTTGGCTCAGTGTCCTCATCTGTAAAATGGGAATAATAAGATCATCTACTTACTCAGATTGCTGTGAGAATTAAATGAGATAGTAGTTATAATGCTTTTAGCACAGTGACTGGGACATAAAAAGTATCATATAAATATTATTATTATTATCATCATATATGTCAAGGATTCTGTGACAGTAACAATGAGGGAATTCTCTCTAACAATGGTAAAGGTAAGGCAGTCATACCTTAACAGGATTTACAGCTCTTGTTTAAGTACTCCTACTCCTTCACAGGGGCAGGATGCAGGGGTGCGCTGGTAAATGTTTAATAGCTGCCTTCCCAGGGAAAAAAATATAGCTGTCACACTTTTAAGTTGAGTCTGCCCTCTTAACATTTTTTCCTCATTTTTTTAAAGTCTAGAAGTAAAATAATAATTCAGGCCTTGATTTGTGGTATTTGTCAAATGTTCAGGGTGGAAATGGTTTGTATGTAGGGTGAATTTTAGTGTGTGTGGGGGTAAATTTTTGTTATTTTTAAAGATACTAGTTCCTAGAAACCATGATCAACACAATCTCTAGTTCCTAGGATTTCACATCATAACAATCTTACCATGTTTAAGCAGCATTATATAATGATAAACAATATACACATTTGTGTTTAATGTTGTAACTAGCCATTGTTACTGAACAGTGAGATATAAGGATGAGTTAATGTAAACTTGTGGGGCTATTGCTGACAAATTGCCTTTTTTGTCTGTTACCCTATAAATCAAATGAGCACTGGGGAGCGAGTAGGGAATGTGCATGCATGCATGCATGCTTCAACTGCCTCCATTGAGGTTTAGGGGATTCTAGGAGTTGGTACTCCTATTCTTGCCCACCCCTGTGAGAAGAGTATTTAGGGAAAACTGTAGGAGTTGGTGCTCCCATTATCAGCAACCCTCTTGAGAAGACTAGAATAAAGTAAGCTTAATTAACCCCTTATTATGTCTATGTTCCTGTCTTCCTGTCTGCCCAGATAAAGAGTAAGCCTGCTAGAAAAGCTCCATATTCTCCTACCTGACAATTGGTTTAGTTGGTGTTACTTACCTTCCAATAGTCACACTTAGAATTTAATAGTCAGCTCTCTTGTTTGGATTGAATTGACTCTAGCACAGCTTTGGGCAAGAATCTTATTTCTTTACCTTTTTTATTCTCTTTCTGAAACTCTCAATCTCCTTTGTTCCAATAGAGCAAGAAGCTTTGGTAGAAAACCACCTTTAGATAGACTATGCAGACTATGGACTTTCTGTGAAGTGAAAAGAGGGTGATAAGTGAATGGTAACTCACTGAGACCCTACCTAAGTGTGTACAATTCTTCTTGAAGTGCTCCCTGTGTGTTGACCATTGATGGTATATTATATTATGTTTGAAACTTTAAAGATCTATGGGTAAATCAAACATGGGGAAGATGAGAATTCTGGTATGATGTTCAGGGCCTTGCACCTGTCATAGAAGCAGAAGTCAAGTACAAACAGAGAAATGTGTTCCATATCAATCCGAGGGGAAAGACCATTAACAATAAAACTACCCATGGCTACACTCTCAATCTAAGATCTGTGGTTTTTCTCCAGATTAGAATGGGACAGATAATCCATGGAAGTCTGTGAGAGAAATAGGTTCATGCTCCCTTTGAAGTGTCATTAGTAGGTAAGAGCATATACCAAGGATGGTCAGAGGGTGAGGGTCATCAAGGATTGATGCTAGAAAAGATCCCAGATTGAAAGATCAAGGTAAGAAAAACTAAAACTCAAAAGATATTCAGGGATGTTAAAATGTTTGAGATACCAAAGGTCTAAGCAAAAAATAAAAGAAAGGGATAGGCAGTGGTGAGGGCCCCTAGGACAAGTGGGTCATTACTCAGAGAAAACAGAAAGAAGGCAGGGTATATCCATGCCTATTTTGTTGCCATCTTCTCTCTCAAGAAGAATGTTCTTCAAGGAGGAGAAAGAACAAGCACGGTTAAGAAGTCATTAAGTCAAGTTTAGCTTAGGATATAAGAAGACAGCAGTTAACCTCTTAAATGTGAGGTCAAATCTGCAGGATCTTATAATATGGGCTCTATAACCACCTCCTCTCAGGCTGAATTTGGATATTTGCTCTCCTTAGTTCAACACATAACCAAAGGTGAACACAAATTTGACTGTTGACATCCCATGTTCCCCAACAAGATGAGCTGGACAAAATACTTGCACACTCATAATTTCCCTGTGCAATTTAGGGCCAGGTGTGAGTCAGACACAGATTGCACAGCAACAAATATGTAGACATTTCCTTTATTACCTCTTGTTTGCTAAAATAATCAAAGTTAATGGAAAACTAATCATGTTTGCCTACAAGGACTACATGTTTATTGGCTGGGCATTCCCACTACTTGTTATCTACTAATGATTATAAAAGTATGGTGACTGATCTGATACCTCTGAGCACTATAGGATCATCTGTCAGGGCAATGGATCCTTGGGGACTCACCTCTACAACCCTCCTGGTTTGTGTCATTTTCCTGACCTTCTTGGCTCTATGGAGCCATGGATTCAAAAGGGGGAAGCTTCCACCAGGTCCCACTCCTCTTCCCTTTATTGGCAACATCCTACAATTGGATATGAAGAATATCACTTCATCATTCTCACAGGTAAAGGGTCTGGATTTGGGTTTTCATTCCTAACTGCTTGAGTTGTAGGGGAAGACACAAAAGTTTCAAATGAATAATTGAATCAGGACTCATGGTGATTTAGAGTCCTAGGTCATGGAAGGTGAGTTAAGGACTACAGATATTTTGATTAGCACTGTATATCTCCACAAGCATAAAGGTGACTTGATGTCAAATATGCATTGACTGTTTTGTCAAAACTTTGGTAACAGAAGAAGAAATTCAACAGCAGGACCAAATATTTCCTATGTGTAATGCATTATACTAGGTTTTGGGGAGACAAAGACAAAAATAAATCATTCAATTAATGAGAACTTCTCCTGTACCTACAATATGCCAAACACTGTGACACAGGAAAGAAACATATGATGTATGAAGCAATCTCTCCCTGAAAGGAAATAGTTCCTGTCCTCCAGGAGCTTATGTTCTATTACGAAGATACAACAGATACATAGATAAGTAAGCAGAAGCTAATTAGAGGACAGAGCACTTGTAATTGAGTGACCCCAAAAAAGTTTCAAGTAGGAAAGAATCCCTTAGTGGAATCTTGAAAGATATTACAGATTTTCATTGGAAGAGAAGGTAGGAATGAATTCCTGGCATGGAAAAAAGTCTGGGCAAAGGCTAGGTGCTGGGAAATAATATAGATAGCAGGGGAGTTTGGCAAGAATGTAAAGTTTGGGATGAGGGGTAATGCAAAATAAATATGGACAATTTGGTTGAAAGTAGCTGTGGAGGCCTGTAACTACTACTTTATGGAGGCAGTAGGAGGGAGCTCCTGCAGACTTTTGAGCAGAGGAATGACATGTTCAGAACTGTACCACAGGAATATTAAATTGTTAGTTGTGCGGATTATCCATTGCAAAGGAGAAATACTAGAAGTAAGAAACTGAACTTGGAGGTCTTTGAAAGAATGGATAAAAATATCAGTTATTAAGTAGCTACTATGTGCTCCGAATTGAGGAGATGATACAGAGCAAAAAATTTCAGCTGCATGTCAGTTGGAAAGGCCTTGTCATCCTTAGACAAATTAACAAAACTGATGGTAATGGAACACATTTAATTTCAATTCCAGTGAAAAAATCCTATCCTTGCTGACACTATTGGATAGGGCCCAAGACTTTGGTCGTGAGACTTTTATTTTCTAGTCTTCAGTAACTGTGGCTTCAGCACCTACAGAAGCTTTTGCCAGAAGGTTCCTTCCAGGGCTTATATTGGGAGAGGCTGGGATGAAAGTAGCAATAGTGGTCTGCTGCTCTTTCTGTGGTGACAAAGAATTAGAAATTAAGGGGATGTCCATCAGTTGAGGCGCGGCTGAACAAGTTGTGGTATTTGAATAGTTTATTTGCTATAAGAAATTATGAGAAGGTGGATTCCAGGAAAACCTGGAAAGACTTACATGAACTAATGCTAGGTGAAGTGAGCAGAACCAGTAGAATATTGCACACAGTAATGCCAACACTGTGCGATGACCAACTTTGATAGACTTAGTTCTTCTCAGCAATGGAATGATCTAAGACAATTCCAAAAAAACTCATGATGGAAAGTGCTATATACATCTGTATTAGCAAGCAACCTAGCACGCCCAAGATGACCTGCTAGCACAATTTTTTTTTGATCTGCTTTATAAAGGAAAGACAGCTTTAAAGCAGTTAATAATCATACTCTAATTACAGAGAAAGAAATGAATATAGAAAATACAAGCAGAGAAATTAGCACAAATATCAACAGACAGGCTTCAACTGCCTGAGTAAAGCATCCAACTGTTTGAGTAAGGTGATATTGCTAAACACTTTACATACAACACTTGATTGAGGGATCACAGACATCTAAACAATCAGAGGATTCTAAATATATGACTACTCAGAGTATCTACCAGGAAATCAAAAGATCTTTTTCATGAGTGTAACTCCAAAACAAAATGCTAACCTCCCAGAATATATAACAAAGACTTGATCACTTATTGGCTCAGAACTAGAAGGCATGAAACCTACTGCTATGAATTTTCAAGGTTCAAAGGAGATCAATCCTTCAGATGTGTATAAAATGCCTCCTAATGAAGTCTACTTCTTGGATGCCATTAAGAGAAATGAATAAGTTTGGAGGAAAGAGTAGTTTTAGGGGAAAATAAATTATTTTCATTATGGCCATGTTAAATTTTCAGTGTCGACAGGACATCTAGGTTGAGAAATCATTTATAAGCAATTGGCTATGGGAGCCTGGTCTTCAAATGTGTCAAATTCTAGTCATATAGCTGTGGGAGTCATCTGCTTAGAAATGATCTTTGAAACTAATGGGTGCTGTGATCATGTAGTTAGAGAGTGTAATGGTAGGTAAAGGGACCAGAAATTTTAAAATGGCCCAGAAAAAAGCCTTAGTGGGTAGGACATGTATGATGACCCAGCAATGGGGATTGAAAATAAGCAGTCAGACATGTAACTGAAGAAGCAGAAGAGACCAGTATCATGGTAATCAAGAAGAGAAAGGTCTTCATAGATTTCTTTATTGTCCAAAGTCCTGCTTCTTCCTTTCTTCATTTTATTTTTTTGAATTTTGACTGCATTTTGCTATTTCTTGATGTCTTATGGAACCATTAGCCTCAGAGCTTTCCACAGTCAAATTTCAAAAAGAGAAAAAAAGAAGAGTCCATAAAATGAAAGCCAGTGAGCCTTATGTCAATTTCTGGGCAATTTTGATAACAAATCAACAAAAAGAAGTTCAAGTGAATATCAAGGAAGAGACACAATGATTACAAAGAGCTACTCTATCTTCATCAAGAGCAGACAATGTCATGCTAACTTCATATCCTTTGACAGAGATATGAAAGTGATACCTCTTCAACTGCACAATTAAATGGTATATAGAATATGGCAGTTTCTTTTCCACTTGAATAAAAGACAGAAGCAGTGTTTGCTTCTGGATTCACAGTTTGTACTAAAATGATATCTTCCTTGCAGATTTGTATGGTAATGGAGATCTTGCTTCTTGTTCATTTTTTAAAACTTTTGAAATAATAGGGTGTGTATAAAGTTGCTTCAGATAATGTTAGTTGTCATTCAATTGGTTTTATTTCAGTATAAGCTTCATATATGCACTGTTATGCCTTGTAATTTTAGATTGAATTAATTAAGAAAGATTTTCAACTATGTAACAGAAGCTTAGTCCTGGCAAGCTAGAGAAAGAGTCAACAAATGTTTTGCATGAAGACTTAGATAGTAAACATTTTTGGCTTTTCAGATCAAAAGGCAAAATAAAGAACATTGTGTAGGTATGTATATAACAAGCAGAAAAATTTCACAGATTTTTATTAATGAAATTAAAAATATAATCACCCTAACTGAGCACATTTTTGTTGTAGCATAGAAGATCCCCCAAAAGCACACAGGCAAACAGGACAGTTTATCCCAGTCACATTAAATTGAAAATACTGATCAAAACCACTCATTTGTACAAAACAGAAGCTCACAGTTTCTTATGCTACTCCCAGTCTGATATTTACTCCCATAAGTTGGCCCTAGTCTCTCAATCCCTATCTGCCCTAGCAGACTGGGTCTCCAGGACTTGCATACCTATTATTCCCACACATTCTAGCCATAGCCCTGAGGAGTTGGAGGAAGTTTTTCTAATACTGACAGTTCACAAGTCCCTACTGGTGTGCTTGTCTCATGATTATTGGTTAATATAAATAATCAACCAGAATTTATTTGCTGTTTGTAAAGGGTAGTATAGTAAGAATGGTCAATATGGAAATCCTCTCTCCCCTCACTGGAAATTTGTGGCATATTTTCCTACAACTACATATATAGCCCAGTAGGAAATGAGTTCAAGAATATCCATTTTCTTAAAAAGCTTCCTTATGGATTCTTTAAGATTTCTCTTCAAGTGGTTTGCAGGTTTTCTGCCGGTCATAGAAATCCTTGAAGCTACCTTTTTTTCCAAAATTTCAAAGAATTAGAAATTAAGGGGATGTCCATCAGTTGAGGCACAGCTGAACAAGTTGTGGTATTTGAATAGTTTATTTGCTATAAGAAATTATGAGAAGGTGGATTCCAGAAAAACCTGGAAAGACTTATATGTCTACAAAAGACTTTTTTTTTATCATGTCATATCCTTGAGTCATGAGTTAGAAACTGCCATCAATTATTCCAATAATGGTGCTAGGATACTTATTGAAAGTCTCAATAACTTTTGTACCCTTAGAAGTTCAAGATACCCTCTTCTGGCAAAGGGAATGGGGGGAGAAAACTATAACCAAGGTTTAGGGAAGATCAAGACTTTATCTTCTTCTACATCCTAACTCCAAGGAAATACTTCTCAAGAGCTTGGATGAAACTCCACCATAAAACTGCTAGATGTTAAAATCTTCAAGTTCTTAATTAGCTTCCAATTTTATACAAAACCCATACCCTTTCGAGTGAAATGATTGAAATAAGTGAAAGCATTGGGTGTTGACAGATTTTTTTTTAATAAGACTCATATTGAATACTGAGGAAGGCTGTGTGGATAGATGAAGTACTGGGTCTAGTGTTAAAAGGTCTTTGTACTTTGCTACTTTTGAGACTTTGGGTCCATCACTTTTCATCCCTGGGCCCTGGCTTGTTCGTATGTTAAATAAGATGGCTTCCAAGCTCCTTTCTCTCTTTACTTCTATGTTCCTGTAGTTCAGGTTACCCATGCCACCACTTTCTACATCTTTTTGCTAACAGTTATTACTAGGATTTCTCTAACCCAATTTTCCCTACATGAAAGTGATATCATTTTGAGTCTACTTTCAGTTAATTTTCCTATTGTTAATGCCCCAATATGGGAAAAGGCAATGCTGATTCATCATTTAACTATTTCTTCCTTGATCACCCACCATTCCATAACCATCACCCCACCTTATCTATTCTCCTGGGCCTTTTTTGGGGGGTCAACCAGTTTAAATTTTTCAGGGTTAGATATTTAGTTTTTCTAGATAGGGATTTGATTTTAAAAAAGACATAGCCATCTTAGGCCTTCTGACTCTAGTTCTCCTACACATAATTCCAGATGCAGTATCACATTGTCATATCAGAGACCCATTGTTTCTATCATCTCCCTCTGCCACCTAACAAATTTCCTCCAATATGGGATTCTAGATTTGTGGACTAACCTTTCGACCATGGATCTCAGGCAGCCCTTTATTGATCTTTAGACTTGTGAACAAACAATTTTTATCTACTCTGGTCTCCTCCAATTTTATCCCCTGGTGCTGGAGAGGTTATCAAGAATGTTGGAGTCATTTCTTCAGCACCATGTTTTTCCCTTCCTCTCAGATATAAATAACCTGGACTTGAAAGGAAACATACAAAAATACAGTAGCCATTTGTAACACACAGTTCTTCCCCTATTTATTCATTTGACTTCTTTACCCTGTGATCCTAGAGTCAAATTAAGGTTCCTTCCTACCTGAAGGTTCTATGGCCCCAAGCCCTAAAAATTTAGGGTGCTTAGATTATTTTCCCTGACTACAGACAGCCTTCATGTTACGTAATATCTGACCTCCTCCTATCTTGGTTTTAACTCAAACTTTCTGACTACCCTCCCCCCAAATTCTTGGTTTTCATATCTTTGCTTCCAAATCATCCGTGGAATGGTCATTTCTGATATACCAAGGAAGCCATTATACAAAGGCCACTTATCTCTGGATCTGCTCATTCTACCACAATTGCTTAGTCCAATATTTCTGAGTAATTTCTCATGCATTATCACCATATGCAAAATAATATATTAAAAAATTCTCTCCTCTCTCTCCTTTTCTCCCCCTTATCAATGAGCCAATCTATGCCAGCAGCTTCACTGATGTACTTTGAAATTTCCTAAAATTAGAGTCTTGGTCATAAATTTCCATCTGCTTGAAATGTCCTTCTTTCCTCAAAATCTTCCTAGAGAAATCTTCCTTTGGAGCTTTTGCTGCTTTGATGAATATTTAAATGGATTTTTCTATCAATCAACTTTTTCCAATTTTTCAATCAATCAAAAAGCATTGACTAGATACCTACATGTCGGGCACTATCCAAGCTTCTGCTGATACAAACACACAAATGATATAGTCTCTAAACCTTTGATTATTTTGCTGCTTGAAAGGGGCAAAAGCACATGAAATATACATGTAGGCAACACTAAGCTAGCAGGGTCCAGAGATAAGGCACTTACCTAGGATGTCTCAATGTCTTGTTTCCAGTATCTCATTTGTACCAAAAGTAGAACTTTGGAGTTAATACCTGGGAAAACCTGAGACCAAGAACTGCCTTGTAATTATTTGACAAATGCACCTTGCCAGGTATTGTTTATCCTGTAGAAACGAAGGTTTAGAAAATTGCTTATGAATAATCCTACACTAGAGTGAAAGAGTCTTTCTAAGAAAGGAACTCAAATCCTAGAAGAAGAATGACTATATTTATTTACACTGACACCTGGTACTTCACAGAGCTGGTTGATAAAAAAGAGGCTCTATAAACCTCTCTGGAATTACTGTTGAAAGACAGAAAAGCCTCAGAATGCAGACATGGGAGAAATGAAGAAGCTTCCACAACTTCCCAAGTAAGAGTATGAGGCTTTAATGAAAGACCCTTTTCACTGCCAGTGCCCTAGGAGTGGCCCAGTAACAGAGAGCAACCCAACCTAGTGCAGCAGATATGCACCTGACCTGCAGTAGGGAGCAGTCTGGCTTAGCAATGGGCTATCTTATGGTACAATGGTCCAGTGAAGTTTTCTCAGAGCACCTCAGCTTATCAGTAGATCCACACTCCAAATCAACCCATTTGTGAACTTTTGTGAGGGCAGACCCCAAATAATTGCAAGGGAGCACAGAGAGAAACTCTGAGAAAAATACAGAGCTATATAGTGACAGGGATTCAGAAAGGGCAAATTAAAAGGAATGAGAATATTACTTTGTTGTCCTGCAGCTTATTCCTTTGTCTTTTTTTTTTGGAGGGGGGGAAGCAAGGCAGTTGGGATTAAGTGACTTGACCAAGGTCACATAGTTAAGTGTGAAGTGTCTCAGGCTGGATTTGAACTTGGGTCCTCCTGACTTCAGGGCCAGTGTTCTATCCACCTAGATGCCCCAGCTTATTCCTTTGTCTACCCAGAATTCATTAACCACATATGATCCCATGTATCCACAGGTGCACATATGTACCTGTATGTATACATATGTATACATACATATGACATATTATGAATTGTGAGGGTACATTCCAACTTTCTAAGGTTCCTAAAGTTTCACTCTGAACCTTTTCTTATTTCTTGGTATTCTTTTCACAGCTAGCTGAAAAATATGGCCCCCTATATACTCTTTATTTTGGAACCCAGCCTGTTGTGGTGCTACATGGATATAACGTTATGAAGAGAGCTCTCATTGATCAAGGAGATACTTTTCTAGAGAGAGGAGTTTTACCAATGTTTGAAGATATAGTCAAAGGACAAGGTAAGTTTAGCTTATTCAAAAGAGTCATTGAAAAGAAAAAGAGGAAGGCAGAGTATGTCCAGTAGAATATAATCCTCCCTCATTCCTGGACTATAGGCGCTGATTTTATTTTATTATTCTTTTCTCAGCACCTAGGACAAGATCTTTATGTGGGAGGTACCCAATACCTCCCATGCCGCATTGCATTTGGGTTTGAATTAAATAAAATTCAACTTGATCAATCAATTTAGCCCTAAACCCCATGACCGCCATGCACACTGGCCCGTCCACCAGCTCCAGTGTTAGAATGACCAATGTCCTGTTCTTCTATTTTGTTCAGGAGTTGTTTTCAGTCGTGGAGAGAGATGGAAACAAATCCGCAGATTTTCCCTCATGACCCTAAGGAACTTTGGGATGGGGAAAAGAAGCATTGAAGAGAGAGTTCAAGAAGAAGCCCAATGCCTGGTGGAGGAGCTCAGGAAAACAAAGGGTTGGTTTTTCCTTCTTTCCTCCTAGGCTTGTGGTTTGAACTGCTCACCCATCCCCTGTCTTAAATACTACCTTGGTTCACTGACCAGACAATCACTCTGCTGGGCCAAAGAACTTTCTTCTCTATTCTCATACTCAGGTACTATACGCTTAACTAGTTTCTTTATAAAGAGTAAAGCAAATTGTTCAGTAGCACAACATTTATTAGCCTTAGAAGAATTAAACACTGTGTCCAGGTACGGACAGAAGAGATATCCAGTTCCTATGTAACTGGAAACATTTCAGTTAAAGCTGTTTCTTCCTCCTCTGGTAACTTTTCTCTACATTAGGTCAGCCCACTGATCCCACCTTCATCCTTGGTTGCGCTCCATGCAATGTGATCTGCTCTGTCCTCTTCCGTGATCGATTCAAGTACAGTGATGAGAAATTTCTATATCTGATGAGCTTGTTAAATGAAAACTTTCAGATACTTAACTCATCATGGGCACAGGTAAGACCAGAGCTGTCTTTTTATTCTGTGGTTGTTTGCTGAATTTCAGCAATAGAATCAATGTTTCATAAGCCCTCATCTCTTAGCAAGGTTTCAACCCATATGAGAATGCACATACACACACACTCAATTCACATATCATACACTCAAATATCATAACATTATAAAATATCTTTGGCCCTCAAATGAGATCCAGTTAGATATTCTTTTCCCAGTAGGCCTTGAACTAGTTCTAGGTCATACAAATATTTAAGTTACTGGGAGAAACGTCTGATTGAAGCCTAGGATATCCCAAGTAGGATAGCGTTCATCATTGTGTGCAAGTAACATAGTTATCTACAAAGAGCCCACCCAGGCTAGTCAGGAGGGAACATTAAGTAAGAGAGCTGGCCAAAGCTAAGTCAGCAAGCTACCAATAGCCTATGCTAATTTGGGGAGTGTTATCACCTAGCCTCTACAATGGATGAGCACATGGATCAAAGCCTTCATTCACTGAAGCCAGAAATAAAGATCTTCATCTAGCCAAAAACAAGTTTTCTTTTCTTTTCCTCATGTTCTGTTCCACTCACTTTTCTGAGATCCATACTCCAACTAATTCCTTTTCTAGTAGATTGTAAGATTTTTGAGGATGAGGACTGCTTTTTTGTTGTCTTTATCAATGTATCTTAGCACAGGACTTGGTTCATAGTGAACACTGAATAAAAGTTTGATGGATTTTTGAAACTTACTGTGAATTGAATTATTTGGATGCCTTGGAGCCTCTTTGTCATTTTCTAATATTGGCTTCTCCAAGGCAAGAAGACTTCTCTTGACTCAAATATTAGTTTCTTTTGAACAAGGGCATAATATTCTGCTTTCTGCCTCCTCCCCAGTGGGTAGCATGGCACTGGGTGAATTAGTTTGGAGATATTTGTCAATATAGGCTTAGATTTGAGAATACTTATGAAACTCTTGGGATTTGTTCAGGGTAGCTCACTACTCCTAAGTGCCCAAGAGGGCTCTTCCTTTGACTGCTCCTTTGATTTAAGATCACAAAATCATAGAATTTAGGGAAAGAAAGGGATTTAACCAATAGAGGGCTAGACCTGGAGTGAAGAAGAATAAATCTTAATTAAACACTTAATCATGGAAGAGCTCTTGGAAAGTCACTTCAACTTTCTCATCCTCAGTTTCCTTGTCTGTAAAATGGGAATAATAAAAGCACTTACTTACCAACATCTTTGAGACTAAAACAAGGTAATGTATTTAAAGTTCTTTGGGCACATTTGCAGTTGTGCATAAATGCTAGATCTTGTTGCTATTGTTTCTGTTATTATTACTGTAGAGAGAAGGAAATTGAGGTGCACAGAAGTGACACAATTTACCCAAAGTCACTGCGTATGTCACAGATCATACATGATGACCCATTTCTTCTGACTCCAAGTCCAATCATCTTTCCACTTAATTATTTTCTTCTGAAGAAAAGCCAACCTCATCTTCACAAAACAGACGTGAACTAATTTAGCAAGAAACAGGAATCTTTAACATCTCTAAGTCCTTTTGTTGATATCGTGAATTTTGGCACCATGCTCAATCCAAGCCTCCTCTCTTTTGGCAAGGAGAGTGAGTGGTGAGCAATTCATAGAATGATGACCTGAGTTTACATCTTCAATATTATAACAGCAGAGATGATCCTACTCTTCTCTCGCTACCTGTCCCTTTTTATCTGATAACCATTAATGCTACCAAGAGATTAGAAGCACCTTTGTTTAGGGCTACAGAGATAAAAAAGCTAGACTTTCTCAAGAGGTAGAAAACAGGATCCTGTTTGTCTGGTATTCTAGACCCTCCAAATCTGGCATCACCTTAACTCTTCAGCTTGATCCACATACTAATCCCTTTCATGTATTTTATGGATGAGTCAAACTGCACTATTCTCTGTCCCACATTAAACCCTGTGATTTGGCTTTGCAGCTTGTTTCCCTGTCCCCTATTCCTTGAGTGTCCTGCAAGTCCCCTTTTTACCTACTGAATTTCTACCCATCCATTAAAGTCAAACTTGAATGCCCCTACTTCATGAAACCTACCTTGTTCCCTGCAATCACCAATGATCCTATGCTTCAGGATCTCCCATAGGATTTTATATGCATCTTTCTAATGCACCAATCATATATTATTTGAGAGTCTGTGTGTATTTATCTTATTCCCCTTCTAGAATATAAACTCCATATGGACAGAGATTGCATCTTTTAGAGACTTTTTTTTTTATCTCTCTGGACATCTGATATTTTGCTCTATATTGATTAAGTACTTTAAAATATTCATTTAATCATCCTAAGTAGAATAGTAATTCATAAGCACAAACTCATTTAGTTGAACTTATAGTGAGAAAGCTCATTATACAGCTTACCTTCTGACTCACTGGCTTTAAGAAAAACAAAATACTAAAGTCACACATGCCAAAACTTCTCTTGGCAACCTTTCTGCTAAGAACTTCCAGACCCTTTTACAGACCAGGATCACTGCCATACTTGGACTAGGTATAATAGAAGGACTTTAGCAGACAAGACATCAATTACTGCTTTACCCAAAACTGGCCTTTCAGTTAGTAACTTTAACAAAATCATATTTTTTTTCTGTATGTTCCCCAAAAAAAGTTAATAGAAAGTGATAGAAAGAGAAATTCCATTAAAAACACTATAGAACATATAAAATACTTGACTATCAACCTACCACAATACACATAGGAACTATTTGACTACAACAGTTACAAAACTCCTTTTATGGAAGTAAAAACAGACTTAAATAATTAAAGGAATCAATTGAACTTGATAATGCTAGAAAAAAATGGTAATGAAATTGATGTGGGGGACAAAATGTCAAAAACTTCAAGGGAAATCAGGAAAAAAAGTGGAAGAAGAGAGACTAGCAGTATCAGATCTCAAAACGATTTGTTAGTAATTTTAAAATAGTTTAGGTAGATCAGTTAAATAAATGAAGTATACTACATCTAGAAATAAGCTAACCTCATAGTTTAATGCTTGATATACAAAACCAACCACCACTAACTACTACTGTAGGAACACACCATATGACGAAAAATATTGGAAAAACTCGGAATTATTCTGGCAAAAAAATGCTAAGACCAACACCTCATGCTGAAGATGAAGAATGACTTCGAATTTATTCATGACATTTATAAAAGGTCACACAATATACACCTCAGAGATACAAGGAAGAGATCATCTTTTAGATATGTAAATAGGGGAAAGTCCCATTAAATACATGTTTCAAGTGTCATAGAAGATAAAAGGAGCAATTTTTACATATAAAATTGAAAATTGTTGACAGAAACAAAATCAATGCAGCTATAATTAGAAGGGAAACAATTACCTGGTGGGAAATGTTCACATTGATTTTCTCTGATAAAGATATTAATGACAAAATTATAAGGAACTGATTCAAATTTATTAGAGATATTCACCAAGTTATAAATGGTCAAACATTATGAACAAACATTTATCAAAAGAAAATGGCAAAACTACAAACACCCATATGAAAAACTGTAGCAAATCATTTATAATTAGAAAAATGAAAACTAAAGTAAATCTCACTCTTATTTGGCAAAGATGATAAAAGAAGAAAATGACAAATATGCCTCAGAAAAATTGGCACATTTATCTGATGTTGGTGGAGTCCTTCTGGAAAACCGTTTAGAACTGTGCCTCAAAAGTCAATAAAGTGCATACCCTTTCAATCAGCAATTCCTCTCTTAGCTTTAGCCCCTATAGACATCAGAAAAAAAAAATGAAAAGGATTCATATTTACAAAAATGTTTTTAGTAGCTTTTTTGTCACCATAGGGAACTAGAAACTGAGGGGGGCCTACCCTTCAATTGGGGTAATGTTGAAAAACTATAATACATTAATTTGATAGAATACTATTTGACTGAAAAAAATCATGAAAGGAATTGGTTCAGAGAAGTCTGGGAATTGAATGGGAAGTCTGGGACACTGATGTAGGGTTTAAGAAGCAGAAACAGGTCATTTTATATAATTACAACAACATTGTAAAGACAAAAGACTTTGAAAGATTAAATTATTGTGATCAATGCAATGACCAAAATTGATTCCAAAGGACCCATTATGAAATGTGCTATTCTTTGGTATTCTCTGCCTGAGAAGTGACCAACTGTAATGCAGCATGAGACATATATTTATGAACACAGATGATGTGTTTTGCTTGACTATTCATATTTATTACAAGAATTCTTAAAACTAAATTCAAGAGAAAGGAAGAGACGGTGTTTGTTAATTGAAAAACAAAGTAAGAAGTTGATTTTATACTTCCTGCCCTAAAGAGAATCTTTCTCTTCCTCTCACTTCAAGTGCTGAGCTTCCCTGGTTGTCAGAGCTTTTCTTTTTCTGAAATCTCTAATTAATTGCCCTTCTCTCAGTCATAATCACCACCCTCCACTAGGAGCAATTGGTAGCACTGTACTCTGCTAATGCCCCATCTCTGGAAGAGAAAAAAGCATTATCTTCTTCCTAGGATTTTTTTCTCTGCTCCATGGCCATTTCCGTCAGAGAAATGAGATTGTCACTCCCTGAATTTCAATGAGGCCAATGACTTCTGATTTCCTTAATCTTGTTGCATATTACCCTGGAACTTGCTCTGTCCAACTAGGATAAGTTGCTTCACCTACTGGTGGCTGCCAGAAACTCCCCTCTTTCATAATCAATACCAAGTTTTTCCTGAATGGATACCTTAAAGGAACCCTACATTCTGCCACTTGCTGCTCTTTAAAGATTGTCAGAAAAATTGACCCCAAATGACTCTCTTTAAAAAATGGGCAAGTACTGATTTTTCCATCAAAATGTTTCTAAATGTATTAAACAAAGCTAAATAATCATATGTTGGAAGGAATATAGGAAAATAAATACATTGATAAACTGTTGGCATAGCTATGAATTATTTAAGAAATTTGCAAATCAATTTTGATCTATCACTCCCCAGAAATACCATTATTTGGCCAGTACCACCCAAAAAAATCAAAAAGAAGAAAATTTGCAAAATTGAAGTTACATTCAAAAAAAAATTGAACCATTTCTTTTGGAGACTGCAAAGTACTGGAAACTAAGAGGCAGCTCATCATTTGGGAGATAGATAAACAAATTAGGATATGTGAAAATAATCAAATTCAACTATGTTTTGAGAAATTATGAAAGGGGCAGCTTTATACCTAGGAAGATTTTATGAATGAATGTCAAGTAAAGTCAGCAGAATATATTTGTACAATAACATAAACAATGGAGAGACAAACACCATGCAAGACTAAAGTGCTCTGATCAATGTGGGGATCCACTAGGACTCCAGAGGAACCACCATGAGACTTGCTAACCTCCTTCTGAATGAGAGGGAACGGACTTGATGTAGAATGTGACTCACATTTCTGGCTATTGCCAAAGTGGACATTATTTTTGCTTATGTATAGGTGTTTCAAGGACTTTTTTTTTCTTCCTTCCTTCCTTCCTTTCTTTTTCTTTCATTCTTTCTTTCTTCCTTCCTCCCTTTCTTCCTTCCTCCCTTTCTTCTTTCCTTCCTTCCTTCCTTCCTTCTTTCCTTCCTTCCTTCTTTCCTTCCTTCCTTTCTTTCTTTCTTTTTCTTTCCTTCTTTCTTTTTTGTTTTAATGAAAGTGTAGTGAAGATGAGAGATGAGACTTTTTTTTAATAAAAAATTTAAACTTAAAAAGAAATTCAATGCATCTGAATAGAACACAATAGTTTGTATCTAGAAATACAAAGTTGTATGTTTATGACAGTAAACTCACATGTGTTTGTGTTTTTGGGGTGTAGCTCTACAACTTTTTACCAGCATTCAGAGCATACCTACCTGGAAAGCATAAAAGTTTTTCTAGAAATATAGAGAAAATGAAATGTTTCACTTTGGAAAGAGTGAAAGAGCATCAAAAGACACTGGACCCCAACAACCCTCAAGACTACATTGACTGCTACCTGTCCAAAATGCAGCAGGTAGGATGCATGGGGGAAGTACCTGGCTTATTCAGTAGGGCTGATATTATCAAGATTCTTACAAGTCACTTTCTTCAAAGTATAGGAAGGACATCTTAAGAGTCTTAAGATATCCATGCCCCTAATGATTCCATTGACTTTCTAGTAACTGGGCTTTGTTTCATCTGACCTTCTCTGAACTCTTTAAGTGAAATGAGATTGGAAGAGTTCTATTTTGCTGGGTGAGGAGTTTCTGATCTTGACTTTCCTGTCAGGAGAATATTATGTTGGAGAATGATAATGGGAATCAATTAATAAACATTTACTAAGTGCCTACTATGTGCCAGGTACTTTACTGAATGCCAAAGACACAAAAGAGGCAAAAAACAGCCCCTGTCCTAAAGCAGCTTGCAATCTAAGGGGAGAAAATATGTGCAAGCAAATGCAAAGCAAGCTCTAAACAGGAGAAATGTGGTGTAGAGCAGGGCTTGTAGCCAGGAAAACTTCATTCCAAAGCCAGCTTCAAACACTTCTTACCTGTTTACCCCTGGAGAAGTCACTTAACCTCTGATTGCCTGAAAATGGATTCACTGGAGAAGGATAGGTCAACCACCTCAGTATCTTCTTTTTTTGGAAGAGAGAAGGCAGGGCAATTGGGGTTAAGTGACTTGCTCAAGGTCACACAGCTAGTAAGTCTCAAGTGTCTGAAGCCACCCCACTGTTTTTGCCAAGAAAACAATGGGTTCATGAAGGATTAGACATGACTACAAGGATTGAACAACAGACAACAAACCTTAAAGCATTATATAAGCACTAGCTATTATTATAAATGCTAGCTATAACTAGCTTCCATAAAACACTCAAAATTACTTAATATCACAAAGAGGGAAGCCATTGTTTTTGTTCCATAGAAAAATGAAAAAGATACAAAATTTCCCAGAACCCACAAACTGATGAAAAAAACAAATAAAGTGGGGTGGCTAGGTAGCACAGTGAATAGAGCACCAGCCCTGGAGTCAGCAGGACCTGAGTTCAAATCCAGCCTCGGACACTTAACAAAAATCAAAGACTAGCCATGTGACCTTGGGGAAGTCACTTAATCCCAATTGCCTTACCTTCCCCTCTCCAAAAAAGCAACCTGCTCCCTCCAAAAAGAAAACAAAGAAAGCACTTATAGTATCCCATACTATTCCCTAATGATGAGAATTTACTTAGAGTTGCCATTCGGACATCTGTCCAACATTCCAGTTAATACTTAACTATCTTCCAGTCCCACACAGTTCCTCTCAGACTGATAGAGGAAGGTTGGTGGTGGTATGAATAGAGTACTGAGTCTTGTCAGAAAGACTTGTGTTAAAATCTGGACTCAGACTCTTTATTGCAGTATAAGCCTGGGAAAGACACTTAAAATTTGTCTGCCTCCATTTCTTCAACTGTAAAATGGAGATAATTCTAGCATCTCCCTCCTGGGGTCATTATGAAGATCAAATTAGGTAATATATGTAAGGTGCTCAGCACCGGGCCTGGCTCATAATATTTGATAAATGGTGATTTCCTTCATTCTTTCACAGTCCACTCCAGTGGATTAAACTTCCTCTAGAAAGAACAATCATTTGGGGCGGGCTGAACAGTCAATCCTCTTTCCCATTCAATCTGAAGTGTCCAAATAACTCATGTCAGTGGGGGAAAGCAGTGTAACAAAGAAGAATAGAAAGTCAATGTATTCTTCCCCTCCTGCTTTAGAACCCTACTATGGCAGTAATACTTAACTACTCCCCCCCCCCCATTCACACCACAACAACCCTAGTTCAGTTCAACACTGGGACAATGAGAGTGGACAGCTCCCCAAGCATCCAGACTCTCAATCCATTCTTCACAAATTTGCAAAGTAAATGTGACTAAAGTAGTAGACTCACTGAATCATTCATGTATGGTCAGAAAGCTTCAGGGCTCCTCACACACAACACAAATTCTTCTGTTGGGCTTTTAATGCCCTTCACAGTCTGTCTCCAGCCTTTCTTTCTAGCCTGCATATGCATTTTTTCCTTAATACCCTCTATGCACCAAGCAAACTGGCCTTCTTATTGTTCCATGTACATGATATCCCATCTTTTGCTGCTTTGCCTTTATACAGTCTGACCCCCATGCCTGGAATATTCTTACTCATTTTCCTTAACTCTTAGCATCCCTAATATCTTTCCTCTCTTAACTATTATCTCCTTCAAGTAACCTTCCTCTATTCTGCTTTTTATTAGTGTCCCATCCCCAAATTGCTGTATGTTTATTTTGTACAGATCCCATGTGTAACTTCTCTTTGAATGTGTTGTATTCTTTCAGTAGAATGTAAAGTCCTAGAGGGTGGAGACTGTCTTATTTTTATTCTTTCCCTTTATATTCCAACTACCATGTACTCTTCCTGGCACATAATAGATACATCACATATTTGTTGATGGAGTGATATAAAAACTGATAAAAATGTTAAACTGTGCAGACCTAAACATCAGTCACTGAAATGTTCACTAGAAACTTTCTTCCAGGTTGAAGACCAAGACTCCTTTAATACCCTCTCTAGATATTTTGCCACTTTCGTCCTTTTCCCACTATATTTTTTTGCCTTTGTTTCAGTGGCCCTGAACCAATGGGAGGGTTTTTTTTTTAAATAATGTTGAATTGACATAAAAGCACAAGTTTATTAATTCCATTGCTTAAAATTCTCTCAGTAATTTATTTACTTCATGTTTGTCTGGTTTGAACATGTTCAAGTCAAATGCATGACTCAATTTGAGATTATTTTTAGGAAATGCCTGAAATCCAGCTTTTTTTCTATAAGGCTACCTTCTTTTATCAAATATTCATTTCTTCCCACTCAATGAAGTAAAGATAAACAAAATTCTTGTTGTCACATAAGCATAATTAACAAAAATGAATTTTTATTTTCACCATGTCCAAAAATATATGTCTCTTTTTACATACTAGTCCAACAACTCTCTCTTAGAAAGCAGAGAACATTTTTCATCACTGGTCCTCTGCGCTCATGATTGGTAATTGAATTGATATGAGTTCATTAATCTTTCCAAATTTTTTATTTTTTCAATGTTAAAGCTGCAAGTCAATCTTATTTTGTGCATAACTGAGCTCATATTTGCAAGACTAGTTATGTAGGCCTATAACATATTCTTCTTTGATTTTAATATTATTGTTCTCCAATATCTCCTTGGATTTCTCAGAGAAGAGTAGTAGTCCTGAGGTATCCAAATTTCTTTATCTTGATAAGTGAAGGACTTTGCTTTCATTGCCCATAATACTTATTTTGTATTGAAGATCTAGTGTTTGATCACTACATTTCTTCATGTGTTAAACTTAGTGCTTGTTTCTGTTGGACTGTCTCTGAATTTTGTCAATATGTATTTTGTCCTCAGTTTTTAACAATTGTATATTTTTCGTTATTGAAGTTTTATATCCAAGATTTAAAGTTAATCCTATATTTCTATAATACAGAACATCCTTCACTTATTTCATGTCCTGTCTTCAAGATCATTTTGACTTGTAAAAAGTCAATGTATTCCAATATTCTTGTTTCTCTATTTTGTGTCAAAATTCTTTATTTCCTAATGCCAAATTAGTTAGTTTCACCTTAAAATAATCTACTTTAGAGCTATTAAGAAGCTATATTTTACTTCAGATACATTGTTCATCATATTTTCTAAATTATCTATTTACTGTTTCATTTTTGAGACCTGTTATTACAGCACACTCTTCATCTGTATTTCTTCTTTTAGTTCTTTTCTTTTTCTCAAACACTTCCATAATCATAGCTATACCATTTATATCTTGCTTCAAAAATTTTAAAGTCCTTTACAAAAATCAAATCACTTATGCCTCATAACAACTCCAGGAGGTAGAAGTTATTATTATCCCCATTTTAGAGATGAGGAAATTGACTTCAAATGCAAGTCCAAGTCCTGACTGCAAGTCCCATTGTGCCATCTAGCTGTCTCAAGCGTATTGTTCCTTTATTTCTGAGAGTCCTATAGTACTCACTGCATTGTTTTCTCATTTATTAGAGATGTTTGAATATATGTTCTTATTTATGTAGTCTATATGCATTACTTTATATCCTGATCTAGACTATTTGCTCATTTCCTCTCTTTATGAGTTTCACTGCAAGTTGATTTGAGTAGAAAATGAGCTTTCATCCAATACTTGTTTTAGTTTTTTTTTTTTTTAAACCACAGAAAGCTTCATTTTTTTTCTAGGTAAAATGTTATTAGGTCTTCTATTTGGGCCATTCTTTCATTCACCTTTTTCCATTTTTCCCTGCGTGATATTGAAAAAAAAACTTCATCTCTAAAAGCCACAATTTTGTTTTCTGTAAAAAGAGTGTTTTGGATCATGCAATCTCCAATCTTCTTCCAAACTCTAAATCCAATGAGTTTGCACATTTCACAGATTTTCACAGATATTGTGAATTGGAAGGGAGATCAGTAGCCACCTAAATTAAGGGCTGTCATACAAAAAGATTAAAATACATTATCTTCCCCATTCCCAGGAGACAGAACTTAAAACAGAGACACATTTCATTTCCACGTGATGGTGATATGTCCAAAACTAGAATGAAATTCTTCATTAATTAATAAATTCCCCAACTGCAGAAGCATTCAAACTGAGGCTGGATGGCCACTGAAGTCAGATTTTGAAAAGGAAATTTCTGATCAGTCATACTTTGCCTGCATGAAGTTCATTTTCCCTACAAAATTTAAAATTCTATATTCTCCCCTGCAAAACTGTTATCTCAATTCCCCATATTGAAAATCTGAATTTTCTTCTTTCTCCTTTCTTCTTCTTCTCTCTCCTCCTCCTCCTCCTCCTCCTCCTCCTCCTCCTCCTCCTCCTCCTCCTCCTCCTCCTCCTCCTTCTTCTTCTTCTTCTTCTTCTTCTTCTTCTTCTTCTTCTTCTTCTTCTTCTTCTTCTTCTTCTTCCTCAAAGATACTCTCCTTTTTTGTGGTGAAAATATCAGTATTAAGGGTAATTTACCAGGTAATTAATGTTTTAAGTGAATTGACCAGATCTTCACCATACTGTACATATCATTGGTAATAAATAGAGAGCTGAAAGGAATCTAATTCTCTCCTGTTACATATGAATAAACTGAGTCCCTGAGGAACTGACTTTCCCATGGACTCATACATACATTTTAGCAGAGGCTAAATTTAAATCTGTGCCTTCCCAATTCAAAAGCTAGTGTTCTATGTACTATGCCATATAGTTTGTGGAGAAGAATGTTGGTTGGGAAAGTCAAGCCTGTGACTGACAGTAGAAGCCTAAGGGCACTGAAAAGGTTTTTGTCTCTCAGAGTAGGCAAATGAAAGTGGGGGAGAGATCCTAGGACAAATTTTATGTACTTCATGTGGTTATTAATGGCTTTCCATCCTATCTCTCATTACTTCATTTATTTTCTACCTCTCTTTTAGGAAAAAGATAATCCCCTGTCTGAATTTAACTTGGAGAATCTAACAATGACAGCAACAGACTTATTTATTGCAGGAACAGAGACAACAAGCAGCACCCTAAGATATGGTCTGCTTCTCATTCTGAAACATCCTGAGGTCCAAGGTAAGGTATAAGAATTGTCAAACTTACAGATGAGGCTTGCTTTCTCAGCCTGGTACCTTGCTCAGGCATTGGCCCCTCATTTCCACCGTTTGGATTTATATGACTCCCACTGACCTATTTTAGAAAATGGAACACTTGGGCAAGGCATGATGGTTATTTGAGTATGTGAAGGTCTGTTATGGGGAATTCAATTTACTTTAGCAAACATGTATAAAGCTCCCACTATGCACCCTCTGTTCTATGCTTAGCATACAGAGACTCAAATAGAACACCTCATTTCTTCAAATGGCTTACCTTCTTCCAGGGCTGCTTCTGCTGGATCCAAAGAGGCAGAACTAGGAACAATGGATAGAAGTTCCAAATTCACAAATTGAAACTTCAAGTAAGGAAAAGACTTGCCAAGTATTAGAATTCTCCCAAAGTCCATTCAGCTGCCCTGGAAATGGCAAGTTCTTATTACTGGTGGTTCTCAAGCAAAGACCAGGTGACCCTTTGTTCATTCCATTGGAAATAGAAATCTCACTTAAATAGGCATGGCCATTGGTGAAAACAGGTCATTTCTAATGCTGAGATTCTATGCTTCAGCCACTTAGGATATTGAGACAGGAGCTGTGATAAGTACTTGGTGAATGGTTTAAATCAAGCTGATAATGTAATCACCAGCACTATCAAATTCAAATGAAGACATAAGCTTTCTGGGACAACAATAATTGACATCAATATAAAGGATATAAAGTTTGAAAATCACTTGACATATATTATTTCATTTGATGCATTCTGAGCGAGGTGCAATTATCTCCATTTTACAAGTCATGAGATAATAGATTCAAAGGTGTAGGGAACCTTAGAAGACAGATAATTTATGATCCTCATTTTTCAGATGACAAAAAATGAGGCTCAGATGGGATTAATGCCTTGCTTGAACTTATACAGATGCTGACAGAAGAGGAATGTAAACATATTTCTTCCTGTTGCCTATCCATTAAGCCACAGAAAATCATCCCATTGCTGCTGCAAAAGCCTTTGTTTCCTGTACTATGTAGAAGGAGGGCACTGAGACCATCAGTGAAACATCTTAGGCCATGTGATCAGGTGGATACTCTGCACAGGTTCTGTTGGGCATTCCTAGGAGACCTGGAAGCTCAGCGGTTACTCTTATTTTTTGTCCCTGCAGCAAAAATTCATGAGGAAATTGATCGTGTGATTGGACATAATCGAGTTCCTTCCATAAAGGACAGACAAGATATGCCTTATATGGATGCCGTGGTGCATGAAGTACAAAGATTCATTGACCTCATACCTCTCAACCTGCCCCATGCAGTAAACCGAGACACCCAATTCCAACAATATATTCTCCCCAAGGTCAGCAGTCATGGGACCGTGGGCTCTAGTGTTGGAGAGATCTTAAATATAATTTGGTCAAATGATCACATTCTAGACATGAGAAAATCAAGTCCCATTGTCATGATCTCACATGAAGTTCTCCCTAATCAGTCTTTTGTTACATGAGGCTAAATTGGATGTGGTGCTTAATGAAGAATGAGAGGAAAGCATATACTTATTTTGGCCCTCCCTGTCTCTTATTCACCATGGAAACACTTTGGAAAGAAAATGTATAGGGAAAATAACAAAGTGATATTGCTCAGGTGAAAATTTCATTTTAGCAGATTGTGTAAATACTATAATCTGCCCCACAGTGCAGATGGAGACACTTGAGTCTCAAGATAAATGGCTTGACCGAGATAATTTTTAAAATGTTGGAGCTAAAATTAGAACCTTGGTCTTTAGACTCTAAAGTACTGCTTTCCAGGTGATATTAATGCACACTGATTAACTTAAATTGAATTAGATTGAAGTTTCCTAGCAATGGCTGAGCAGAGCTATTCTTCCTCAAAGAAAGTAAAAGGGAGCATTCCACCTAATTTCACATTATTCTATCTCTTGGAGTGCATTGTTAAGTTCAAATCATCAAGGCTTTAGTAAGGACCTACTTTGTGAGAATTGCTGAGCCAAGTGATGTTGACACAAAGCAAAAATAGAAGGGTATTTGGTCATTGAGGACTTTGGTTTCTCTTGGAGGGAGCACAATTTGGAACCAGAAAATTCAGTCCCAAGCATTTTTTTTTCTTCTTTAGATCCAAGCTGTGATTTTATCAGCAGTGTGGCTTCCTGCTGAATCAACTCCCCTCAGGAGGAAGCCTGGTCTGTCCCCTGAAGGCTTTAAGCACTGTGTCAGGCACTGACAAATCATATGGTCTGCCCAGGGTCACACAGGCAGTAAGTGTAGAAACGAAGTATAGACCAAGGAACCAAGGGGAAACAGAGAAAAAAGAGCTCAGTGCCTTAGTCAAGGCTTCCTTTAGGAGGGAGTACCCAAACCTATCCTTGAAGAAATCTAGGGATTCTAAAAGGCTGAAGTGAGCAAATAGTGCCTTCCAGGGCTGGGGGAGCCTTGTGGATGGGGAACAGTAGTTGGATCAGTTTAGCTGGAACCCTAAGGAGGGCAAAATGGGGACATCAACCTGGAAAACTAGACAGTGGGCTATGCAGATATTCAGTGGCTAGAAATCGCAGTCAATACCATACACAAAGGAATGTATCTTTCATACTAGAAACAATAAGAAGACACTGAAGATTCTTGGGGCTGGCATACAAAGGATATTCATAATGATAACTGACTGTCCCTTGAAATTTCTTCACTCTAGGGCACAACAATCTTCCCATTGCTCTCTCCAGTTTTGTATGACAGCAAAGAGTTTCCCAACTCTGAGCAGTTTGACCCTCAGCACTTCCTGGATAAGAATGGGAAATTCAAGAAAAGTGACTACTTCATGCCATTTTCCACTGGTAAAAAGAATCCCTTCCCATCTCTAAATCTCACTGTAAGAGGAAAATATTGTTCCTTCTGCCACCTTCCTCTGGCTGTGCCTCCTTCTGACGGTTTTTCTGATGATGCACCACCCCACTGGGGCACGTGACCCACTGTCTTTTACAGTATTCTGATGACCTGGATTCTTCTCTGACCCCTCAAGAGATGAGTTGAACCTCTTGGCTGGCTTTCCAGCCCCCTTATTTTAGTGGAACTCTGACTCCATTGCAAAATCCATTGTGCAAGAGCTCATTGTGGGAAGAATGGTATGAAGAGGGAATTCCTTCCCATTCTTAGTGACCATTAATGACTGAAATATAACTCACAACAATAGGTCTCATCATTTCTGCCCATCTATATCCTTCTCTTTTATTCCTTTTCCTACTATTTTTCTGTTCCAAAGAGTCTATTTCACTTTGGCTGGCACTGTGATATTGTGTGAAGGTTTCTAAGCACAATTTTGTTTCTTTCTAGGAAAACGGTCTTGTCTTGGAGAGGGTATGGCAAGAATGGAGTTGTTTTTGTTCTTTACCTCCATTCTACAGAACTTTACCCTGAAACCTGTTGGAGATCCAAATGAAACTCTCATCATAACCAATCGTGGGTTCACCAGTGTTCCACCACCTTACCAACTATGCTTTGTTCATCACTAAGGAAGAAGAAAGAGTTGATTTTGTAAATTAGCCAGTTGGTTTCGTCTTCTGGACCCAATGATCTTATGTTTTTGAGTATAGTCCCCTTGAGGGAGAGAAAAATTCCTATTTATTGATTAAAATGGGTCTTAATTACCACGTATAAGACAAACTAACAGTGTGCCTTGTGTGCCATTTGGTGACAGGTACTGCCTTATTGACATTCATGTGCAAACCCCTCACAAATGTCCCCAGTCATGTTATAATTCACTCTCTCAATTCCAAATTTAGGGTATAAAGGAAAATCTTTATCCCCCAGAAAATCCATGAAAGTTTGTATTTTTCAAATGTTCTGAACATGATTTTTTTTTGTATTGAATGGTTCTTATTTGTGAGTTTGGAATACAGTAAATAATGGCTGTGTTGCTAATAATTCCTAATGTGCAAACTTGTGCCTGCACTTCCATACATTGAGGATTCATGAGTTCAGAAGCAGTATGTTAATATGGAAGGAGCCTTTACATTGGGGGCAGAGGACCAGGGACCATTCCTGCTTCAAAAGCTAATAGCCTGTGTGGCCTTAGACAAGTCACTTCACTATTCTCACATCAGATTCTTCATCTCCACAATGAATGGGTTTAACTACATGGGCTCACAGTTCCATACTGACTTTCCATCTATGATAATTTGATCAGTAGAAATAGTTGATCCACCCATCCATGCTTTAGTGGATCATTTTCAAAGATTATTTTCAAAGGATAATCGTCTTCTGGTGACAGCCACACTAGTGATGAACTTTTCTGATATTGGCTTAAGATGGTCACCAAATTACTAAGTAACTGTCCATTGATGGACCCACAACTTTCTAGTGTTATACAATCTTCTAGCATTTAGGTCCTAACCACCTGAGATCACCTCCATGCTACAACATAATACAAAATATAAATCTGTCAAGGATCTATGATTTTTTGGGTAAAACCCCAGAGGAGGTATTGTGGCTCAAGTATAACTCAACGGCTAAATATGAGAGAGTTGCCTAAAGTTCTTAGACATCATGGGACTTGCCTATGGCCACACAGCTCTGAAGTGTTAGATGCAGAATTCTGACCCATATTTTTCAGACTCCAAGTCCATCATTCTACCCACTATAACACACTGCCATTTTCCCCATGACTCAGACCTTTGCATTCACTCTTTTTCTTTCACTTCCCTACCTCTCTGTTTTCCCAAGTTCTCACTCCATCACTTGCCTCACTTTCTTCCTTTCAGTATCTTGACTCAACAGTGAATCAGTTCCATTTTAAATTGACCTCCATGTCAAAATCCCCTTACTTGACCTATGGAAATAAGCATCACTTACCAAATTTCAAAAACCACTTGTATTCTCTATTACTCTCCAGGTCAAGTGCTTCCTTTCCTACTGCTTAAAATCATGTGCACATCTCCCTCATTCTTAATAGAAAACCAAAATCCTATCTAATATCCAGAGATTTCCTGGCAGCTTCTTACTGTCTTTGTGTTACTCAGCACTCTTAGCCCTTCAAAAATGACATAGCATGCCTTTTTGGACATGTGCTGAGTTAACAACGTGCTTCAGTGGAGGAGCGTTTACTTCAACTTCTAGGAGGCAGGCCATCTGAGCCCTCCATGATTGGCTTTCATCTTAAAGGCACAAGGGTGCCTTTGGCCAGCAGGAAAGCCACCTGGGAATCCCTCTACCACTTTGTAGAACCCAATTATATTGCCCTTCTTCTTCTCTCCTCCCTTATATGGTCAAACTCCTAGAAAAAAAGCTCTAATCATTGGCCTCTACTTTCTCACCCCCTACTTAACTCCCCACCCCATAATATGGCTTCCATTTTCATTACTGAAAAGAAAATTCTCTCTCTGAGATTAAAAAGTCTTTTAATCACAAAATTCTGCTCCATTTTATCAATCTTCCTCTTTTGATTTTTCTGAAACCTTTGATATTATTTTTTTGCCTTTTTTTTGAAGGGAGGAAGGCAAGGCAATTGGGTTTAAGTGACTTGCCCAAGGTTACAAGGCTCATAAGTTTTAAGTGTCTGAGGCCAAATTTGTAATGCCATGCACTAGCAGATTCCCAAAAAATGCTATTGTGAACAGCTTTTAAGGTTCAGCTTACACAATATAGTGAACACTCCATTTATTCCATAACAAATCAAGGCAAACATTCAATCAATTCACAATACAATAATCAATCTTCCACTCATGGGGCAATTATAGTCTTCCAGACAGTTCTTGGTACACACTGAAGTTCACGGGGTCCAACACATCTCAGACCCTTCACAACTTCTGTTGCCCAGAACTCAAGGATCAGCCAAGTCACAAACAAACAAAGTCTTATCCTGGTCATGCTTCTTCAGTCCTCCAGCAGTTAAGCTGGCCCTAGGATCCAGGAGAAATCTTGGCCTTCCAGGAGCCCTTCTAGAAGGCCTTTCAGGAGGCCTTCCAGGAGGCCTTCCAGGCAGCCCTCTCAGCCTTCCAAGGGGCCTCCACCAGATCCTGGTCTCATAGAAAACTCCAACTCAGTTTTCTGTCCAGCAGGCCCAGCTCCCAGATGCTGAGACAATCCTGTTTCCTCCACCAGGAGCCACCAGGAGGAATATTCCTGTTTCTGATTCTCTGTCTCTGGAATTCTTCTTCTTTTTTTTTTGGGGGGGGGGGTGGTTTATTGGCAGTGGAATAGGCTTTATTGAAAAAAAGCAGTAAATAATACTGTGATAAAAACAGTCAGAAGGTGGCTGTACATATTTTGTTACATAATCAGAAAAGTTCACAAAAGTTTAATAGAAAAACAACAGTAACAGTGAGTTGTACCAGTACATTAAAAGCAGAAACAAACCAGAAACAGACATCCTGTATATATATGCACATATGTATATATTTATATCTGGATCTGTCTGTCTCTCTCTCTATATATATATATACACACACACACACACACACACATACATACATACATACATACATACATACATACATACATATATATATATATAGCTGCATAATAAATAATGCACCATGATCTAGACCAGTTTCTCATTGGCTTTTTAATGTGCCATTTAAAAAGTAAAAAGAACATTCTCTACAGTCTGAAATGTAATGGCTGTAATCATCAAAATTTCAAAAACCTGTCCAGATACAGATGCTCAGCAAGATGACCCACAAATGCTGAAAGATGACTGACAAGCACAGTAAGGCCTGGATTGAAGGTGGTGCTGCATCCCTCAGCAGGGGCGAGCCTCGAGACTGCAGTGCACACATCTTTGTGGGCTGGGGGTGGAGGGAATCTTCTAGGCATTCAACTGGAGGAAATTCCCAAAGGTAGTGAGAATAACTGGGCCTGGAGAGAGTTCCCCCCACTCTGCCTCTGCCTCTCCATACAAACATGATGATGAAGGAAAAAACCCACAAGCCACTAGGCCAGGAGTGGTAAATCCCCATAGGTCCATTGTCCCATAGTTGGGGCCTAGAGCTGACAGTGACTGTGTTGTTTTTTTTAAATATCTGCTACATGTGGCTAATATTTTATTGAAGGGACCAAGAAGAGTCAATAACAAAGTTCATCTCCTTCCATCTGTTGTTCGTTATTCAGTTGTTTCAGTTTTTTCTGACCCTGTTTGGTTTTTCTTGGCAAAGACACCAGAATTTTTGCCCTTCTTTTCTCCAGCTCATTTTACTGATAAGAAAACTGAGTAAAAGCGCGTTAACTGATGTGCCCATAGTCACATAGCTAGTAAGTGTCTGAGGATGAATTTGAACTCAAAAATGGTCGGTTTTGCTCAACTGCTTTTCTTTCTCTTTCTTTTTTATTTCATATTGCTAGAGATGACTTGCTGGATGTCAATGAATTTAACAATTTAAGTGAAATGGAACAATATTTTCAAAAATATCAACTGCCTAGATTAACAGAAGATATAGAATATCTAAATTAACTTATTTTAGAAGAAGAAATTAAACAGGTCATAAATGAGCTCCATAAGAAAAAAAAGATTCAAAATTAGATGGATTTAAAAGTTAATTCTACCAGACATTTAAAGATCAGCTAATTCTGAACCAATTATAAGGGACCTATGAAAAATGCTATCAACAGTCAGAAAAAGAATTGATAAATAGAAGTATGTATTAGATGGTTACATATATATTTTTTTTTCCATAGGTCCCTTATATTTTTTTTTCTTTTGGAGCTCATTTATAAGCAGTTGAGCAAAACCAACCAGTATATTGTCAATTGCATTTGTCAGCATATGCAGTGTTCCATACCTGTACTTCCCCAATTCCGCAAAGCAAGGAAACTGATACATTTTCTCACTACTTCTTTAAAGCCCGGGTTGATAATTATACTTTGTTCAGTTTATTTCCCCCTGTCATTCATTTCCTTCATTCTTCTTTCCTTCCTTGCTTCCTTTTTCCTTCCTTCCATCCTGCTTACTTTCCTTCCTCTTTCCATTATTTAATATAATCATTGCATCTATTGTTTTCCTCTTCTGTTTGTTTATTCTGCCTCATGGGTGTTCCTGTGCTCCTTGTACAAATATTCACTGATCTCTGCTTCTGGCCTCCCAAATTGTCTTGGCTGGAAAAAAAGTCTTACTTGAACTTCGGGTTGGCTTTACCACTGGAGAATTCAATTTGACACATTAATTTAAGGTTGTTTGGAGGAAGATGTTGAAGTGTTCATCTGAAATGCTCCCTCTACTCCACCTCACCTTTGTAACACTCCTCTTATACATCCCCTTTTTTCCTCTGACACTGACACTACTCTCCCTACACTTTCCTCCCTAATGTAAAATCTTTGATCCAGTGACACTGGGCTCCTGGCTGCTCCACAAAGATGACACTCCATCTCTTAGTTCCGGGCATGTCCTCTCATTGTCCCACATTGCTGGAATGGTTTCCTTCCTTACCACCCTCTACTGGCTTTTTTTGTTGTTGTTTCCTTTAGGTATGAACTAAAATCTCATCTTCTACAGAAAGCTTTTCCAAACTTTTCTTAATTCTAGTGTTTTTGCTCTATCAATTCCTTGTATTTTTCCAATATATACTGTTTGCATGTGTCTGTGTGTATGTATGCGTGTGTGAGAGTGCACATATAGTCTCTTGCAGGGAAGGCAGGGAGTGTCTTTTACTTCCTTTTGTATTTTCACCACTTAGCACAGTGCCTGGTACATAGTAGGTGTTTAAGAAATGTTTATTGACTGATTGACTACATGTGTAGAGCAGAGTGAAAAGTGAGAAGACTGGAAGGGTTAGCTAGTGATGGACCTTAAAAGATGAACAGAGCATTTTATATTTGATCTTGGCAGTAATAGGAAATGATTGGGGTTTCTATAGACATCATGATACTAATGATTTAGGGAATCACTTTGGCATTTGAGTTTGGCAACCTGAATAGAAATGGGGAAAAAGGTAAGTCAAGGAGACCAATGAGAAGGCTACTGTATGATGCTGGACATGGGCTGAGGAAAGCCTGAGTCAGAGTGGTAGCTGTGAGTGGAGAGGAAGAGATATGTGTAATAGAGTTCATAGTAGAAACAATATCACTCAGCAAGAGATTAGCAGTTGGGATAAATAGGGGAGAGAAGTTGAGGATAACACTGAGACTGTAAGCCTGGGTAACTAGGAGGATGGTAGAGCCCTCCATATTAAAAGGGAAGTACAAAAGAAGGGGAAGTTGAGGAGAAGAATATTTCTGCTTTGGAAATGTTGAGTTTGAGATATCTATGGGACATCCAGATTGAAATATGTGTGATAGGTAGTTGGTAGTGTGAAACCGTCCATGAACAAGTCCCCAGATACCCTGAAATCTATCCATAGACCTTTCTTGTTGGTTCTTGGACCTCAGGTTAAGAATCCATAGCATAAAGAATAGAAGAGGGCTTGGAACAGAGTTTTGGGGGCACCAAAGGTTGATAAGTGTGATCTGGAGGAAAATCCAGGAAAGGAAACTGAGGAGGAGTCAGGCAGGTGGGAGAAAAAGGGGCAGCATAATAGAGTAGACACAACTGGCCTTAGAGTCATGAGGGACCAGGATTTATGTCCTGTATATGTGCCCCTGGGCAAGTGACTTAACCTCTTAGCAGCTCAAGCAATATGGTCTAAAACTATAAGATACAGACCCGATGTCAATATTTAGGAAAATTCTGGTAGTTTTTTATTGTTCTCCATACTTTGTAAAGAGCTAATATTTCACTCTCATCTTCTTTTCTCATGTGACTTTGAATATTTAGATCATTTATCCTTTGGAATTTATCTGTTGTAACATTGCATATTATTAGCACTGGGGAGGGGATGCATATTGTGATTCAGTTTTCTCAGTAATTTTGTGCATATTTTACTTTCCTGAACAAAATAGGGACTTAACAAGGGGGTAAAGTTGATGAATTGTCCATTAAGGAAGGTAGATTTTAAAAAATAATTATGTTTCCAAAGAGTCACTAATCTTTTTATGGCCATCACATGGGGATAGTCTCAGCTGTGAAGTGAAATTGCTTCTTAGGAGTATTGGAAGAGATGACCTCAGAATGACTGACAAGTGATAACTAATTTTTTTAGAACCTACTAGCTGTAGAATCTCAGGTGAGATAATCAGCAATAGAGAAGATTTGCTGTAGTTAAGCTCTGGTTAGGCAGGGCTTTGTTCCAGGGCTCCAACACTGAGAGGGTGAGGAGACCATTTGTATTATTTCAACAAGTGGAAACATTGGGTCTTAGAGCCTAGTCCACAACAATAAATAAATATGAGAAGCCTGTAGTTGGTGTCTTCCTTCTCTCTCTCCCCTGACAAAATGACTCCATGCCATTAGTTCTCCTTTCTGGTTTGATCTTCATCTCTTGCCTACCCGAGGGGTTTCTGTTGCAGTTCCCATGGTCTCTATCTCCTCAATAGAATACGATGTCTTGGTCAATTCAAAATACCTTTGAATTCGCTTGGTACTTCTGTCCCTGATGTCAGACTTGTTCATTATGGTTCTGACTGTTTCTATGAGATCCCTAGCTCAGCAAAAGGATTATTTGTCACGGCTACTGCTCTCACTCATCCCCCACTCATACTGGCCTTGAAGATCTAAATTAGTCCATAGAGAAGAAGAGTTTGATGCTTCAAGTGATGTTGGCTATACTTTAGCCAGACAGGGAGGAAGAAGAGAACAAGAACAAGTGTCGAGAAAATCCAGGGAGGAAAATTACTGGCTCCAAGAGAGGATGGTTAATAATATCAAAGGTTGGGGTGGCTAGGTGGTGCAGCAAATAGAACACCAGCCTTGGAGTCAGGAGTACTCTAACAGTAATCAATTTAGCAGATACTTAGCCCTTAGTAACTTGGGGCTAAGTACCTCTTGAAGGGAGTGGAAGGTGTGAGCTCTGTCTCCTGTTGAGAGAGCATGAACTCTGTCTCCTGTTGCTGACATGGCAGGAGGGGGTTGGCTGAGACAGAAGGCCAGTGTGTGTATATAAGAATTCCAGGACTCCTGGATGACATGTGGCCCTCCGGGCCGGCTCCCACCGCTCCTCCTCAGCCTCTGCCACCGCCACCTCCTCTTTGTGGCTCCTGGGTCTGGCCCAGTGGGCAGGCGACCAGGGGGACAGACCGTTGGGTGGGCAGTCCTGCCTGGGGGTTGGGGGTGGAGGCAGCCACCCTGGCCACGAGCCTCTTCCTCAGCCCCGTGGGACCTAGGCTCCCCTCGGGGGCTCTGCCTGGGTGCCAGAGCCAGCTTGGGCCCTGAGCCAAGATGATGTGCGAGGTGATGCCAACCATCAGTGAGGCAGAAATTTCCCCAGGAGGAGGTGGGAGCCATGGTTCTGGTTCCCCTTTACAGCCAGATGCTGATTCACATTTTGAATAATTAATGGTTTCCATGTTGGAAGAAAGAGATCGTCTTTTAGACATACTTAGAGAGACTCAAGAATCACTTGCCTTGACTCAGGGCAAGTTACATGAGGTTGGCCAGGAAAGAGATTCCTTGCAGAGACAGCTCAATACTGCACTGCCACAGGAGTTCGCTGCACTGACTAAGGAGCTCAGCATCTGCAGGGAGCAGCTTCTTGAAAGAGAAGAGGAAATCACTGAACTGAAGGTGGAGAGCAACAACACGTGGCTGTTGCTGGAGCATCTGGAATGCCTTGTCTCCAAGCATGAGCAATCTCTAAGGATGTGAAGAGACAAGCACAGTCTCCTGCCAGAGTGGCCAGTGAGGTGGAAGTGCTCAAAGCTCTCAAGTCGCTGTTTGAGCACCATAAAGCCCTGGATGAAAAGAACACTATGGAGTCATTCTAGAAAAACCGACTCAGGATGCCTTGGGAACTGAGGCACTTGTCCTTGGATAACTGGTCTTCAGTGACTGCGGATAAGCCATGAACAGAGAACTCTCTGAGCCAGGAAGGACAGACTTGGGAAGGGGCCAGGTCCCAGATCTATTGTTTTATTGGTGAATACTTGGATACTTGCTCATCATTCAAACATTGCTCTTCTCAGGAGTCCCTGAGCCCAGAGATTGCACCTAACACATTGCAAGCCCATAAGTGAAATGTCTGCTGTTCACCTGCAAACGTCACAAGGCTTGAGGCGCTAATGTTTTCTTTTTTTAACTAATTAATTATTTTTTAGTTTTCAACATTCACTTGAGTTTCAAATTTTCTCCCTCTTCCTCCCCTCCCTCCTCTCCAAGACGACATGCAATCTGTTGTAGGCTTTACATGTTACCTACATATTAGATTATTCATGTTAGACATATTTTCACATTAGTCATGTTGTAAAGAAGAATTATGACCAATGGGAGGAACCATAAGAAAGAAGAAATAAAACTAAACAATAACAATAAAAAGAGGGCAGATACTATGTTTCAATCTTCATTCAGATTCCATAGTTCTTTCTCTAGATGTGGGAACCATTTTCCATCATGAGTCTTTTGAGTTTTCTTAGATTCTTGAATTGTTGAGAAAAGACAATTCTAGGAAAATTAGTCACTGTGGCTGTTACTGGGTACAATGTTCTCCTTGTTATTCTCCCCTCACTCAGAATCAGTCCATGTAAGTCTTTCCAGGGTTTTCTGAATTCTGCCTGTTTATCATTTCTTATAACACAATTGTATTCCATTACATTTATATGCCACACCTTGTTTAGCCACTCTCCAATTGATGGACATCCCCTCAATTTCCAGTTCTTAACCACCACCAAAAGAGCTGCTATAAATATTTTTGTACATGAGGGTCCTTTTCCCTTTTTATGATCTCTTTGGGATACAACCCTAGAAGTGGCATTGCTGGGTCAAAGGGTATGCATAGTTTTATAGCCCTTTGGGCATAGTTCCAAACTGCTTTCCAAAATGGTTAGATCATCTCACAGCTCCATGAACAATGCATTCCTGTTCCCATTTTCTGACATCTTCTCCAACATTTATCATTTTCCTTTTTTGGCTTGTTATCCAATCTGGTAGGTGTGAGGTGGTACCTCAGAGTTGTTTTGATTTGCATTTCTCTAATCAAGAGTGATTTAGAGTCTTTTTTTCATATGACTAAGGACAACTTTAATTTCTTCATCTGAAAACTACCTGTTCATAAGCTTTGGCCATTTATCAATTGGGGAATGAATTGTATTCTTATAAATTTGATTCATTTCTTTATATATTTTAGAAATGTGGCCTTTATCAGAGACATTGGCTGTAAAAACCTTCCAAGCTTTCTGCTTCCATTCTAATCTTGGTTGCATTGGTTTTATGCAAAAACTTTTCAATTTAATGTAATTAAAATTATCCATTTTCATTTCATAATTTCTGTCTCTTGTTTGGTTATAAATTCTTCCCTTTTTGATAGCTCAGACAGGTAATCTATTCCTTGCTCTCCTAGTTTGTTTATAGTATCAGGTTTTATATAGTGAACACTCTATTTTATCTTAGTGAACACTCTATTTGTTCCATAACAAATCAAAGTAAAACATTCTCAAAAAATCAAGGTAACAGTATTCACAACATTACATCTTATCACAGAAAATCACAATACAGTGTTCACAATGGCTTACCATTAAAATGGCCACATAGTTTTCATCAAAGTGGGCACAGTATTTAGAACAAAGAACAAAAGAACAATCATCTGGTATCCCTGAAGAGGTTTGTCTCCTTACTCAATCATTCAGTCCTCTCAAAATACAAGAGTCAGTCTTCCATTCATAGAGCAATCATAGGTTATCTTAATCAGTCACTTATCTAGCGATCAGCCATTAAGTATCATTAATCACTAAATACAATCATTAGAAAATTATGCAACTGTCCATCCCTCAGTCTCTAGTAGACTACAATTTCATGACCGCATTCGATATCCAAGGAGAGGCCTTTTCTTCATCTCGACTTGGGGTGGTCTCTCAGATTCCCTAGATCCCCTTCCATGGTTCCAGCTCCTACCTGAATCCACCAGTAAACTGGATTCAGAGGCAGACAGCTCCCAGGTTCTTGTCCAGTCCTCCAGGCAGTTCTTGCTATACACTGAAGTTCACAGCTTCCAGCACATCTCAAAACCTTCACAACTTCTGTCACCAGGAACTCAAGGATCAACCAAGCCACAAACTATAAATAAAGTCTTATCCCAGTCATGCTTCTTCAGTCCCCCAGCAGTTTGGCTGGCCCTAGGACCCAGAAGATATCTCAGCCTTCAAGGCAGCCTTTGAGGCAGCAACTTCAGCCTTCACCAGATTCTGGTCTCAAGAAAATCCTCTCTCAGTTCTCAGTCACCTTCCAGATGCTCACTGAGAGAAACTCTCTCTCTCTCCCACCAGGAGCTGCCAGGAGAAAAACTCTGATTCTGCCTCTTTGGGGCTTTTCTTACACACACACACACACACACACACACACACACACACACACACACACACAGCATTGGCTTCCCGTTTCAGCCAAACCCTTCCTGTTATGCCAGCAACAGGAGACAGAGTTCAAACCTTCTGCCTCTTTCACAGAGGCTTGACTAAGGGCTAAGTACCTGCTTACTTGACATAAGAAAAAGGGGTCTTCAAATTTAAATTAATTACCATTACACTGGTCTTCATGCCTTTGACCATTCTATTCCCTAAGAACTAATTTCTGGCTTTTTTAGTCCCTCTTTCCTTCCTCCCAAGGTTATTGGGATGTATCCTTCCTGCTATATCTAATAGACCTTTGCTAGATCTCCTCTGTTGTCAGTCTTGTGTTCTAACGATTGATTTATGTCTCTTGTAGCCCTTCGAAGGAAAATCTCTATTGGATCTACCTCTTCAGCCCTAGTGTTCATCCCAGTCCTGTACATGACAGGTGTTTAAAGAATGTTTATTGAATGTAAGGAAGCTTACAAAAGATAATATGAAGATTATCTTTTAGTTGTATATGTTCTAGTATCCCAGCATGATCACCATTTGAGGGATATCACAAATGGGCTGCAAGAAGTCTCTTAGGGCATCTAGAGAGACTCCTAGTAGCAATTTTTAGCTTTAATTTTTTTTTTTAAACAAATTGCCTATAGGCTTTTTGCTGAGATAACTGTGACTAGAGAGATCATGCTGCCCTCTGCAGGCCATTTCAAGAACATCTTCACAAGCAGTCCTGGGCAGGGCAAATTTGAGTGTCTGAATTTCAGAGACTTGCAAAATTTCAGAACTGTAAAAACTGTGTAGTTCACCCCCTTCAACCTACCCCTAAGCATGCATCTTTTCTGATGTGATAAATATCCCAGAAAGACAGTGCTCAATGATTCCTAGAAATTCACAAACACATATACCCTTAGGGGGCTAGGTGGTATAGGGGAGAATGTCAGGACCTAGAGTCCAGAAGTCTAGAGTTTAAATACTGGTTTAGATGCCCCCTGTGTGGATCATGCCACCCAGGGCAAGCTAGTTAGCCTTCTTCAGCCTCAGTTTTCCCATCTTTAAAATGAGGATAACAATAGCAACCACCTTATGAAGTTGTTGTGAGAATCAAATTAAATAAATCAGATGAAATAACATCTATTAGGCACATTTTGACCTTTAAAGATCTACATAAATTCACTTTAACATTCCAAAAGCTCTATGAGTATTAGTCCCATTCCTCTAGAGAGATTCAGGCCAAGACATCCAAAGTTTCAGAATAGAAAGGATTTCCTAGGCCTCACACTCTGAAGCAGCCTGGTCCATTTTGGGACAACTAATTTTGGGGAAATTTTTTCTTCCATTGAGAAGAAAGTCTATTTCCCTCATGTTGCCTTTCCTTGCTCCCTGTTCCTCTCTCTGCAGCCTAGCAGAACAAATCTGTTCCTTTCTCCTCATGCCAACTCTCCACATGAAGACAGTTATCATGGCCTGTTAGAAATGGAAGAATCAGTAGAGGTAATATACAGATAAGGCATAAACCTAGCTAGGCCCAGACACCTGATCAAGGTGACAGAGGTATTGAAAGGTAGACTTCAGACTTGAATTCAGTTTCTTTCTTTCCAGGACAGAGTCGTGTCATGAAATCCCAAAGAAGAGGAGACATCTAGGAAGAGGAGGTGTAATCAATAATTTCAAGTACTAGAGAGAATTCAAGATGGATAAGGCCCCAGAAAAGACAGTAGGATTTGGCAAGGAAGATAACAGTGTTAATGCTGGAGAGAGTCATTTCAGGTGAGGTGAAGCTAGAAACTAGCCAAGAGGTTTCAGGGAAGCAGGAAGAGAAAAAGTGGAAGCAATGAATGTAGATTGCCTTTTCTAGTTTTGTTGTATAAGGAAGGAAAGATATTAGAGAGTAGCTCGAGAGGCAGGTAGGATAAAGTGAAGAGTTTTGAAGGTTGAGGGAGTTTTGACCATGTCTGTGAGCAGTAAGGAAGGAGCTAGTGGATCAGGAGACATGGATAATTAGATAGAGAGAGTGGATAATGAAAGAGATGAGTTCCCAGAAGAGAGGGAAGGGATAGGATCAAGGTATTTGCAAGAAAGAACTCTTTTCCTTTGATTCTGGAGCAAAAAGAGGGCTAATGGGGAAGAGATTTGGAGGGTAGTTGAATAGAGAGATCTTGTGGGAAATGTATGGAGTTTGAGGAGAGCAAAGGTTTGGAACAGCTATTGTGAGGAGCAGGACAGAGACTAGATAATGTGAGAGTAAAGGGTTTGCTGGCAGCATTGCATTTGAAGACACAGTGGTTGGACCTCCTCCATATGTGGCCAGTGCCACAAGTATAAAACGCAGAATGCAGATGGCAGGACTGGTATTTGGAAAGGAATGACTAGCAGTAGAAGAAGGGGACAAAGGACACAAAACTAGAAGACAGTGTAAACTTGAACTGGTTAGCTCCATAGCTATCTGATGGTCAGCATTTTGAAGGGAAGAAAGTGAGATCAGAGTAGGTGTGATAGCCTAGGAAAACAGAGGAGTGGAGTGATTAGAGCCTGCCCTGAGGATGAAAAATGAGGAGGAGTGGGAGACTTAGAAATATGGCTGTATGGTAGGGTAGAGTGCTAGGGTGAAGAAAACCTGGCTTCCAAGACCATCCTCAGTACTTACAAGCCATGTGCCCATAGGTCTATAACCTCTCTGTGATTCAGGAAACCCTCCAATGATTTCCTTTTAAGTTCCAGATGGAGTATGACCTGCATGGATGCTTTGGGGAAATGACACATCATCTCACAATTCTACTGGTCCCACACTGTTCTAAACTTCTGACACTAGATTTTGGGTGTTTAAGTAAAATCACCTGCATGCACACATACTCAGAACAATAGTATTTCTATCACTAAGATCTGTGAAGTGCTTTATGTATATTAATCATTTGATCCTCAGAACAAGCCTTTGAAGTAAGTGCTATTATCCCCATTTGACAGATGAGGAAACTGAGGTAAGCAGAGGTTAGTTCACTTGCCCAGCATCCCATGGTGAAGGAGGTGTCTGAGAAAGGATTGCAACTCAGATCTTCCTCCAAATCCAGCACTCTATCTGCTATGTCATCTAGCTGTCATGGCAGCACAAACACACTCCGAAATCTACTATAATAATGATAACATCACATTTGCATAGAAATCTAAATATTTCAAAGTACTTTAATTATGATTAAATCATATATTTAATTTAAATTGAAAGAAATTTCCAAGCATGGGCACTCATATGCATCTGTCCTTTGGGTTTTATGTGTTTTCCTAAGGGAATGTCTAGGGGAAATATAGCTTTATCCCTAAGGAAATGCTCAGACCAAAACTCACAGACTCTCAGAACATTGGAGGACTTTATAGACCATCTGGAACAATTGGTACCTTAAGAAGAAAATTTCTTATTAAAAAATACTCCCCCAAAGTCCCTGACATGGTTCTTTAGGTTATCCTTGAAGGTGTCTAATGACAGGGCCTCCCAACACAGTTCATGTCACTTTGTTATATGTGTAATTGTCAGGATTTTTTCCCCTTATTCCATTTCTTTCACTCTTTGTCATTTCACCCTTGGTAGTTTTGCTTTATGGGGCCAACCTGAAAACAAATCTCCTCTCCTTCACATAACATGTAGTTCCCATCAAAGCAGATAGGTGGTGCAATGGAACCTAAGTTCAAATTCAGTCTCAGACAGTAGTTCTACGACTCTGGGCAAGTTGCTTAACTTCTGTCTGTTTCAGTTTCCTGATCTGTAAAATGGAATAATAACAGCTCCCAACTCCCAGGGCAAACACAGCATAAAGATACAGTTTAATAAGGATACAGTATAATAATGTTTATAAAGCTCTCTGGCAAAAAAAAAAAAGTATGAGTAAATCTGAAAAGCCAATATATAAACTAACAATCAAATATGTAAACATTATAGATATAAACATATAAATAAATGACAACTTTTATATGCAAGGTGCTGCTAACCTCTCAATGAGTTGCATTATCCTCTTTGACCACTAGGGAGTGACAACAGGGTGATCTTTGAAGCTAACACTTCATCTTCATGTTTGGTGCCCAAAATGATTTTAATCCATTCTTATGCTACCATATGCAGATTCCTAATCTAGATAATAAAATCATAATGTTAAGAAAATAGAAATTGTTGCAATTATCTTTATTCAAGGGTGGGGAACCTGCAGTCTCAAGGCCTTACATGGCTCTCTAGGTCCTTAAGCAGGACCATTTGCTGAAACTCAAGAAACTTCACTATTCACTCTAGTTGTCATAAATAATTGTTAGAGTACTTGGGAGAGACAATTTGGCTGTATGGCATCTTGCTACTCCACCATTTATGGCTATCTCTGCTATTTTCATCTCTCTAAGTAGAAATATACTTGGATAAGAACAATTCTTAATTGTTTCTGGCAAGATCACACCTAAAATGAAGAGTATTATATTTTCTTCCACAGTAATATTGTACAATATCCAATGACACCTGCTGCAGTAGAAATTTATGTGTAATTTAATAATCATAATGATACTAGCA
>CM053589.1:179161986-179180003 GCA_028646515.1 Pseudochirops corinnae | reverse complement strand
GTAATGGAATACTATTGTGCTATAAGAAATGGGGAGGAGACAGTCTTCATATTCACCTGGAAAGGCCTATACAAACTGATGCTAAGTGAGAAGAGCAGAACCAGGAAAAACTTGTACACAATCACAGACACATCATATATGTGACGACCAACTTTGATAAATTGGACTCTTCTCAGCAATGTACAGTTATAAGACAACTCTATAAGTCTCAGGATGGAAGGAGATGTCTGAATTCATAGAAAGATCTAGAAAGACCAGAGTTTAAATGAAGACTGAAGCAATCTACATGCTATCATTCTTTTCCATGTTTGGTTTTCTTTCTTTTTTCCCATTGTTCACTCCATTGGTTACAACCCTTCTGTACAACCAGACTATTGTACAATGTGAAAATATTTGCAGATCCTATACTTGAATGCATGCTGCCATGTGGGGGGGGCGGGGAAGAGGGAGGAAAGAAAATGTGAAACTCAAGGGATAGTGGAACTGAATCTTGTAAACTAAAAGTAAATAAATCAATTTAAAAAAAAAAAAGAAACTGAGAATGTCAGGTTTGAAAGGGACCACATCAAGTGAAACATAGAAATGTCCCATATGGTAAGCACCATAGATCTTGATGACCAAGGCTAGAAACCTCATGGAATATCAAAGATAGGAGTAATATTCCTGTGTGTTGTCCAATTCTCTTACAAAGCAGTCATCTACAACTTCATTGCCTGGGTTCCTGAAAGATATAAGGTTTTTTGTTCTCCCCTTAGACTCCAATGAAGATGATTGAGACTGGAACAAGAACTTAGTGATCATTTGGGGAAATAGGTAACAAAATAAATATAAAGTGTGATTAAAAGAGAGAGAGAGGGAGAAAAGAGGTCACTGTCTTTGTGTGCTCTCATTCTATGAGTTCATTTTCAATTCTGAGAACTAATTTTTAAAAATGAAAAAAACAAAATTTTCCTCACATGCCAAAAAACCTTAATCACAGTTCGCTGTGGATGAAGCCTTTTGTCTAACATAACAATAGAGTGGGTCAGTATATGAACATTTAATTTGACTTGAAAAATTGACCATCATTACTGTTGCTAGTGTCTTTAGTTGTTAAGAAATTCCTTTTCCATCTCTGCTATTATTAAGTATAACCATAATATAATAAACACTGAATAATTATAAAATAAATATTATTTATTATTTGAAAAAAAAAAAGAAATTTTTCTGTTAAAACTGTGTTTCCCCTTTGGTAACTATTTTTCTACATTAGGCCAGACCACCAATCCCACTTTTATCCTTGACTGTGTCCCATGCAATGTGATCTGTTCTATCCTTTTCTGTCATCGATTCAAGTACAATGTTGAGAAATTGCCAAATCTTATGAACTTCTTAAAAGAAAATTTTCAGGTCCTTAACCCCCCATGGACACAAGTAAGGTCAGAAGTGTCTTCTTATTCTGTGGTTGTTTGCAGAGTTTCAGCAACAGAATCAGTGTACCATAGGCTCTCATATTTTAGCAAGGTTCCCAACACATGAGCACAAACACGCACACACACAAACACACACACACACACACACATTCACTTAAGAACAGTAACATCATGCAATATCTTTGACTTTCAAGTAAGAACCAGTTAAATATTCTGTTCCCAGTATGCCCCTGAGCTAGTTCTGGATCATACAAATATTTATGTTATGGGGAGAAATGTCTGATTGGGGCCTTGTATATCCCAAGTAGGATAGTGTTCATAGATGTATCCAAGTAAAAATAGTTATCAACAAAGACCTTGCCCAGGACTTTCTGGAGGTGTTAGGGAAGACAGCCGGTGAAAGCTAAGCCAGCAAGCTACTTAGGCCAATAGCCTACACTGATTCTGCAAATGCTATGGCCTAACCTCTGCAATGTATCAATATGGAGGACTGAAGCCTTCATTCACTAAAGTCAGAACTAAGGATCCTCATATAGCCCAAAACATTCTTTCTTTTCTTTTACCCATGTTCTGTCCCACTTATAGTCGGGGATCCATACTCTAACTAAACCCTTCTCTGGTAAAATGAAAAATTTTTGAAAATGAGGACTGCTTCATTGTTGTCTGTATCACCATAGCCTAGCACAAGACTTGATTCACAGGACTGAATAAATGGCTGATGGGTTTTATTGGCTTAATGTGAATTGAATTGCATTGATTGGATGCCTTGGTGTCTCTTTGCCTTCTTTTTTTTTTTTTTAAGCATTTAACTATTCCAAGGTAAGCAGATTTTCCTTAACTCAAATATCACTTTCTTTTCAACAAGGACATAATATTCTGCCTTCTAGTCTCCACAGTGAGTAGCACAGCACTGGAAAAATTTTATTTGTCAATTTAGACATATTTGAGAGGATGTTGGGGATTTGTGCAGAGTAGTTTACCACTCCTAAGTGCCCATTAGGGTTATTCCTTTGACTGCTCCTTTGATTGTGAAATCACAAAATCATAGATTCTAGGGAAAGAAAGGAATTTAATGAATAGAGGACTAGATCTGGAGTGAGGAAGAAGGAAACTGAAACCTACCTCAGACACTTAATAGTTGTATAGCCCTTGGAAAGTCACTTCACCTCTCTCATCCTTAGTTTCCTTGTCTGTAAAATGAGGATAATAAAAAGACCTACCTGCCAGTGTTTTGAGACTCAAATGAGCTAATATAAGTAAAGTATTTTGGGCACATATACAATTTTACATGAATACTAGCCATTGTTGCTATTACTGGTATTATTACTGGAAGAGAGGAGAGGGCAGAACTGAGAAGTGACATGATTTACCTCAGGTCACCATTTATGACACAAAGTGTTCTTGTTATCCCAGCTCTTCTGACTCCAAATCTAATCATCTTTCCACATAATCATTCTCTGCTGAAGAACTGACTACCTCATCTTCACAAAACATGTGTGAACTAATGTAGCAAGAAACATAAATCTTTAACATCTCTAAGTGCTTTGAATGATATTGTGAATTTCAACACAGTAGTCAGCCCAAGTCTCCCCACTCTTGGCCAGGAGAGTGACTGGTGATCAGTTTATGAAATAGTGGCCTTAGTTTCCATCTTCAATTTTATAGGAGCCAGAGACAATCCTGCTCTTCACATGCCATCCTTTACCTTTTTATCTAATAACCATCAATGCCTCCTGGAGATTGAAAATACCTTGGTCTGTCAATACATAAATATTAAATCTAGGATTTCCCAGAGTCAGAAAACAGTATCCTGTTTGTCTGGCACTCTAAACCTTCAAAATCTGGCATCATCTTAACTCTTCAACTTGATCCACATACTACTCCCCTTCGTATACTTTATGTCTCAGTCACACTGGACCATTCTCTGTCCCCCATCAAACCCTGTGCTTCTTTGATATTGTGACTTTGTTTTCCTGTCCCCTATTCAAATCTTGAATGTCCTTCTTGTTCCCTTTTTACCTGTTGAGTTTCTACCCATTCATTAAAGCCCAGCTCTAATTCCACTTACTTCATGAAGCTATCTTGTTCCCTGCAATCAGCAATGATTTTATGCTCCCACAGGATTTTATATGCATCATTCTGATGCTCCAATCATGCATTATTTATTTCAGAGTCATCAATGTATACTTATCTTATTCCCCTTCTAGAATATGAACTTCAGGTCACAGGGATTGTATCTTTTAGAAACTTTGTATCTTTCTTAACACTTAATATTTTGCTCTACATTAATTATGTTATAAGTATTTACTGAATTGACCTAAATAGATTGTTAATTGTTTAGCACCAACTCATTTAGTTGAACTTAAAATGAGAAAGATCATTATACACAATACCTTCTGACTTTCTGGCCCTTAAATACACACAAAATACTGAGAGCAAGCCCTAGTTTCTCTTGGTAGCCTTTCCATACTGGTAAGAGCTTCCAGATCCTTTGATAGCCCAGGATCACCTCCATACTGGGACTAGGCAAAATAGGATAATTTTAGTAGAGGAAAGACTAATTACTATTTAACTCGAAACTAGTCTTTCAGTTAGTAACTTTAACAAAGTCACCCATATTTCTGTATGTTACCAACAAAAGTGAACAGTGACAGAAAGAGAAATTCCATTAAAAAAAAAAACTGTAGTACATATGAAATACTTGGGAATTGACCTACAAACATGCACATAGGAACTGTTTGAATACAACAGCTCCAAAGATCCTTTTTATGGAAAGGAAGACAGACCTAATTTTTTTTTAAATTATTGCTCATAGATAGGCTGAATATAATATATATATAATATAATATATATATATATAATATAATAATATAATAAAAATGACAATGCCACCTCAGTTCATTTATGAATGTAATGCCATATAAATCTAAGGATTACTTGATAATACTAGAAAAAAATGATGATAAAATTGATCTAGCAGGCAATATGTCCACAACCTCAAGGGAAATTATGAGAATATCAGAGAATAAGGGAGCCTAGCAGTACCAGATCTCAAAATTATTTGTTACTCATTTAGAAATACCAGAGTAGATCACTGAAATAGATGAAGTACACTGAATTTAGAAATGAGTTAATGTAATAGCCTAAAAAACTCCACCAGGTACGGTGGTAGGAATACACCGTTTGATGAAAAAAGTGCTGGAAAAACTAGGAACTATTTTGGAAAAAAAGAAGCTAAGACCAACACCACACACAGTATATGAAGATTAACTTCAAATTTATACATGCCAGATGCAAGAAGTCACATCACATAATACTCAGAGATTTAATGAAAAGATTACCTTTCACATCCGTAGGGAAACAGTTCATGGAAAAAAATGGATTTAGAGAATCACAGAAAATAAAAGGAAAAATTTTGACATATAAAATTTAAAATTCTTGGCACAAACAAAATCAATTCAGCTACAATTAAAAGGGAAACAGTTCCCAGGTGGGAAATGTTTGCAACATTTTTTTTTTCTGGTAAAGATATTAATGACAATATTTATTTAAAAATTAATTCGAATTAATTAGAGCTATTCACCAAGTATTAAGTGGGCAAAGGTTATGAACAAGAATTTCTCAAAGGAAAATGTCAAAGCTATAAACAGCCATATGAAAAATTGTTGTAAATAATTAATAATTAGAAAAATTAAAACTGAAGCAGAATTCACTTTTATTTGACAAATATGATAGGAGAAGAAAATGAAAAAAAAATATCATTGGAGCCACAGAAAAACTGGCACATTAGTACGATGTTGGGGGACTCCTTCTGAAAAACCATTTAGAACTGTACCTCAAAAGCCAGTAATAGGCATTCCTTTCAATCAGCAATTTTGCTCTTAATTTTACTGCTTATACACATCAGAGAAAAATGAAAATGATTCATCTTTACAAAAATACACTTAGTAGCTTTTTTCTTGTGGTAGAGAACTGGAAACTGATGGGCATATTCTTTAATTTGGGAATGTTTAAAAATTATGTTGTATTAATTTGATCAAATACTTGTTTTACTGAAAAAAAAATAATGAAACAAATCAGCTCAGAGAAGCCTGTGAAGAATTATATAAACTGACGCAGAGTGAGATGAGTAGAACCACGAGATCATTTTGTACAATTACAACAACATTGCAAAGACAAAGAAGAAAAGCTTTGAAATACTGAATGATTCCTATCAATTATTATTTCCTGAGGACACATGATGAAGTATGCTGCTCTTTTTCTGACTTAGAAGTGACAGACTGAATATGCAGAATGAGATACATATTTGTGGACATAGGCAATGTTGGATTTGGGCTTGGCTTGACTATATTTATTACAAGAATTTCCAAAATTTTCAATTTAAGAGGCACAAAGAGACAATTTGTTAATTGAATTGAAACAAACAATTGTTTGTTAATTGAAGAATAAAATAAAATAAAAAAGAAGTTGATTTTACAATTTCTGCTCTAAGGAGAATCTTTCTCTTCCTTTCACTTCAAGTGCTAAGCTTCTCTGATGGTCAGTTTCCCTTTATCTGAAGTCTCTAATTAATTGCAGTCCCCCCAGTTCTAATCATCACCCCCACTGGATGCACTTGGCAGTACTATACTCTCTTATGGCTCATTTCTGGAGGAGAAAGAAGCATTGTCTTCTACAAAGGTTTCTCTCTCTGCTCCATGCCCATTTTTGTCAGAGAAATTAGATTGTTGTTTCCTGACCTTCAATGAGGTCAAATGGATGATGATTTCCATAGTTCTTTTGCACATTAGCATGAAACTTTCTCTGTCCGATTAGCATAAAATTTTTTGTCTGCTAATGACTACTACAAATTTCCCATCTTTCATGATCACTACCAAGTCTTTCCTGACTGGATGCCTTAAAAATTCTGCAACTTCACTGGGACATTGAAGATTGGTACAAAAACTGACCACAAATGGCTTTCTTATAAAAGTAGACAAGTCTTGATTTTTCCTTCCAAATGTTTCAAAAATATTTAAACAAAGGCAAATATTGTATGTTGGAAGAACTATCAGAGAATCAGCATATTGACAAACTGTTGGTGTAACTGCGAATTGTGCAGGTAATCTGAAAAACAATTTTTACCTACCATTCCCAAATGAGTAAACCATGTATGTCCTTTGAACCACTATACCAGTATTTGGACAGTACCACCAAAAAAACTTTTAAAAGGACAAAATATGCAAAATTGAAAGTTATGTGCAAAAAAAAAATTGAAAAAATATTTTTTTTGGGGGGGGGGAGGAACTGCAAAGTACCAGAAAGTAACAAGAAGCACATTAGTTGGTGGACAGCTGAACAATTTATGGTATATGAATGCAATAGAATTGTACTATGTTTTGAGAAATGATGAAAGCTTTACACCTAGGAAGACTTTATGAAAGGATGCCAACTAAAGTGAGCAGAATCACTTTATGCAATAACAAAAGTAATGGAAAGACAAACAAACACCATGCAAGACTCAAATACTCTGATACATGTAAAGTCTCACCAAGATTCTGAAGAACTACAAGGAAACATGCTGCCCTCCTTCTGAGAGGGAATGGATTCACGATGTAGAATGTGACACACATTTCTTGCTATTTCCATGGTGCGGATATATTTTGCATATACACACACGTATGTGTATGTATATATGTATATATCCATACCCATATATTCATACACATATACACATGTATATATAAATATGCATATATGTGTATATAGATATACACATATATAAACGTATGCATATATACACATAGCTACATATATATATACATACATAGTCAAGCAAAACAAACATATCTACACACATATGTATATATATGTATGTGTGTGTTTCTGGGGGTTTGTTTTTTCTTTTTTCTCAATGTGCAGCAAATATTAGAGAGAAAACACTTTTTGTTAATAAGAAATTTAATTAAACTTAGAAATAAATGCAATGCCTTTGAAGAGAACATAATATTTTATAGGTACAGATATAAAGTTGTCTCTTTATGACAGTAAACTCAAATGTGTTTGTTTTGTTTGGGGGGGTGTTGCTCTACAACTTTTTATCAGCATTCAGAGTGCACTTCTGTAGAAAGCATAAGAAACTTTCTAGAAAAGTAGAGGAAATAAAGCATTTCATTTTGGAAAGAGTGAAGTAGCTTCAAAAAATACTGGATCCCAACAACCCTCAAGACTACACTGACTACTACCTCTCCAAAATGCAGCAGGTAAGACACATGGGGGAAGCCCCTTGCTCATTGAGTAGGGCTGATTCTCCAAAGATTCTTACAGGCTACTCTCTTCAAAGCACAGGAAGGGCTGTTAGAAAATCTCAAGGCATACAGGTCCCCAAAGAATGCCATGGGTCTTTGCTCTGACCTAGTCCCTTCTCTGAACTCTGTGTGGCAAATGAGATGGGAAGACTTCTGCTTTGTTGGGTGCTGAGCTGCTGATCTGGGCTTTCCGATTTGGAGGAGGATATTGTGTTGGAGAGTGGTAATAGTAATCAATTAATAAACATTTACTATGTGCCAGGTACTTTACTAAGTGCTGAAGACACAAAAGAGGCAAAAGACAGTCCCTGCCTTCAAGGAGCTTACAATCTAATGGGGGAAATACTAGGCAAACACATACACACAAAGTAAGTTCTAAACAGGAAAATTGGGATACAGAGGAGAACGCGGAGTTGGGAAAACCTGAATTTCAAGCCAGATTCAGACGCTTCCTGGCTGTGTAACTGGGCAAATATCCACACTCACAAGACTTGCTCCTGGTTTCCTGTGTCTGTGACTGTGCTGGTGTGTCCTGTGCTAGACTGTGCTCCACTCTCACTAGGTGTGACAAATTTTTCCTACCAACCTGTCAATTTGTCTTGGAACAGAAATTTGTTTCACTTCCTCTTTTTGTGGGTTCTGTTGCTATAGAACTTGTTTAGAGTCATTTTTAAAAGGGATTTGGAGGGATTTGGAGGAGAACTCAGGTGAATCTCCTCCTTTACTCTGCCATCTTGGGCCCACCTTCCCTTGCCTTTTTTTTTTAAAACCATAGACAACTTTATTTCCATTCCAGGTAACACGGTATTAAATTTTCTCCCATTTGGACCATTCCACCATTCATCCCTTTCCATGTGTGACCTTGAAAAAAATCACTTCCCCTCTTTAGACAATTATTTCCTTTTCTGTTAAATAACTGTGTTAGACCAAGAGATCTCCAAGGTTTGCTTTTTTTGTTTGTTTGTTTGTTTGTTTGTTTTGAGATGCTAAAACCTATGAGCTTGCACCGTACATAGAATTTCAAAGATTTTGTGAATTGGAAAAGATCTTGGCAGCCACCTAATTTTAAGGGCTGTCCCACAAATGGGTTAGAAAGCTTTTGTTCCTCCACTCCCAGAAGACAGAACTCACAACAATCTTTTTAAATTGCAGAGATGCATTTCATTTCCACACAAGAGCCACAATGTCCAAAAGAGGAATTAAATTTTTCTTTTAGTATTAAGTTCTCCATCTGTGGAAATCTCAAGCTGAGGCCTGATGACAACTGAAGGGAGATTTGGAAAAGGAAATTTCTGATCAGTCACGGGTTGGCTGGATGAAGTTCATTTTCCCTACAGAATTTAAAATGCTGTATTCTCCACTGCAAAACCTTTCTCTCTATTATCACTTTGGAAAATCTGAAATTCCTTGTGGTTGTTGTTTTACTAAGATGCTGTACTGTTCTGTGGGTGAAAATATCAGTATGAGGTTACTTACTAGGTCACTAAGGTTTTAAGTGAATTACTTGATTAGGTCTTCTCCACATCATACAAGTAAGTCATTGATAGTAAATGGAGAGTTGAAAGAGATCCAGCTGTCTCCTATTGCATATGAGGGTCCTGGGTCCCTCAGGAATAAGGTGACTTTTTCATAGACTCATATATACATCTTAGCTGAGGCTATATTTAAATTCAGATCGTCCTGATTCAAAGTCTAGTGCTTTACCCACAATGCCATATGGTCTGAGGGAAAGAAGGCTGATTGGGAAGGGCAAGCCTATGGTTGAGTAGTGGAAGCCTGAGGGCATTAGGAAGGTTCTAGTCTCTTTGGATACAGAGATGAAAGTCGGGGAGGGCTCCTGGGAGAAAATATATGTACTTCATATGGTTACCAAGAGCTATACCTGCTGTCTCTCACTTAATTAATTTGTTTTGTGTCTCTCCTTTAGGAGAAAGATAATCCCCAGTCCGGATTTGACTTGGACAATCTAATAATGACTCCCTCTGACTTATTTGGTGCAGGAACAGAGACAACCACGAGCACTCAAACATATGGCCTGCTCTTCATTCTGAAATATCCTGAGGTCCAAGGTAAAGTACAATAATTGCCATGCTTCCAGACCAGATTTGCTTTCTCAGCCCTGTACCTTGCTCAGGAGCTGGTCACATATTTCCACCTTTTGAATTTGTATGACTCCCACACAGATCAGCCACAGATCATACAGTAGCATATTTAAGAAAACAGAACACTTGGACAAGATATGATAGTTATTTAATTATGTGAAGCTCTGTCATAGGGAATTTAATTCACATTAACAAACACATATAAAGCTCCCATGATACACTCTTAGTTCTATACTAAGGAGACAAAGACTTAAATGAAATACCCCTTTCCTCAAGTGCCTTATCCTCTTCTAGGGCTGGTTCTGCTGCATCCAAAGAGGCAGAAGTAGGAACCATAGATAGAAATTGCAAATTGACAAATAGAGGCTTCATGTAAGGAAAGACGTGGCAACTATAAAATTTCCCAAAGTCCATTCAGCTGCCAGAGGTAGTGGGTTCTCACCTATTGGAGGATCTCAAGCAAAGGCTTAGATGAGTACTTGTTCATTCGATTAGGAACGAATTCCTGTTCAACTACAGATGCCCCTAGGTGAAAATGGGTCCTTCTTTTTATCTTTTTGGAGGAGAGAAGGCAGGGCAATTGGGTTTAAGTGACTTGCCCAAGGTGACATGGCTAGTAAGTGTTAAGTGTCTGAGGCTGGATTTGAACTCAGGTCTTCCTGACTCCAGAGCCATGCTCTACTGACTGTGTCCACTAACCTCCTAAAACATGGGTTACTTTTAATGCTGAGATTCTATGCCTCAGCAACTTAGGATATTGTGACAAAAGCTGAGATATTTACCAAGTGAATAGTTTAAATTAAGGTGGTGAACCTCTAGCCTTGAGGCCGCATGTGACTTTCTTGGTCCTTGGATGCAGCCTTTTGACTGAGCCCAAGTTTTACAGAACAAATCCTTTTATTATGGTGATTTGATATGTGAAGTTTGAATTCAGTCAAAGGGCCACGCTTGAGGACCTAGAGGGCCACATATAGCCTTGAGACTGCAGGTTCCCCACCCCTGGTTTAAATCAACATGATAATGTCATCACTAGCACTATCAACGCAAATGAAGGCATCTGCTTTCTTTGACAATAATAGCAGGCATCAATGTAAAGGATGCAAGACTTGCAAATCACTTGACATATATATTTCACTAGATGCCCTCTAAGGGAGGTGTATTTATTCTCTCCACTTGTCAAATCATAGAATAATAGATTAAGACAATTAGGGAGCCTTAGAAGACACCTAATTTGTGATCCCAATTTTTCTGATGAGGAAAATGAGGCACAGATAGGTTTACTGACTTGCCTGAATTTATACAAATAGTGCCTAAAGAAGAATGTAAACACAGCTCTTCTTAACTCATGAGGGTTAAACCATGGAAGATTATCCTATTGCTACTGTAAAACACTGTGTACTCATCTTCGATTATATCATCAGGCTGATACTCCACATTGTCTCAGAGGAGCATTTCCAAGAGACCGAGGCACCCAGGGGTTACTCCTATGTTTTTGTCCTAGCAGCAAAAATCCATGAGGAAATAGATCATATGATTGGCCATAATCGAATTCCTTCCATAAAGGACAGACAAAATATGCCCTATATGGATTCTGTGATGCATGAAGTGCAAAGATTCATTGACCTCATACCTCTCAATATGCCTCATGCAGGGACCCAGGACATCCAGTTCCAAAAATATGTCCTACCCAAGGTCAGTATTCATGAGGCTGTGGGATCTAGTGTTGGAAGACATCTCAAATATCAACTGCTCCAGTGATCACATTCTAGACATGAGAAAATTGATTCCCATTGTAGTGATCTCAAGTGAAATTCTCCTTAAAGCAGTATTTTGTTACATAGTTAAGTTGGATATAGTCCTGAAGAAATAATGAGAGGAAAGTGTGTTTCACCACAGCAACACTCCAGAGAGTAAACGTACAGGGAAAATAACAGTGACATTGGTCAAATGAAATGTTTGTTTATATCATTTTATCTTACTAGACAGTGAAGTGCGTTGTGTAAATCCTATTATCTGTCCCATTGTGCAGATGGAGACACTGAGTGTCAGATCAAATGCTTTGCCCAAGGTCCTCTAGTAGGAGGTACCCAAGCCAACCTTTGAAGAAAGCTAAGGATTCTAAAAGACTGGAGTGAGTAAGGAGTTCCTTCTAGGCATGGGACATAGCCATTATAAAGGCATGAGGAGGAGAAAGGGAGCCTCGTGGATGAGGAACAGCAGTTGCATCCAAGGAGGGCAAGCTCAGGACAACAAAAGGGACATCAACCTGGAAAACTAGACTGGGGCCAATGCAGATTCTTGTTGGCTAGACAGCCCCGTCAATACCATGCACCAAAGAGTGTGCATTTTGCACTAGAGACAACAGCAAGTCACTGAAGATTCTTGGGACTGGCATAAAAAAGATATTCATGAAGATAACAGACTTTCCCCTGGAATTTCTCCCCTCTAGGGCACAAAAATTATGCCCCTGCTCTCACCAGTCTTAAATGATAGCAAAGAGTTTCCCAGCCCTGACTAGTTTGACACCCAGCACTTCCTGGATAAGAATGGGAAATTCAAGAAAAGTGACTACTTCGTGCCTTTTTCCTTCAGTTAAAAGAAACCCTCCTCATCTCTACCTCTCACTCTAAAAGGAGGTTCCTATTCTCCAACCCACCCACCTCTGGTTGAGCCTCCTCCTAGTAGTTCTTCTAAAGACACTCTGCTCCACTGTGGAGCACAAAATATATTTTTTTCTAACATTCCCATGACCTGGATTCTTCTCAGGCTCCTCAACAGATGGGCTGAGCCTCTTGACTGGTTCACCTGCCCCCTTATTTTAGTTGTATTCTGCCTCCATTGTAAGATTCATTGCACAAGGGATCATCATAGAAAGAATGGTATAAGAAGGGAAGTCCTTCCTTCCTCTAGTGACCATTAATGACTGAAATACAGCTCACAATAATAGTTCTCATCATTTGTGCCCATCTACATCCTTTTCTACTCATTTCCCCACTATTGTACTCGTCCAATAAGTCTGTTTCACTTTGACTGACACTATGATATTAAGATTTTTAAGCACAACTTGGTTTCTTTCCTGGGAAACAGTCTTGTCTTAGACAGGGTCTGGCAAGGATGGAGTTGTGTTTGTTCTTGACCACCATTCTACAGAACTTTACCCTGAAACCTGTTGGTGATCCAAATGAAATTAGTATCAAGATAAATTGTGTTGGGCTCATCATTGTTCCACTAGATTACCAACTATCCTTTCTTCCTCACTAAGGAAGAAGACAAAGTTGATTTGGTAAACTATCCAGCTGACTTCATTTTCTGAACTCAACGCTCTCAGGTTTTTCACTAAAATCTCCTTTAGGGAAAGGAAAATTCCCACCTATTGATTAAAATGGCTTTCAATTTCCTGTGACAAAGCAGGCTAGCAGAGTACCTTGTATGTCATTATGTAATAGGGATTGCCTTATAGACATTTATGTGCAAACCCCTCACCAAAGTCTGCAGCCATGCTCTAATTCACAACCTCAATTCCACTTTCAGGAAACAGCAGATGATCTGTAAAATATTCCCCCAGAAAACCCATATTAGTTTGTACTTTTCAAATATACTGAAGCATTATTTTATTTTGTTTTGAATAGTTGTTATTTGTGAGTTTGGGGCACAGTTAATGATGGCTATGTTGTGAATAACTCCTATTGTGCAAATGTGTCCTTGTACTTCCATATATTGATGATTCATGACTTCAGAAGCAGCATGGTGAGATGGAAGGAGCTCTGATATCTGGGCAGAAGTCCTGGGACCAATCCTGCCTCTAAGGCTAAACAACTTATATGGCCCTGAATAAGTCACTTCACTATTCGTTCTCATATCAGATTCTTCATCTACATAATGAGTGGGTTGGACTACATAGGCTCAGAGTTCCCTACTGTCTCTCCATCCATTATATTTTGATAAGTGGAGATAGTAAATCCATCCACCCATGCTTTAGTGGACCACATAAGAATATCTCTTGGTAAGTCATTATTTTCTATAACCCTATATTCTACATCACCTTTCCATCTCTTTCTCTCTTCCCCTGCCTCTCTCTCTCTCTTTCTCTCTCTCTCTCTCTCTCTCTCTCTCACACATACACACACACACACACACACACACACAACACACTTCAGTTTATTTGTTTCAATATGGTAGAGGAACAGAAAAGGAGACTATCATTTCTCCTTGCAACTACCAGCCCCTCTGCTATCTATTCCCCCTGTCTTTTTCTAATTTTCCATCTCTCCTTGTCAACTGCTTGCTTCCCTGCTGTTTGCCATCATGTAACCTGCACTCACAGCACCAACCAAAATGTGGGAGCTTGAATAATAAGTCCGTGGGCCAGATGGAGATTGCATTCATGTTTATTGCATGCCAAGCAAATATAAAATAAATATCTGAGGGTTCAGGTTTAGCTACTATAGCTAAAGCACTTACATCACACTTTTTCATAGGAAACTTCATGTTATTTGCTACATGAGGCACCTAACTTGCAACCTTTAGGAGGTCATTCCCTTGGGACAGTTCCCTGCCTTCTTATCTCTTGTATCACTACTTTATGTATATCACTCCAGGGGCCCGGGTTTCAGGGATGGTCAGAATTTTCCAAGCTTCCCTTGCACAAGGGTGAGTAATGGGAGGTGGTGAGTCAACATCTTGAGATACTCAGCCTAGGTGAGTGGAAATTGGCTCAAGGGGGTTGTTGGCCTGGATTCACACTCATGGCAGACCCCTCAGAGCTAACCCTCGACACTGCCCCCTACACAATCATGCGTTCATCTTCTTTGTTTTTAAAACTAAACAAAGAAATCACCTAATTCCCAGAGATTCCCTGGCAATTTCTTATTGTCTGTGTGTTGTTCAGCACTCTTGGTCCTTTAAACTGCTACAATATGGCTTTTTTGAATATCTGCTGACTTAACAACAGCTTTTCTGGCTCATGGAGGAGGAAGGTTTCTTTCAACTTCTGGGAGGCCTGGGATATTGAGTCCTCCATGACTGACTTTTCATTTTAAATGTACATCAGTGCTCTGTTGCACGTGAGCAGTAGCAAAACCATCCCTCTACAAGCTCTGTTCAATCCCAATTCGATTGCCCTTCTCTCTTCTCGCTTGGTTAGTCTCCTAGAAAAATGACCTACCTGCTGGCCTTTGTTTTCTCCTCTCTTACTTAATCTCTCACATTCCCCATAATCTGGCTTCCATTTTCATTACTCACAAAAGCCTCACTACTCTCTTTGACATTAAAGTATCTTTTAATTACAAAATTCTGTTGTCTTTTACCAGTCTTCCTCTTTCTACTTCTCTGAAATCTTTGATATCCTTGACTGAATTCTGCCTCTGGTTCAGTAATTCTCCTCCCTGGATTTTCTTGACACTGTAACTCCCTTCTCGTTCTCTTCCTCCTCCCTGTCTGACCATATTCTGGCTAAGATCACTTGAAACAGAAGACTCTGCTCTATGGACTAGTTTAGAATTTCTGGCCAGTAAGGGTGGGGACTGAGAGGCAACAGGAGCCATGATAAAGAATATTTTAGCTGTGCTAATTATCTCATAGAAACAGCCAGATTCATAATTAGCAATTGTGACATCAGGGATAGAAGTTTCGAGTGACTTTAAAGGCACTCTGAATTGCCCAGGACAATACATTGTACTGAAGAGACAGAGACCCTGGGAAAATGCAATGGAAACCAGTTGGGTAGTCAAAGATGAGAGCCAAATAAGAAAGGAGCTGCAATGGAATGGAGTCATTTGTCAGGGAAGAAAGAGAGAAAGAGGCAGCTGCAGGCTGCCCAGTTAGCTACATATGCTTCTGGACTAGGCTCTAAATGCCCTGTTTCCACTTGCTGAAAGAATACAAATGTTCTCCTCACCCTCTCAATGTTGGAGCCCTAGGCCAAAGCCCTGCCTGACTCACCTTAGCCATTTGCTGTCTCTGTGACTCTCTCATCTAAGATACTCAGTCAGCAGATTCTAAAAGCAAAGACTATCATCACTTCTCAGCCCTCCTGAGTTCATCTCTTCAAATACTCCTAAGAAGGTATCTCTCTCCACAACTGTGACCATTCCCAAGTGATGGCCAGGAAAAGACTAGTAACTATTTGGAAATTGAACATTTTTTTTTCAAAATCTAGCTTACTCAATGTTCAATTCACCAACCCCCCCACTCCCTTTTTAAATCCACTGTTATGTTCAAGAAGGTGACATATACACAAAATTGCTGAGAAAACTGAATAGCAATATGTCTTCTGCTCCCCAGTGTAAATAATTCAGAATGTTACATCAGACACTACAAATTCCAAAGGATCCATGATCTAAACATTCAAAGTCACCTTGTGAAAGATGAGAATGAAATGTTATCTCTTCAAGAAACATGGAGAGCAATAAAAAGCTATAAAAATGTTCCTAAACATTGATGTCTGGTCTGTATATTATAATTTTAGACGATGATGCTTGGGTTGCTAAGTGACCTGCCTAGAGTTATGTAGAGAGGACACACATCCTTGTCCCTCATGACTCCAAGGCCGGCTGCTGGTCCACTCTATTGTACTGCCTCTTGTAGTACTTCTCTGACAAACAGGAGGGGAGCGATTTGAGGGCAAGAAGAAAGTGTGACTAGAGTTGTCTTAAAATATGTTAAGCAAAAATAACTGAATAGACAAAGCACTGACTATAAAATCCTAATTCAGAAAAAAGCAATATTAGGGAAGAAACAGAGGAATAGAAAAACCAACTCTCCAAAGTTTACATGTGAAAGCATTAAATAATCTCATATAGTTAAAACAAATTTGCCTAAGAAAATAAAACCCTACAATCTATTGCTTCCAGGAAACAAAGCTAAAAGTAAAGACATGAATGAAATAAAAAATGAATGGCTTGAACAAAATATCCTACATATCAATTTCATTAAAATGTCAGAAATTACCGTCATTTAATTTGATAAAGTGAAAAGAAATTGTCAAAATGTAAATAAAGCTAAATAAGGAAATGTCATTATCTGCAAGGGACTCTAGAAGACAAACCAATATCAGTATTCAACATATGTTTCCACATGCCATAGCATCTAAATTAATAAAAGAAAATTAACTGAATAACTTAAAGATATAGATCTGTAACTCTGGATCAGATGGGGGGTTCTGTCCTTCACAGTTATGGCATTCCGATTTCAGCCCATTGAATTTATTTCATTTCACTTCAACCCTATCAACCAGAACTGTAAGAATACCATGACTTGTGGGGTACAGTACATATAAAAACACACCCAAACAGGTCAGTTCATTTCTCCTTCACACGAATAATAGCTACATCCCATTATTTGTTGTCAGAGTAGTCACAGACTACTCAGTGGTAAGGAGATGATGCATTGACAGTGACTGGCAGAGTACACAGCACGTAAACCAAAATTGTTCCCTTTTTTGGTCTCCTTTATACTTCCAAGCCCATATTTGATTTCTATATGGCTAGTAGAGAAAGCATCAGCTCTGGACTCAGGAAGATGTGTTTCATTTACTGACTCTGTAATCTTGGACAAGTCACTTACCACTTTAGTTTTTCCCATAAAACCCTCTAGCAGAATTTTTCAGCAGAAGTGCCAATGTGCCTTGGTAGGCATTTATCAACAGGAACTCATGACCTAATGGAATCACAATCTAATTTTTAAAATTACGTACCATAAGATCACCATGATTTTAGGTGGGTTTTGTGATAATCATGTATATAAATTTAATGTGGTCTTTTTTATTCTAATCATATCACTGAATTCTCATGACAATTAAAGGAAATAATGTCTGTAAAGAGCTTGGTAAACCATAAAGTGCTAAAGGGAGTCACAGAATCATAGATCTAGAGCTGGGTAGGAACTTGGTGTAATGCCAAGCAAAGGCAACTTGCAAGGTTCGGATTATCAGCATAGTAAACCCCATTTATTCAGAAAACATTTACAGAACAGAGAAAGTCAAAATACAGTGTAACTTGTTCCTTTAGCAAGTAAGTTCTCAATTCAATCCAGGTACTACTGCACCCCTAGACAGTACATTCATTTAGTAAGTCAAAAGTCTCTTCTCTAATGCAAATTAGTCTCCAAACATAAACAAAGTACATTCATTTGATCAATCACAGAGCACAAAGAAAACTCAAAGGCTTTCCACCCCTGAATCTCAAAAGGGGCAGGAGAGCACAAAAGGCCCTCCACCT
>CM053589.1:179146052-179161486 GCA_028646515.1 Pseudochirops corinnae | reverse complement strand
AGGGAGGAAGAGAAAGAATCTATTATCTAAAGTTCTATAATCAAATGTTAAAAATACATATGTATATATATATATACAATTATTATTATTATTATTATTGTTAACTACATCCAACTGCAACTTGTGATACGCAGGCACTGTGGTTGGGAGATCCATCCTGCCCTACCAAAAGGTCAGAGGGGTGAGGGGGGAAGACATAGGAGAGAGTTGATTGGGGGAGGGGGGATACACTGGGATGGCTGTTTTGGGACTGTGGGTGGGGGAAAGATGGAGAGAAAATCTGTAACTCAAAATCTTGTGGAAATGAATGATGTAAACTAAAATAAAATTTTTAAAAAAGTAGGGGTAGAAATCCTCATCTCAGAGAGAGGAAAAACAAGTAAAATAATAGATCTAATTAAAAGAGTTAAGGAATGAAATCACAACTGGCTAAAAGGTACCACAGACAATGAAGTAATAGCATCACAAACATATGTGCATCAAGTGGTATAGTATCCAAATTCTTAGAGGAGAATTTAAGAGAGTTACACAGAAAAACAGAGAGTGAAATTATACTAGTGGGGGACCTCAACTTCTCCATCTCAGAACTAGATGAATCTAGTCACAAAATAAACAAGAAACAAATTAAAGAGGTCAATAGATTTTTTTTTAAATTAGATATGGTAGACTTATGGAGAGAATTAAATGGAGATAGAAAGGAATATACCTTTTCTCAGTAGAATATGGCACCTATACAAAAATTGACTATTTATTTGGGCATAAAAGCCTCACAATCCAATTTAGAAAGGCAGAAATATTAAATGCACCCTTTTCAGATCATGATGCAATAAAAATTATATGTAATAAAGGGCCACAGAAAGTTAAACTAAGATTAATATGAAACTAAATAATCTTATCCTAAAGAATGAGTGTGTCAAACAAAGAATCATAGCAATGAATAACTTCATCCAAGAGAATGACAATAATGAGAAAACACATCAAAACTTATGGTATGCAGTAAAAGTTTTTCTTAGGGGAAGTTGCATCTCTCAGTGCTTTTATAAATGAAATAGCAAAAGAGGAGATCAATGATTTAGGCATGCAAATAAAAAAAGGTAGAAAAAGAACAAATTAAAAATCAATTAAATACCAAATTAGAAATTCTGAAAAGCAAAAGAGAGATTAATAAAATCAAAATTAAAAAAAATTATTGAACTAATAACCAAAATTAAGAGTAGACATTATGAAGAAAAATAAAAAACCTTTGGTTAATTTTATTTTAAAAAAAGAAAGAAGAAAACCAAATTACTAGCATCAAAAATGAAAAAGGATTGATTCACCACCAATGAAGAGGAAAATAAAATAATAACTAGGAGCCATTTTGCCCATCAGCATGCCAATAAATTTGACAATATTAGTGAAATTGATGAATATGTTTGTAAAATATAAATTGCCCAGGTTCACAGAAGAGAAAATAAAATACTAAAACAACCCCATTTCAGAACAAGAAATTGAACAAGCTATCAATGAATTCCCTAAGGAAAAATTTCCAGAGACTGATGAATTTACAAGTGAATTCTATCAAACATTTAAAGAACTATTATTTTCAACACTACATAAACTATTTGGGAAAATAGGCAAAGAAGAAGTACTTTCAATTTTTTTTTTTCCAAAACAAACGTTGACCTGATGTTTAAACTGGGAAGAGTGAAAACATAGAAAGAAAATTATAAACAAATCTGTCTAATGGATATAGATGCAAATGTTTTAAATAAAACAGTAGGAAAAAGGATCAGGTAGATAGTGTAGTGAATAGAGCACTTAGCCTGGAGTCAGAAGGACCTGAGTTCAAATCCAGCCTCAGACATTTAACACAAAAACTAGCCATGTGACATTGTGCAAGTCACTTCACCCCAATTGCCCTACCTTCTCCCCCTCTTAAAAGCAAAACAAATTTTTAAAAAAGCAGTAGGAAAAGGATTACAGCAACTTATAACAAGAATAGTATACTATGACCACATAAGATTTATACCAAGAAGGCAAGCCTGGTTCAGTATTAGGAAAACTGTAAGCCTAATTGACCATATTAAAAACGAAACTAGCAGAAATCATATGATTATCTCAATAGATGCAGAAAAAGCTTCTGAAAAATACAACATCTATTCCTACTAAAAACACTAGAGAGAATAAGAATAAATTGAGTCTTCCTTGAAATGATAGGCAGGATCTATCTAATACCATGAGCAAGCATTATATGTAATGGCGATAAGCTAGAAGTATTTCCAGTAAGATCTAGGGTGAACAAAAATGTGCATTATCACCACACTTCTTCAACATTCTACTAGAAATCTTAGCTTTAGCAATAAAAGAAGAAAAAGAAATTGAAGGAATTAAATAGGTAAAGAAGAAAAAAAGAGAAACACTCTTTGCAGATGATATGATGGTATACTTAGAGAATCCTAGAAAATCCAGTAAATAACCACTTGAAATAATAAATAAATTTAGCAAAATTGGAGGATATAAAATAAACCCACATAATTCCTGGGAATTTCTATATATGACTAACAAAGGTTAAGAGCAAGAAATAGAAAGATAAATTCCATTTGAAGTTAATGTAGACATTGTAAAATATTAGGGAGTCTCCCTGCCAAGACAAATGCAGGAACTTAATGAACACAATTACAAAACAGTTCTTGCACAAATGATGTCAGATCCATATAACTGGAAAAACATCAGTTGCTTATTGGTAGCCTAACCTAACATAGTAACAAGGATAATTCTAGCTAAATGAATTTATGTTTTCAGTACAGTACGAATAAAATTAGCAATAAATTATTTTGTAGAGCTTGAAAAATAATAACAATTTATCTAGAAGAAGAATTGTTCAGAATATCAAGGGAATTAATGAAAAGAAATGCAAGGGAAGGAGGCCTAGCTGTACCAGATCTTAAATTGTTTTACAAAGCAGAAATCATCAAAACTGCTTGGTTCTGGCTAAGAAAAAGAGTGGTGGATCAATGAAATATGTTAAGTATTCAAGACATTGTAGTCAGTGACTATAGTAATCTACTGTTTGATAAACCCCCAAACTCCAGATTCTGGAATAAGTACTTTCTATTTGACAAAAACTGCTGGGAAAACTGGAAAATAGTATAGCATAAACTAGGCACAAACTAATATCTTACACTGTATACCAAGATAAAGTAAAAATGGGTACATGATTTATACATAAAGGTTGATACTATAAGCAAACTAGGAGACCAAGGAATAGTTTACCTATCAGATTTATGGAGAACAGAAGAATTTATGGCCAATCAAGAGACAGAGAACTTTATGAAATGCAAAATGGATGATTTTGATTACATTCAGTTGAAAAGATTTTTCACAAACAAAGCCAATGCAACCAAGATTAGAAGAAAAGCAGAAATCTGGGAAACAATTTTTGCAGTCAGTGTCTCTGATAGAGGCCTCATTCCTAAAATGTATAGAGAGCTGAGTCAAATTTATAAGAATACAAGCCATTCCCCAATTGATAAATGGTCAAAGCATATGAAGAGGTAGTTTTCAAATGAAGAAATTAAAGCTGTTCCTAGTCATATCAAAACTGTTCTAAATCACTATCAATAAGAGAAATGCAAATCAAAGCAATTCTGAGGTACCACATGAAAGCTATCAGCTTGACTGACATGCCAAGACAGAAAAATGATAGACATTGGAAAAGATGTGGGAAAATTGGAACACTTTGTTGGTGGAGTTATAGACTGATCCAACCCTTCTGGGGAGCAATTTGGAACAATACACAAAGAGCTAGTCTTTGACCCAGCAATACCACTTCTAGATCTGTATCCCAAAGAGATCACACAAATGGTAAAAGGATTCACAAGTACAAAAATATTTATAGCAACACTTTTTGCCACAGCCAAGAATTGGAAACTGAGGGGATGTCCATAAATTGGTGAATGATTGAAGAAGTTGTGGTACGTGTATGTAACGGAATGCTATTGTGCTATAAGAAATGATGAACAGGTAGACTTCAGAAAAACCTGAAAAGACTTACATGAATTGATACTGGGTGAGGAGAACAGAACCAGGAGAACACTGTACACAACAACAGTCACATTGTGTGGTGATCAACTTTAATAGATATGGTTCTTCTCAGCCATACAGTGATCTAAGACAGTTACAAAAGAATCCTGATGTAAAACGCTATCTATCTCGAGAAAAAGAACTATGGAATCTGAAAGCAGATTGAAGTGCAATATTTGTTCTCTTTTTTGTTTTGTTGTTTCTTCTTTCCCATGGTTCCTTCCATTGGTTCTAATTCTTCTTTGAAGCATGACTAATAAGAATATATGTTTAATAAGAATGTACTTGTAGAGTTTATGACAGATTGCACGCTATCTTGGGGAGGAGAGGCATGGAGTGGGAGAAAATTTTGAACTTAAAATCTTATGGAAGTGAAGGTTGAAAATTAAAAGTAAATTAATTAATTAAAAGGGAAGGAAATTCAAAAACAAAAAACTGTTGGCCACCATGCTCACTATGCCCTCCACCATCTCCAGTGTTGGAATAACCAATGTGCTATTCTTCTACTTTTTCTAGGAGTTGTTTTCAGTTGTGGAGAGAGGTGGAAACAAATCCGAAGATTTTCCCTCATGACCCTAAGGAATTTTGGGATGGGGAAGAGAAGCATTGAAGAGAGAGTTCAAGATGAAGCCAGATACCTGGTGGAGGAGCTCAGGAAAACAAAGGGTTAGTTTTCAGTTATTTCTTCCTGGGTATGTGATGTCAAGTTGCTCACCCATACCATGTCCTACATACTACTTGATTTTTGTGTCATTCTAAAAATCTCTACTTCGGTCCACTGACCAGAGTAATCAGTCTACTGAGCCATAGAACTCTCTTCTTTCTTTTTGTACTCAAGTATTATAAGTTTTTCTAGTTTCCTTATAAAGATAAAAAGAAATTGTCCAAGAGAACAACATCCACCAGCCTTAGAGGAATTAAACACCATATCCAGGACTGGCAGGTAGATGTCCAGTTCCAACATGATTGAAAATATTTCTGTTAAAACTGTTTCCTTTCTGGTAATATTTCTCTACATTAGGTCAAGCCACTGATCCCACCTTTATCCTTGGCTGTGCTCCATGCAATGTGATCTGCTCTATTCTTTTCCATGAACAATTCAAGTACGATGATGAGAAATTTCTACATCTGATGAACTTGTTAAATGAAGGTTTTAAGCTGCTTAATTCATCATGGATACAGGTAAAGCCACATCTATTTTCTTATTCTGTGGTTGTTTGCTGAGTTTCAGCAACAGGATCAGTGTACCATAGGTTCTCATCTATTTGCAATTTCTCCAACATAGATGAGTACATGTACATGTTCTCATATCATGCATTCAGGGACAATAACATCATAAAATACATTTGGCTCTTGAATAAGATCCAGGTAGATACTCTCCCCCCAGTAGGCCTCTAAACTAGTTCTGGTCATATAAATATTTAAATTATTGGAAGAAAAGTCTGATGCATTCCTGGGATATCCCAAGAAGCATGCTGTTCATAGATGTGGCCAAGTCGAATAGTTATCAATAAAGAGATCACCAGGCCATTCTGAAGTGATTAGGGAGGAAATCTGCCAAAGCTAAGTCAGCAAGACACTCAAGCCAATAGACTACACTGATTCTGGGAGCGCTATGGCCTAACATCTACAATGGCTGGACGTGGAGTATCAAAGCCCTCATTCAGTGAAAATTTAGCTAAACATCCTCATATGGCCAAAAACAAGCTTCTTTTTCCTTTACTCATGTTCTCTTCCACTTACATTAAGGAATACATATTCTAACTAAATCCTACTCTCATAAAATGTCACATTTCTGAGGATGAGAACTACTTCATTGTTTTCTATATCACCATAGCCTAACACACTTGGTTCATAGTGAGGACTGAATAAATGCTTGATGGATTCCATTGACTTAATGTTAATTGAATTAAATTGATTGGTTTCTTTGGTGTGTCTTTATCTTTTTTTAATTGCCTTTTCCAAGGTAAGTAAATTCCCCTTATCTCAAATAGCAGTTTCTTTTGAACAAGGAAATAAATCCTGCCTTTTATTCCCCTCAGTGGGGTGTACAGCACTTGATCAATTAGTTTTGAGATATTTACCAGTTTAGGCTTTGATTGATGAAGACTTTTGAAACCTGTGGGCATTGTTCAGAGTAGCTTAGTACTTCTAAGTGCCCAGGAGGGTTATTCCTTTGACTGCTTTTCTGAGACATCAAAAAATCATAAAATTTATGGAAACAGAGGAATTTAATGAATAGAGGGCTGGATTTGGAGGGAGGAAGAATGAATATGAATCCTCCCTCACACACTTAACAGTTGTATGTTGTTTGGACAGTCACTTAACTTCTCTCATCCTCAGCTACCTTGTCAGTAAAGTGGGAATAATAGAGAGACCTACCTACCAAAGTTGTTGTAAGAAACAAATGAGCTACCATATTTAAAGCATTTGGGCAGATTTACAATTTTGCTAAATGCTATGTATTATTCCTGTTATTAGTACTGCAGAGAGGAGTAAACTGAGGTACAGAGAAGTGACATGCTTTACCTGAGGTTACAGGGCATGTGTGCTGATCCAGCTCTAACTGACTTCAAATCTAATCATCTTTTCCCTTAATCATCCTCTGCTGAAGAACAGAGAACCTCATATTCACAAAATAGATGTGAACTGATTTAGCAAGAAATATGAATCTTCAACATCTCTAAGTGCTTTGGCTGATATTGGTGAGCCCAAGCTTCCTCACACTTGACAAGGAGAAGGAGGGATGATAATTCATGAAATGATGGCCATAGTTTCTATCTTCATTTTTGTAGGAGTCAGACACTATCTTGCTCTTCACTCACCACCTCTTCCATTTTTACTTGATAATCATAACTGCCAGCACCAGCACAGACCTGACCATAGCAGAGTGGGAGAAAGCCCTGGAAAACTGAATCACCCCCAGCCATGGTGATTCCTAGACATCTCAGTGAATGACAGGGGTCTGTTGAAGCTGGGTGATAGAAAAGTTCAGGGCCTGTGGCAGTGCCTGTAGCTTCTTCTGGGGTTATCAAACCATAGACTAGATGTTTGAAAGTCACCTACTTGAACTTCTGGAAACGAAGATAGTAGAGTTAACCATGATTACTCTCATCCCACATACCTTTGTTGACCTTGCAAAATAAAGAGTGTGTTGCCCCAGGAAAAATCCTGAAATAGTAGAAGCAGAAGGTTATGGAGCTCAATGAAAAGGGTCCCTTTTGCTGTGTCTGAAGGGTACTAGTGCAGGAGAGTAGACGTCCCAGCAAGACCCACCTCAGGCAACCAGTGGGAGCTCCTGAGCCCAAGGTGGGGTAGAGCCAGCAAACACCAACCCCTGGACCTCAGGTATACCTTCACAAGGACAGGGGAATCAGCAGACACCAGCATAGTACTGTCTACCAGTGGTTGAACCCATATGAGTTCTAGTCCAGGGCTGGGGAGGATGAGACCTGAAGTGACCAGACCACCTCTCCCTCAGGCTTTGTGCTTCAGTGTAAGGCCAGGGAAATGTAGAAAGACATGGCCTTGTCTGCCGCAAAATCTCCAAGTCAGCACCAGGTGATGTGCAGCATTATATAGCCTCTAACTGACAGAATGAAGTGGCACAAAATTCAAAGTCAGTAACCAGACCCACAACATGCGTTTCAAGAAATGTGGGTCAGAGAGCCCTGTGCTTCAGAAGCAGAGATCCACTTTAAAAGCCAGGGAACAGGCAATAACAATGGGCAAAAAGCAAATTGGTAAAAGAAAGACCATAGGATTCTACTACGGAGGCCAGGAAGAATAAAATACATATTCAGAAGAGGACAACACTGACGCTATACCTCTATCTGAAACTTCAAAAAGGAATATGAACTGGTTTCAAAAAAGTCTTGAAAGAGCTCAAAAAGGGTTTTAAAAGCCAAATTAGAGAAGCAAAAGAAATATTGACCAATTATTTTAAAAATCCAATTGGCAAAATGGGAAAAAAAAATCACTGAAGAGAACTGCTTAAAAAGTATGATTGGTCAAATGGAAAAGGAGGTACAAAACTTAACTGAAGAAAACAATGTGTTAAAAAATAGAATTAGACGACATGAAACTAATGACTCTATGAGGCATCAAGAATCAGTCAAAATCCAAGAAATGAAAATATAGAAGAAAATGTAAAATATATCATTGTAAAAACAACTGAACTGGAAAATAGATACAGGAAATATAATCTAAGTATTATTGGTCCTAAACAAAGCCATGATGAAAAAAAAAAGAGCTTGTACAATATCTTCCAAGAAATAATCAAGGAACATTGCCGGAAATTCCTAGAACCAGAGGGTAAAATAGTTATTGGAAGAATCCACCAATCACTTCTTGAAGGATATCCCAAATTAAAAACACCAAATAGCCAAATTCCACAATTACAAGTCAAGGAGAAATACTGCAAGTAGCCAGGAAGAAACAATTCAAATATCATGGAACTACAATCAGGATCAAACAGGACCTTGCAGCTTCTACATTAAAAATCAAATGGATTGGAATATGATATATTGTAAGGAAAGGAGCTTGAACTACAATCAAGGATCTACTAGCCAGCAAAATTGAGCATAATCTTTTGGGCGAGGAGATGGGCATTCAATGAAATAAGGGACTTCCAGACCTTTTTGATGAAAAGGCCAGAGTTCAATGGAAAATTTGATCTTCAAATATGGGACTTGAGAGAGATATAATAAGTTAAACAAGAAAAAAAATCTTATTCAATAAGAGTAAACTATTTATACCCCTATATGGGAGGATGATACCTGTTCATCTTGAGAAATGTATATTTATTATGACATTTAAAAGAGATATACATAGATAGATGGTGAGGGAATAAATTAACTGAAGTGATGGTAACAAACCTAATTAAAGAGTGCAATGGGATTGTAAATGGGAGAAGAGGAAAGGAGGAGACAGAAAAGTGTAAATTACAACACATGAAGATGCACAAAATCACATTATAGTAGAGGAAAAGAGAAGTTTACTCTCATCAGTTTTGGTTTAAGGAAGGAATAACATATTCAGTTAAATATAGGAATCTAACTTGAAGAGAAACAAAAACTTATTATAGTAGGAGGAAAGAAGTGATGGAGAAGAGAATTACTTGAGATGTACTCTCCTCAAATTTGGTTCCAACAGAGAATAACATAGTCTGTTATGCATAGATATCTAACTTAAAATGGGGGTGGGGTGTTAGAAAGGAGGTAAGAGGTAGTTAGGGAAAAGGGTAAGAAATGAGAGGGAGTATAATAGGAAGGGAATATTAAGGAAGGTGGTGGTCAAAAGCAAAAGTCTCTTGAGGAGGGGAAGGGAGAAGCATAAATGGATGGGGAGTACAGAAAGGAGAAAAAGATGCAGATAGTAATTATAACTGTGAACGTTAATGGGATGAACTCTCCCATAAAATGGAGGCAGAGAGAAGAACGGATTAAAAACCATAATCCTGCTATATGTTGTTTACAAGAAATACATTTGAAACATGGGTAAACACAGGGCAAAGGTAAAAGACTGGAGTAGAATATATTCTGCTTCAGCAAAATTAAAAAAGAAAGCAGGGATGGCAATCCTAATCTCAGACAAAGCAAAAGCAAAATAAATCTAATTTAAAAAGATAAGGAAGGAAATTAAATCTTGATAAAAGGCACCATTGACAATATAGTGATATCATTACAAAACATATATGCACCAATTGGTATAGCATCCAAATTCTTATAGGAGAAGTTCAGTGAGTTATAGGAAGAAATGGACAGCTATAGTAGTATAAATAGACAAAACTACAGTAGTGGTGAGTCTCAATCTCCCCTCTCTAAACTTGATAAATCTAACCTCATAATAAACAAGAAAGACGTTAAAGAGGTGAATAGAATTTTGGAGAAAGTAGATAGGACAGACTTCTAGAGAAAACTGAATGGAGATAAAAAGGAATATACCTTCTTTGCAGCAGTAAATGGCACATACACAAGAATTTACCATGTACTAGGGCATAAAACCCCAGGAACTTTATGAACAAAGATATGAAACATTTTTCAAACAAATAAAGTCAGATCTAAATAATTGGAAAAACACCATTTCCTTGTCGTTAGGCCAAGAAAAAATAAAAATGACAATTCTTTATAAATTAACTTACCTATTTAGTGTCATATCAATCAAATACTATAATTTGGTTTTTTAAAGTTAGAAAAAAATAATAACAAAATTCATCTGGAAGAACCAAAAGTCCAGAATATCAAGGGAATTAATGAAAAGAAATGCTACTGATGGTGGCCTAGCCATACCAGAATTAAACTGTGTTCTAAAGTAGCAGTCATCAGAACTACTTGGTACTGGCTAAGAAATAGACTGGAGGATCCATGGAATAGGTTAGGCACATAAGACACAATAGCCAATGACTACAGTAATCTATTATTTGATAAATGCAAAGATTCCAGCTTCTGTGATAAGAACTCACTACTTGACAAAAATTACTGAGAAAACTGAAAAAATAATATGGCAGAAATTGGGCTAAATGGCTTCATGATTTAGATTTAAAGGGTAATGCTATAAGCTGTCTAGGAAAGCAAGGAATAGCTTACCTGTCAGATTTATGGAGAAGGAAAGAATTGGTGACCAAATTAGAGACAAAGAGCATTATGAAATGCAAAATGGATAATTATGGTTACATTTTTGAACCAGTTTTGTACAAATAAAGCCAATGCACCAAAGATTATGAGGGAAGTAGAAAACTGGGTAAGTTTTTTTTTTTTCAACCAGTGTCTCTGATAAAGGCCTCATTTCTAAAATATACAGAGAACTGAGTCAGATTTATAAGAATACAAGTCATTCCCGATTGATAAATTGTCAAAGGATAGAAACAGGCAGTTTTCAGAGAAAGAAATTAAAGATATGAATAATCATACAAAAATGCTATAAATCACTATTGATTAGAGAAATGCTATTCAAAACAACTCTGAGATATCACATCTCACTTGTCAGATAGGCTAACATGAGAAAACAGGAAAATTATAATGCTAGAGAAGATGTAGAAAAATTAGAATCCTAAAGCGTTGTTGGTGGAGTTGTGAACTTAGCAAACCATTCTGGAGAGCAATTTGGAACTATGCCCAAATGGGTATAAAAATGTGCATACTATTTGATCCAACAATATCACTTCTGAGGGTGTATACCAAAGAGATCATACAAATGTGAAAAGGAACTGTATGTACAAAAATATTTGTAGCAACTCTTTTGTGGTGGCAAAGAACTGGAAATAAAGGGGATTTCCTTCAATTGGGGAATGGCCAAACAAGTTGTGGTATAAGAATGTAATGGAATACTATTGTGCTATAAGAAATGAAGAACAGATAGACTTCATAAAAATCTGGAAAGACTCAATGTGAACTGATGTTGAATGAGGGCAACAGAAGCAGGATAACATTGTACACAATTACAGACACATTGTATCTATGATGACTAACTTTCATAGACATGGTTCTTCTCAGCAATGCAAGGTTCTAAAACAACTCCAAAAAGACTCATGATGGAAAAGGCTATCCACATCGATAGAAATAATTATGGAATCTGAATGCAGACTGCAGCAAACTACTTGCTCTTTCTCTCTTTTGTTTTGCTTTGCTTTCTTTCTTCTTTCTTATGGTTCATTCCATTGGTCATAATTGTTGTTCATAATCTGACTGTTCTGAAAAAACATTTAATATGATGGTTTACATAGACTTATCTCAGATTACATGCCATCTTGAGGTGGGGAGAAGGGAAAAGAGAAGAGGAAGGAGAAAATTTGGAACTTAAAAATTAGTGGAACTGAATATTGTAAACTAAAAAATAAATTTAAAAAGAAAAAAACAAAAAAATTAAAAAGTAGAAAAAAGAGAAAATTGAATCTTATATATGAAAAATTGAAATGAAGTTTTTTGGGGGGCCACAAAGTACAGGAAAATAAATGGCAGCTCAACAATTTGGGCATAGCTGAATAATGGTATACGAATAAAGTAGAATTGTACTGTGTTTTGAGAAAAGATGAAAGGGGCAGCTTTACACCTAGAAAGACTTTATGAATGGAGGCCAAGTAAAGCAAACAGAATCTATGTGTACAATAACAAAAACAATAGAAAGACAAACATCATGCAAGGCTCAAGTACTCTGATCAATGTAAAGATGCACTGTGATTCCAGAGTAACTGCAACGAAACATGCTTCCCTCTCCCTGACAGAGAGCAAGTGAACTCAAGATGTAGAATATGACACACATTTCTTACTATTGCTAAAGTGGGTATTACTTTTGCATGACTATGCATATGAGGTTCAAGTCTTTCGTTTTTCATTTTTTTTCCCAATGTATACTAAAGATGTGAGGGAAAACACTTTCTGTTAATAAATAATTTAATTAAACTTTAAAAGAAATGCAATGTCTTTAAATACAGTATAATAGTTTATAAGCAGAGATATAAAGTTGCCTCTTTATCACAATAAACTCACATATTTTGTGTTTGGGGTGGTGTAGATATACAACTTTTTACCAGCATTCAGAGTGTACCTCCCTGGAAAGCATAAAACAATTTCTAAAAACCTGGAGAAAATGAAACTTTTTGTCATGGAAAGAGTGACTGAGCATCAAAAGATGCTGGATCCCAACAACCTTCAAGACTACATTGACTGCTACCTCTCCAAAATGCAGCAGGTAGGATGCATGGGGGAAACGCCTGGCTCACTAAGCAATGCTGATATTCCAAAGATTCGTATAGTCCACACTCCTCATAGCACAGGAAGGAATGTTGGAGAGTCTTAGGATATACACTTCCCCAAGAATAACATGGGCTTTCTGATAAAAGTGTCTTTGTTTGCTCTAACCCTGTCTCTTCTCTGAACTCTTTATGGTGAATGAGATTGAAAGAGTTCCACCTTGTGTGATGAGCTGCTGATGTTGGTTTCCCTGTTTGGAGGAGGATGATATTGCTTTGGAGAATAATAGGAATCAATTAATAAACATTTACTAAGTGCATACTTTGTGCCAGGTACTTTAGTTAGTGCTGCAGATGAAAAAGAGAGAAAAGAGAATCTCCTGCTATCAAGGAACTTACCATCAAATAGAGAAGATAATAGGATAAAAATACATACAAAGTAAACTCTAAGTAGGAGAAATAGAATGTAGAGCCGGGCTCTGAGTCAGGAAAACTTGAGTCCAAAGCCAAGTTTAGACACTTCTTAGCTATGTGACCCTGTACATATCACAATCCCACTCTTTGCCTCTGTTGCTTCACCTGTAAAATGGGGATAATATCAATTATCTCCCTGAGTGATGGTGAGGATAAAATTATATGTTTGTAATGCATGCTACTTGCTTCAAAGCAGAACCTGCAAATGATTCAGTGGATTGAACATAGGACTTAGAGTCAGGAAGACCTGAGTTCATATCCAGCCTCAGACACTTCCTACTTATGTGACCATGGGCAAGTCACGAGTAATCAGACATGACTGAACAAACAGAAAACAAACCTTAAATCATTACTAAATCCTAGTTAAAACTAGCTTCCATAAAACAACTCAAAATTAATTAGTAACAGGAAGATGACAAACTTTATTTTGCTCCACAGAAAAATGAAAAAGATACAAAAGCTTCACAGAAACCCACAAACCCATTCATTTAGAAAACAAATGAAGCCCTTATGGTATCTGATACTTTACCCTGATGAAAATTTACTCAGAGTTGCCATCAGGACATCCATCCAACATTCCCATTAATCCTTAACTGTCTTCCAGTTACACATAGTTGCACTCAGACTGATAGAGGAAGGTTGGTGGTTGTATGGATAGAGAACTGAGACAGAAATCAGAAAGGATTGTGTTCATATCTAGACCCAGACTCTGTACCAGTCTACTCTTGGAATGACACTTAACATCTGTCTGCCTCTACTTCTTGTCTTGTGAAATGGAGATGATGACAGCATCTACCTCCTAGGGCCACTGGAAAGACCAAATGAGAGGATAGTTTTGCAAGTGCTCAGTACAGGAACTGGCACATAGTAGATATTTGTTAAGTGCTTATTGCCTTCATTCCTTCACAGTCTAACCCAATGGATAAAGCTTCCTCCAGAAGGAACAATCATTTTGGGAGAACTGAACAGGCACGCTCTTCCTCATTGGCTCTGAAATGTTCAAATAACTCATGTCAATGGGGAAAGTGGGTATAATGGGGAAGAGTAGAAAGTAAATGTCTTCTTTCTCTCTCTCCGCACCACCCCACCCCCAACCCTATCATGGCAGTACTCCTTATGTCTTTTTTTTTCTATTCACATCATTATCATGCTAATTCAGTTCAACATCATCTCTCATCAGGACAATGACAAATCTTCCTAACAGCTCTTCCAGCATCCAAACTCTTCTTCACAAATTTGCAAAGTTGACATGCATAATATGCAATGCCTTGTGGATCAATCCCAACAACACAGATGCATCTGTTGGGCTTTTAATATCCTTCACAATCTGATTTCAACCTCTCTCTCTAGGCTGGTTATAGATTTCCTCACTCATACCCTCTACACTCCCAGACAAACTGGTCTATTATGTTGTTGTACATAAGATGCCATATTTTACCTCTTTTAGTTTATACAGTATGGTCCCTATTCCTGGAATGCTCTTCCTCACTTCCCTCAACTTTTAGCAGTCCTAATGTCCTTTTACCCTTAGCTTCCTCCTGCAAGCAACTTTCCTTTATTCTGCTTTTTGTTGGTGTCACACCGAAAAATCTCTGTGTATTTATGTTCTACAGATGCCAAGTGTACTTATCTTTAAATAAGTTGCATTCCTTCAGCATAATGTAAACTTGTAGAGAGTGAAGACTCTTAATTTTGTCCTTTGCCTTTATATCACCACTACTTAGCACCCTGCCTTGCACATAACTGATGTATCTTAGGTATTTGAAGACTGAGTGGTTTAAATGCTGATAAAAATACCAAACAGCAAAGAACTAAACATAGATCTTTGAAATGTTCACTAGAACCTTTCTTTTAGGTTGATACCAAGATTTCTTTAAGCCCTTCCTTAGATATATTGCCACTTTGTTACTTTTGCTTCTATATTTTGGGCCTTTATTTCAGCAGCCCTGGACTAATTGATTTTTTTTTAAATAATGTTAAATTGACCTAGAAGCATAAGAGTACTGATTCCATTGCTGTTATGGGAATCTGAAGATCTTCCCTGCCCCTAGGCCCTTTGCTAAAGTGGCTACTTGACTCTGAGGACCCTTGGATATTTGAAAGTATACTCTGTTCCCTAATAGGCTGAATGTGGTCACGTGGAGCCTGCGGCGCCAGGCTTGTTTTCCAGGAATGCCCGTGCCTTGTAACTTTGTGATTGGGCAGT
>CM053589.1:179124696-179137760 GCA_028646515.1 Pseudochirops corinnae | reverse complement strand
TTTTCCCTGTTGGCATATAAATAGTTCAACTTTGATAAGTTCCTTATGATTTCTTTTCCATGTTTACCTTCTCATGCTTCTTGTATTTAAGGGTCAAATTTTCTTTTCAGTTCTGGTTTTTTTAGCAAGTATGTTTGGAAGTCCTCCACCTCACTGAATGACCATATTTTCCCCTGGAAGACTATGCTCAATTTTGCTGGGTAGATGATTCATGGTTTTAATCCTAGCTCCCTTGATCTCTGGAATATCATATTCCAGGCCCTTTGGTCCTTTAATGTAGAAGCTGCCAGGTCCTGGGTTATACTAATTGTGTTTCCACAATATTCAAATTGTTTCTCCTTGGCATCTTGTAATATTTTCTGCTTGATCTGTAGACTATGGAACCTGACTATAACATTCCTAGCAGTTTTCTTTTGGGGATCTTTTTCAAGAGGTGATTGGCAAATTCTTTCAAGTTTTTTTTTTGTCCTCTGGTTCTAAAATATCAGGGCAATTTTCCTTGAGAACTTCTTGAAGGATGCTTTCTAAGTTCTTTTTCTTTTTATCATGGCATTCAGGTAGTCCAATAATTTTTAAATTGTCTCTCCTGGATCTGTTTTCCAGGAGATCTGTTTTTCAAGGAGATATTTCACATTGCCTTCTATTTTTTCATTGGTTTGGATCTGTTTAATAGTATCTTGATTTCTCATGAAGTCATTTGCTTCCATTTGCTCCACTCTAACTGTAAAGGAATTAATCTCTTCAGAACACTTTTGAGATTCTTTTTCCATTTGGCAAATTCGACTTTTTAAGGCATTCTTCTCCTCATTGGCCTTTTGGGCCTCTTTTGCCATTTGAGTCAATATAGTTTTTATGGTATTAATTTCTTCAGTCAGGTTGTTGACTCTCTTTTCATGATTTTCTTGCATCATTCTCATTTCTCTTCCCAATCTTTCCTTGCCTCTCTTATTTGGTTTTCAAAATCCTTTGTGAGCTGTTCTATGGCTTGTAGACAGTCTACATGTTGCTCAGAAGCTTTTGGTGTGGGAATTCTGACTGTGTTTTCTCCTTCCTGTTGCATGCTTTGATCTTTTCTGTCCCCCAAGAATGAATCTAGAGTTCGATTGTTGTTCTTACTTTGCTTTCTCTGCCTGCTCATGTTGTTGCCAGTTAATTACTTGACTTTTTTTAACTCTGTGGAACTCTGCGTCCAGAGGGGAAAGCTCTGTCCCAAATCACTGGGGTTTTCACAGCTGCTGGAGCTATTGAGAGGACACTGCAGCACTCACCAGATTTGGAACCCTGAAAATGCACCCCAAGACCACCACCCAAAACCATGATCTGGATCTAGGCTGCTCAGTGCAAAAGCACTTAGCCCCTGAATGATTGCTTGGCCCCCCTGCAGTCTGCAGGCCAGGAGCTCTGAAGCAGGTAGGTGCAGGCATCTGCAGGGCCGCCAATTCTGCTGCTTCCTTGCCCTGGAGGCAGTTCAGCCTGACCATTTTTCTTCCCCAAATTTAGCTGCTGTTCCACTGCTCTTTCACCTTTCACTTTGTTCTTGTTTCTTATGGCTTGATAATTCTGGAAACTGCCACAGCTGCTACCAATCCACTCTCCTGAAGGCTCCAGCTGCAGCTTGTCCTTAGCTCATCTTGCCAAGCTGCCTTCAGTGGGAGATGTGTTTTTCTGTATTTTTGTAAGATTTGGAGCTCTAAAATTTATTTAGAGTCATATTTTATGGGTATTTGAGGTGGCCATGGGGAAATGCAGAACCTTGTTGCTACTATGCAGTCATCTTGACTCTGCCCCTAAGAGACTGCCTGCTAAATTCTTTCAATTTCTATTTTGCCCTGTGGTTCTAGAACATCAGGCCAATTTTTCTTGATAATTTCTTGAAATATAGTCTCTAGGCTCTTTTTCTGATCATGGCTTTCAGGCAGTCCAATAATTTTTAAATTTTCTCTCCTTGACCTATTTTCCAAGTCAATGTTTTTTCCAATGAGATATTTCATATTGCCTTCTATTTTTTCGTTTGTTTGGATCTGTTTTATAGTATCTTGATTTCTCAATAAGTCATTAGCTTCCAATTGCTCCAATCTAATTTTGAAGTTATTCTCTTCAGTGAGTTTTTGAAATTTCTTTTCCATCTGGCAAATTTGCCTTTTAAAGACATTCTCCTCACTGGCTTTTTGGGCCTCTTTTTTGCCATTTGAATTAGTCTATTTTTTTAAGGTCTTGTTTTCTTCAGTGTATATTTGGGTCTCCTTTAGCAGGCTGTTGACTCACTTCTTATGGTTTTTCTTGCACCATTCTTGTTTCTCTTCCAAATTTTTACTCCACTTCTCTTACTTAATTTTCCAAATCCTTCTTCAGCTCCTCTATGGCCTGTAACCAGTTCCTATTTTTCTTGGAGGCTTTTGCTCCAGGGGTACTGACTTCACTGTCTTCTTCCCACTCCATGCCTTGATCCCTTTTGTCCTGAAAAAAAGGATTCTAGGGTCTGTTTGTACTTCCATTGCCCTAGCTCCCCCAAGTCTCATGTTTTCTGAAATGGTTTCTGGGGTTCAGAGTCTTTTATGTATTCTTCATTTTTCTGTGGGAAAAAATGATGGTTCTGCAATGGAAATTAGCTTATCTTGAATACTTTCATGGGAGCAGGCGATAGCTAGAATTTACAATAATAGCTATTTCATGCTTTAATGTGCTTGAGAAGTGACATTTTATTCCCACAACAATGATGGGAGGTAAATGCTATTACCATACCCATTTTATGGATGAAGAAATGAGGCAGGCAAAGCTGTCATGACTTGGCAAGAGTTATACTTGACTAAAACAAGACTTAGAGCTGATTGTGCCTCAGATCAGGAGCTTCTGATTGCAAAATTAGACTTAAAGAAAGGAGGAAAAACCATGATTTCATAAAGTTATGGCCCAAATAATATCCTTTATGGATATGAAGTGGAATTGATACATAGATTTAAAGGATTAGATATGGTAGATAGAGTACCTGAATAACTATGATTGGAGTTTCACAATATTGCACAGGAGGCAGTAACAGAAAACATCACAAAGAAAAAGATAAACAAAAATGTAAAATGGCTGTCTGGTGAAGCATTACAAATGCCTGAGCAAAGAAGGAAAGTGGAAGGTAAAGGAGAAAAGAAAAGATATACCCAACTGAGTACAGAATTCTGGAGAATAACAAAGAGAGAGAAGAATATTTTCTTATGTGAGCCGTGCAAAGAAATAAAAGAAAAAAAGAACCTGAAAGACAACAAGTATCCTAAAGAAAATAAGAGAGATCAAGGAAATATTTCATGCAAAAATTGGAAACAATAAAAGACAAAAATGGTAGAGAAGCAGAAGAGACTAATAAGTGGTGGTGTAATACACAGGACTATACTTAGGGTCCATCAGGGCTCTCTCTGCAGGTATATAGCACTGTTTTCATCATGAATCCTCTGTAGCTGCCTTGGATCATCATACTGATTGGAGTAGGCAAAGAAAAGTCCAGTCCTGCCCCATATTTGTTGTTGGCATTATTATCCCATGCATCCCAAGCAAGTGTCCTTTCCCTTGGTTGGTCCTGCTTTTCTCCCAAATAGAACTTTCAAAAACAACCCTCTTTGTTGTTCTCATCTTCCCTGGCCAGTTTTAGATAATTCTAAGCTTCAAGACCCATCACATTATTTTATCAACTTGTGCCATGTTCTCTTGCATATTCATTGCTGCCTGCCCTTATTTCCATTCTCTGTAGGTTTCTTTTGAAAATTAAGGTCTACCTCCAAGCCTTCTGTTCTTCAACTACCTTCCATATCTCTGTCAAAGAAGGATGTGGACTAGTTTGCAATGACCTGTTCTAGATGAAGACATGGTGGATCTTTGTAATCATTGAATCCCTTCATGTTTGCAAAACATCTTTTTATTGATCTGTTCTCAATATTTCCAATGAATTGAAATAAAACTCCTTAGTCCTTATTTTACCTAATCTATTTCTTATCTTTTTGAAGTTTTACTTGGAAATCATATCTGCCAGTTCTTTTAGGACCCATTAATGTAGTTCATCTGGTGCTATGGGAATCTGAAGATCTTGCCTGCAGCTAGACCCTTTACTTAAGTGGCTTAAGTGACTCTAAGGACCTTCCATGATTTGAAAATATACTCTGTCCCCTAAAAGGTTGAATGTAGTCACATGGAGCTTGTGGCGGGAGGCTTGTTTTTCAGGAATGCCTGCACCCTATTGCTTTGTGATTGGGTCGTGGGTTAAAAGAGCTGTGACATTCTCTGATCCAGGAGAAGGCTGTATATATGCCCTGATGTGAGGTTTTGCTTTGGGGCTTACTTTGGAAAGAGTTGTGTGATTTGGCCAGATGAGACTCTGGGAAGCCATTGAGCCCCCTGCCTTTGAAAAACCCAGGTGTTGGTGCTTCCCTCTCTGGTAACTGAATAGGTATAGAGGCAATGGTCAGATGGTTTGGAAGCCCATCTGATAATCTGTTTCTTTATCTGCTTGTAACTTGTGTTTGTACCTTGTGTTTGCATTCTCTGAAGTTCAGGGTACTGACTTTTTGCCCTGAGCTAGGTAAATGATATGTGTTTGATTGATTCAAGTGAGACTGTTAACCCATTTTGAGTTGCTTTCCTTTAGCAAAGCAGATCTAAGAACTTGTGCTAGCAGCTGCCCCAGGTATGCTAGGGTGCTTGCTGACACATCTGGCTAAAATGATTTAAATTCATTGAGAGCAATTAGGTTTCCCTTTTAATGATTTCCAGAATGATAAATCATGATAGGATAAACACAGACAATTTTCTGTGTTTCTTTCTAAAATTGAACTTGGATGACATTGGCATCTTCAGAAAAGTTCAAATTTTCCTTCTATTTGGAATAGTTTGCCATTTTTTTTCTTCACTTTAATTTTTTAACATCTCCCATCCCTTCTGGACTGACATCCCTTGTAGAATATTAGTCTGTGGAATCCTTTCTTCACTCTGAACCCTTTGATATCTGCTTTCCCATAACCTAGGATGCATGGCAGCCTAGCTGGTTTTCCTTTTTCTCTCTCACAGAGAAGTGGTCACTTCCCCTCAGGCTTCCCATCAACTTTACCCCAGCTACCATGTTCTACTTGTTAAGAACCATGTTCGTAATAAAATTTTTAATTGTTGGTTCTTCCACCTCTGGAAAAATGAAATTATCACTAGGACAAGACTGTTTTGCTTTTGGCAGAGAATTCTGCAGCAGATGTATGGAAAGTGGAACTTCCCTTTTATTATATTATCCCTTTGTACCAGGCTTGTGATCTCTTTCCCAGCATCTAGGTATGGAAAGAGAACCAATACAAGGCATGAAGAAAGAAATTCCAGGGGATTTCTAAACCAGCACTGGCTGCAGGAAACATGCCATCTGGAAGCTCTTTCATCTGCTGCCTAGTTCCATGTCACAGATTCTGAGTGGAGTGAGCATTTATGAGCATGAACCTTATCTGTGTACTGAGCAAAGAACAAATTCTAGAAACATACCTATGTGACTCTGATGACAAAAGCAGAGTATGGTCCTTAATCCTACTTTAACCCTTGTTCTGGCCTTTAACCCAGCATTGAAACCTGAATAAAATTACCAGAGCATGTGTCCAAAACCCATGGGGAACCAGCAGTTCATTCACTTCAAATGTGTAGAACAAACCAGTGGGCTAACTGTGACAGTCCAGCAGCAATCTACCGAAACTTCCAACTACACATAAATCAATTGACCTAGTCCTTGTAGAGGTCAGACAAGGAGAGGAGTGAACAGACCTCTCTCTGGATCATACCACTTTGGGTGCAGTGAAAACTTTTAGGTCCTCAGACTGAGCTGTGAAAGCAGCAACAGAATGTAAAAGAATAGAAACTCAGAGCAGACATCTCCCTTCCCCCAGCAGTGAGAAGAACCCAGTGCTAATATAAAATCCATAGCCAAGAAGTAGCTTGAAGAATGACCAAACAAAAAACAACCCAAAGATAAAGAGCTAATATGGTGATGGGGAAGCTCAAAACAGAATTAGAGAAAAACAATGATTTGAATACAACTTCAAGCAAAGACTGGAAAAAAAAAACACATCACATAGCCAGAACACAAGCCCAAATGGAGTTCAAGGAATTCATAGAAGAGTTAAGATAAGAGTTAAAGAAAAACTATTGTAATTAGCTTCCTTGTTTCACTCCTGATCTTATTGGAAATGCTTCTAGCTTATCTCTATTACATATAACACTTGAGGGTGGTTTTAGGTAGGTACTGATTTGTCATTTTATGGAAAACTCCATTTATTCTTAAACTTTCTAGTGTTCTTAATAGGAGTGGGTATTGTATTTGGTCAAAAGTTTTTCTGCATCTATTGAGATAATCATATGGTTTCTACTAGTTTTGATACGATCAATTGTCCATCCTAATAGTGAAACCAGCCTTGCACTCCTGTAATAAATCCTACTTGATCAAAGTGTATTATTCTTATGATAAGTTGCTGTAATCTTTTTGCCAATATTTTTTAAAATTGTTTGAATCTATATTTGATAGGAAAATTGGTCTGTAATTTTCTTTCTGTTTTGGCTCTTCCAAATTTAGGTGTCAGTACCATATTTGTACCATAAAAAGAATTTGGTAGGACTGCTTCTTCACTACTTTTCACAAATAGACTGTAAAGTGTTGGAATTGTTCTTTAAATATTTCATCGAATTTGCTCATAAATCCATCTGGCCCTGGAGAGTTTTTCATAAGGAGTTCATTGTTGGCTTGTTCAATTCCTTTTTCTGAGATGGAGTTACTTAAGTATTTTATTTCCTCTTCTTCTAATCTGAGATATTTATATTTTTTGTAAATATTCATCCATTTCCTGAAGATTGTCAAATTTATGGGCATACAATTGGGCAAAATAATTCCTAATTATCATTTTAATTTCATCAATATTGGAGGTATGTTCACCCTTTCTGGAGGACGTTCTTTTGTTCCACAGAAAAACTTCCCAGAAAGCACAAACCCATTCATAAAATAAATAAAGCACCTATAGTATCTGATACTTTATTCTGATAGTGAAAATTTACTCTAACTTGCCATCAGGACATCCATCCAACATTCCCACTAATCCGTAACTATCTTTCAGTTATGCGTAGTTGTACTCTGATTGAGGAAGGTTGTTGGTGGTATGGATAGAGTACTGAGATTGAAATTTTAAAAGACTTGTTTTCAAATCTGGACTCATTCATTTTGTACCAGTATACCCTTGGACAAGTCACTTAACATCTGTATGCCTCTATTTCTTCAACTGTGAAATTGAGTTATGGATAGCATCTACCTCCTAGGGTCATTGTAAAGACCAAAGGTTATGAGGTTTTTTAGATGGTCAGTAGAGAGCCTGGAGCATTGTAAATGTTTGTTAAATGCTGATTTCCTTCATTCCTGCACAGTCTAACCCAATAGTTAAAGCTTCCTCTTGAAGGAACAATCATTTTGGGAGGGCTGAATAGATAATCCTCTTCCCCATTGGATCTGAAATGTCCAAAACACTCAAGTCAATTGGGAAAGGGGGTATATCAGGGAAGAGTAGAAAGTAATTGTCTTCTTCCTCCCTCCCCCCACTCAGAATCCTATCATGGTAGTACTCCTTAAATCTTTTTTTCCCCTCTATTCAAACCACAACCACCCTAGTTCATTCAGTTTAACATCATCTCTCATCAGGACAATGACAATTCTTCCTAACAGTTCTTCCAGCTTCCAAACTCTGAATTCTTCAAAAATTTGCAAAGTTAACATGCATAAAGTACAAGACCTACTGGATGAATCCCAACAACACAAATTCATCTGTTAAGCTTTTAATGCCCTTCACAATCTGGTTCCAGCCACTCTTTCTGTGATGGTTAAGCATTTCCTTCCTCAAAACCCTCTACACTCCCAAGCAAACTGGTCTCCTATGTTGTTGTATAGAAGATTCCATCTTTAACCTCATTTAGTTTATACAGTATGACCCCCATTCCTGGAATGCTCTCGCTCACTTTCCTCAACTCTTTGCAGCCCTCATGTCCTTCTCCACTTAGCTGCCACCTCCTTCAAGCAGCCTTCCCTTATTCTTCCTTTTGTTGATGTCTCACTCAAAAATCTCTATGTATTTATTTTCTACAGATCCCATGTGTACTTATCTTTAAATATGTTGCATTTTTTTTCAGTATAATGCAAGCTCCCGGAGGGTGGAGACTGTATTATTTTTATCCTTTGCCTTTATATCACCACTACCTAGCATTCTGTCTGGCACAATACATATATTTTATGTAATTGTTGATTTGTTTAGTATACTGATAAAAAAAAGTTAAACAGCATTGAACAAACATAGATCATTGAAATGTTCACTAGAAACTTTCTTTCAGGTTGATTCCAAGACTTCTTTAACCCCTTCCCTACATACATTGCCACTTTGTTACTTTTGCTTCTATATATTTTACCTTTACTGCAGTAGCTCAGAACTAATATTTTTTTAATTAACTTTTGTTTATTTTTAGTTTACATCTTTCATTTCCACAAGATTTTGAGTTTCATATTTTTCCCCCTCCTTCTCCCTTTCCCTTCCCCCCCATAGCAGCATGCAATCTAATATAGAATCTACAAATACATTCATATTAAACATTAGTCAAGTTGCAAAGAAAGATTATAACAAGAGGGGTGAACAATGAGAAAAACAAAATAAAATAGAAAAAAGAGCAAGTAGTTTGCTACAATCTGCATTCAGACTCTGTAGTTCTTTCTCTGGATGAGGACATCCCTTTCCATCATGAGTCTTTTGGAGTTAATTTATAACCTAGCATTGCCAAGAGGAGTCCAGTCTATCTAAGTTAGTCATTAAATGTACATTGTATCTTTAATTGTGTACAAAGTTCTCCTGGTTCTGCTCTCCTCACTCAGCATTATTTTAAATAAATCTCTCCAGGTTATTATGAAGTCTACCTGCTCCTCATTCCTTATAACACAATAGTATTCCTTTACATTCATGTACCACAACTTGTTTAGCTTTTCCCCAATTGATGGGCATCCCCTTGATTTCCAATTCTTTGCCACCACAAAAAGAGCTGCTATAAATATTTTTGTACATACTGTTCCCTTTACCACTTCTATGATCTCTTTGGGAAAAGTGGTATTGTTGGGTAAAAGGGTATGCATTTACTAAACCCCTTTGGGCATAGTTCCAGATTGCTCTCCAGAATGGTTGAATCAATTCACAACTCCACCAACAATGCATTAGTGTTCCAATTTTTCCACATCCTCTCCAGAACTAATCATTTTCCTGTTTTGTCATCTTAACCAATATGACTGGTGAAATTTGGTACCTCAGAGTTGTTTTGATTTGTATTTCTCTAATCAATAGTGATTTAGAGCTCAGTATAAAAGGATTCTATCATTTTCATTGTTCAAAATTGCTTCTTTCCCATTGTGATTACCTATTTCTTGAACTTTAAAGTGAATTTCTGCTTCTGGGGTGTAGAAGGCTCTGACTTACAAATTCTTATGCTGGGAGCTAAAGGTTATGGTTATGGGCTTTGTGTACTGTGTCCTCTGGGTGTCTGGACTGAGGCCAAGGCCAGGGCTTTCTGAGTTGCCTCAAGGTTACTCTGATGCTCACCATGTAATGTATGGGTCAAAGTTGGTCTGGCTGCTTGGGGATTCCACCTCCCAGGCCCTAGGCTGAAACTCAAGCAGGCTCAGCTGCTGGTGGCCAGTAGCACCTGTGTCTGCTGGTTCCCCTGGTTGTGTGAAGGCACACCTGGGATTCTGGTGTTAGTACTTGCTGGCTCCACCCCCCTGGGGTCCAGGATTTCTGGCTGGTCAGCTGAGATGGGGATTGTTAGTACAGCTTCTGTGCTGCACCTTAGTCTTGGTACAGCCACACCCATACCCTTCCTCTAGGACTCCCAAGCCTTCCTAGGATGGGGCTATTTCAGGATTTTACACTGAGGCAATATTCTCTGGGTTTCTAGGATCTTAGGGAGAGAGTAGAAAGGCTAGGATTTACTCTGTCATCTTGTCTCCTGGGAGGTCAGGTAGCTGATTTTTAAATATCCAGGCTGTGGTTTGATAGCCCCAGAATTAGCTGCTGCTGCTACAGGCCCTGCACTTTCTCTTACCCACCTCTAACAGATTCCCTGTCCTGTTGTGAGAAGCCTGGGAATTGCCCCTACCATGGGTGAGTCAACTTACCAGGCTCACTCTGGGAGGGTTTTAGGTCTGTGCTGGTGCAGCCCCCATTCCATGCTTCCCCTGCCCAGTCCCACATGTGTATTTTCCTGGACTGAAAATCTCCTACTCATCTCCCAGTGGATTCTGCCACTCTAAAATCTGTTCAGATTCACTTTTTAGAGATTACTAAAGGAATTTGCAGAGGTGTTGAGTTCTTGCTTTTATTCCACCATCTTGGTGCCACCCCTCCCCCATATAAGTCTATCAAGGTTCCTCTGAAGTCCATAAGTCCATCATTTCTTATAGCACAAAATATTTTATTGCATTCATATACCACAACTTGTTCAGTCATTCCTGAATTGATGGACAACCTCTCAATTTCCAGCTCTTGGCCACCACAAAAAGAGCTGCTATAAATATATTTGCACATGTGCATCTTTTCCCCTTTTTTTATGACCTGTTTGGAATATAATCCTAGAAAGTTGTATTGCTGGGTCAAAGGCTATTTACATTTTTCTGGCCCTTTGGGCATAGTTCCAAATTGCTTTCCAGGATAGTTGGATCAGTTCACAACTCCATCAACAATCATTAGTGTTTTCATCTTCCCACATCATCTCCAACATTTATTGATTTCCTGTTTTGGAATGTTAAACAATGTGATAGGTGTGATGTGATATCTCAAAGTTGTTTGAATTTGCATTTCTCTAATAAATAGTGATTTAGAGGAGTTTTTCATAGGACTATAGATAACTTTAATTTCTTTCTTCAATAACTGTCTGTTCATATCCTTTGACAATTTATGGTTTGGGGATTGACTTGTGTTCTTATAAATTATCTAAGTTCTCTCTACATTTTACAAATGAGGCCTTTGTTAGAGACACTGGTTGTAAAAATTCTTTCATACTTTTCTGCTTCCCTTCTAAGCTGAGTTGCATTCACTTTGTGCAAAAATTTTTCAATTTAACATAATCAAAATTATCCATTTAGCATTTCCTATTGTTTGCTGTCTGTTGTTAGGTCATAAGTTCCTTTTTTCTCCATAAATGTGACAGATAAACTATTCCTTGCTCTCCTAATTTGCTTATAGTATCAGCCTTTATATCTAAATGGTGTACCTATTTGGACTTTATTTTGGTATAAGTTGTAAAACATTGGTCTATGCCCAGTTTCTGCTGTAGTATTTTCTATTTTTCCCAGCAGTTTTTATCAGATAGTGAGTTCTTATTCCAGAAGAAAGAATCTTTGAGTTTAACAAACAGTAGATTGCTTTAGTCATTGACTATGTTTCTTATGTATATAACCTATTACACTAATCTAAAATCTGTTTCTTAGTCACTACGAAGTAGTTTTGATGATTGCTGCTTTGTAATACAATTTACAGTCTGGTATGGATAGGCCCCTTTCCCTAGGTATTCTGGATCTTTTGTTCTTCCAGATGAATTTTGTTATTACTCTTTAAAGACTGAACCTGTACTTTCATATATATATATATATATGTGAGAGAGAGAGAGAGGTGTGTATGTATAATTATAATTAAAAAGGAATAAATAATTAACAGGACTAGCAATCAATGTTTCATTTGTTTTTATGAAAGTGGTCATCCTTGATTCATTTGTTAAAGAGGCCTATTCACTGAATGGGTGTTGCCTCACTCAAGGTAAGAACTTGAAAATACCTTAGTTTAAAAGGGCCAAGGTCTCCCATTGCATCCTGGGCCTTTTCCAATTATCTTGACTGATATCTCGCCACTAGAACCAGATGGTTCTGGAGGAGAAAGTGAGGCTGGTGACTTTGCATAGCTCTCCCTCAATCAAATCACAGTCAATTGAAAGTCATACCTTCATCACCTATGCTATGATCCTCTTCAAGAACAAAGAACAAATCACAACCAAAAGAGGAGGAACAAATTAGAAAGAGAAAGAAAGTTATTAGGTTTTTAAAGATGAAATAATAGAAGGGTCATTCAGAGTTTTCTTCCCAAAGTACACAAAGGGATAAGGGTGGAAGCAGAATTTAAAGGAATAGAGGTAATGGTAGAGAAACAAGCCTGAAAAACACAGACTAATTCACAAACATTTTTCCTCTATAAATGAATAAATATTTGCTAGGCGGAACTAAACAGCAGAATAGGAATGTGCATTAAAAAGGCAGAGAAAAGATAAGAAATATGGGGAAAGGTGTGATGTATCTTAATCAAGCCAATGGTAAACAATGAAAGGAAAACCTCTTGTATTCTTTCAGGAAAAGGGGAAGGTCCATGAGAGGATGAGCAAGGTGGTGTAAGGAAGCATGGAAATAGGGCAGAGGGAAACATATTGTTTTCTTGATAGGAGCTATCTTCCTGAAGAACATTCCAATGAGAAGAGAGATATATTGTGTTACAGGGATTAGGGGGAACTTACAATGGGTGTAATCTGAAACAGATGTGAGAAAAAATTGGAATTCCTTGGACAGCATCTTTTCTCATGATTTTCATTATTCGCTTTTATTTTTTTAATTAAATTTTATGTTTATTTTTAGTTTATATCATTCATTTCCCCCAGATTTTAAGTTACAAAATTTCTCCCCATCTTTCTCCTACCTAGCACCCCAAAACAGCCTCCCCCATCCCTCCTCGTACTTTCTGATAGGGCAAGATAGGTCTCCATTCCCCAGTGCCTCTTTATCTTATTTCCCAGTTGCATGTAATAATAATAATAATAATTTTAAACATTTGATTTTACAACTTTGAATTACAGATTCATTCTGTTCTTCCCTTGTCACCCACCCTTACTGGGAAAATAAACAATTCAATATAGGTTGTGCATGTGCAGTTACACAAAACATTTCCATAGTGGACATATTTTGAAAGACTGACTATATTTCCCTCCATCCTATCCCACCCCCCACTTGT
>CM053589.1:179101629-179124196 GCA_028646515.1 Pseudochirops corinnae | reverse complement strand
AAAAGTGTGTGCTTCTAACTACCCTCCCCCTACTCTGCCCTTCTCTTCATCATCCCCCTTCTCATACCCTTCCCCCTACTTTGCCGTAGGACAACACACCCAATTTAGTGTGTATGCCATTCCTTCTCTAAGCCAAATTCAATGAGAGTAAGGTGGACCCATTCCCTTTTGCCTTCCTGTTCTTCCCCTCCATTGTAACAGTTATCTCTTGCCTCTTCTATGCACAGCACTTTTTCAAAGGAGAAAAGGAACCAGAGTTCCTAGAAGAAAGCAGAACTCAGAAGGGCTAGAAGACATGGACTCAGAGAGGAGAATATATGGTAAAGAAGAAAGAAAAATACTGTGGTGAAGGTGCATGGTAGAACAGGGTCATTAGACTGTGAGTTTCTTAAGAACAGGAACTATCTTTTGCATTTTTATCTCCATCACTTAGTATAGAACCGGGTAGTTAATAATATGATTACTGACTGACATAATGAACAATATTGGGAAATCTCTATCACAGGACAATATTTCTATCCTCTCTATGTCTTGTAGAAATTGATATATCTAAGAATGAGTCACAACAAAAAAAGTGGCTTGAGATACACACTCAATAAAAGACAACAAAACATAGAAATTGTTTAAAAGAGAAAACTCAAAATCGGTCCATTATATGGCCTAACAACAAGAATAATTAAGAAAGTAAAGAAGGAATGAATAAATATCATGAGTATCAGTCAAAGAATAAATGTTTAACATAGAAATGAAAAAAATATGTAGAAAATTTAAAAGTCTAACATTAGAATTTGAAGGGAGAAGATAAAAGGGGTTTTTCTTCTTTTTCACACTGAGTGAAAAACAGGAAAATTTAGATTACTAGAAAAAAAGGCATAAGGAAAACCAAGTAATTTAAGTAAAACCCTAAAACTAGGAAAAGGAGGGACAAAAGCAAGGGGATGGTTCTGAGGGTGAGAAGAGAGTCTGTGGGGCAAGAGTTGCCTTTAAAAATGTCAAGTAAATAATTGCAGATACAAAGTAATTTCAATAAAAAGGAACCAAAAAACTAATTCAGAAAACAAGAATATCCAAGATAAATGGAGGAAACACAAAGCCAACTCTTAAAACTTCAAGTGTGAATGGATCAAACAATTCAATAAAATTAAAATAATAAATTGACTTTTAAAACCCTGACAATTTGTTTACAAGAAACAAACTTAAGCAGTAAAAACATGCAAAAAATAAAAATGAAGGCTTGAACAAAATATCCTACATATTGATTTAATTCAAAATACCAGAAATTGCAATCATGTTATCTGATAAAGGTAAAAGAAAATTTCAATCTGATCCAGCCATCCTGAAGAGCAATGTGGAGCTATCGCCAAAAGGCTGTACAACTGTGCATACCCTTTGATCCAGCTATAGCACTATTAGCTTTGTATCCAAAATGATCATAAAAAGGGGAAAAGACCCACATATATAAAAAGATTTATAGTAGCTGTTGTGGTGGTGGCAAAGAACTGGAAACTGAGGGAATGCCCGTCAGTTGAGAAATGGCTGAACTAGTTGTGGTATATGAATGTAATGGAATACTATTGCTCTATGAGTATCACTTAGCAGACTTATTTCAGAAAAAATTCCTGAGAAGACTTACTTGAATTGATGCTGTATGAAGTTAGCAGAACCAGGAGAACATTGTACATACTAACAGTAACATTGTACAATTATCAACTTTGATACACTTAACTCTTCTCAGAAATACAACAACCTAACGCAATTCCAAAAGTCTCTTACTGGGACATACTATCCACATCCTGAGAGAGCACTATGAAGTCAGAATACAGATTGATGTCTATGACTTCCTTTTTTTCTCTTTCTCATGGTTTTTCCCTCTTTTTCTGATTCTTGTTTCACAACCTAACGGGGAAATATGTTTAATATGATTGTGCATGTATAGACTATATCAGATGGCAAACCTTCTTTGGGAGGGGTGAAGGGAGAAAGGAGGAAAAATGTGGAACTGAAAACCTTATAAAAGTGACTAATGAAGAACAAAGAGCAAATTATGATAAATCAGGTGATGACATTATCTACAAGCGATCATAGAAGACAAACTAATATCAGTATTCAGAATATATTTTGCAAATGCCATATCATCTAAAATAAGAAAAGAAATTAAGCTAATTATAAAAGAGGCGGAGCTCCCTGAAACTCTAGCTGTGATGGGGTACTGGGTTTCATAGTGACAACACTTTGATTACAATTTATTCAGTTCATTTCAATTGCTTCCAACACCAGCAAGTAGGAATTGTGGCAATACCAAGTTTGCATACCATCGTGACTTGTGGGGTGCAATGCATATAAAATACCCTGAAACTGGTCAGTACTTTTCTCCTCCAGATAAATAATCACCATCTCCCATTATTTGTTGTCAGTAAACTGCTGTCAAATATTCAGTGCTCAGGAGCTGCCACATTGTCCGTGATCAGTAAGGTACCCAGCAGGCTAACTTAAGTTGTTCATTCTTTTCTTCTCCTTTTTACTTCCTATCCAAAATTTCATTCCTATGTGGCAGAGTAGATAACCTGTAGGTCCTGGAGTCAAGAAGACGAGATTTCATGTATCTGCTGTATAGCATTGGACAACTCACTTACTGTCTTAGTATCCCCAGAAAACTCCAGTACAGTGATTCTCAACCTTCCTAATGCTGTGACCCTTTAATACAGTTCTTCATGTTGTGGTGACTCCCAACCATAAAATTTTCATTGCTACTTCATAACAGTAATTTTGCTACTGTTATGAATCACGATGTAAATATCTGATATGCAGGATGTATTTTCACGTTACAAACTGAACATAACCCACAGGTTGAGAACTACTGCTCTAGGAGAATGTTTCAGAGAAAGTGCCAATGTGCATTAGGAGAGGATATCTACCAACAAGAACTCATGCCCTTAATGGAATCACACATCTCATTCTTAAGAACTACATAGCACATAATTTCATGGTCATAGGAGAGGTCTGTGGTAGGAGAAGCTTTGTATGGAGTTAAAAGACATGGGTTCAAATCCTGCTTTACCCCCCTTTGCTTGCACATATTTGTGTAAATCACTGAATCATTCAAGGCCTTGGTTTTTGCTTTCGAAAAAATGAGCTGAGTAATGTTTGTCTTGCTCACCTCTCAGAATTCTCATGACAATTAAAGCAAACAATGTCTGTAAAGAATTTGGGAAACCATAAGATGCTAAAGAGCACCCCTAGGATCATAGAGCCAGAGCTAGATGGGAAAGTGGAAGCCAATGTGATCAATGACTTTATTTGATAGATGATGAACAGAAGCCCTAATTAGCACAAGTGATTTGAGCAAGGCCAAGTAGGGAGTCATCACCAGATCTGCTGAATCCAGGTCTAGTTGCCTTCCCCAGACACCTAGTCACCTCCCTATGTGTGCTGCTGGTCTCATACGAAAATTGTGATGCCTAAGGAGAGGGTACACCCCAGTTGGATTTTACTCTGCAAAATACTCTGGTTATGGTTGTGTAAGAGTTGGAAAACTATATAAAGGCCTTCAATGATATAGCTCTTATTATTAACTCCAAACATAACCTCAGCATCAAAACTGGAATGAAGTAGAATTCTTTCTTGTCCAAAATGCTCTACAGGATTTGGGGGTTTGATGCACTTAGTAACATTTTATTCCCAAATGGGAGCATCTGAGCATCTGAAGGACCTCACCACCCAAATAGAATCCTTCTGACTCCCCATCATGACAATGCTAAAAATTGTTCATGAGCATGTGTCTCCCTCGTAATAATGATCAGAAGGTTGACTCAAAGTGAGCTCCCTCCAAAATCCACACCGTTCTTTCTTATACTTGAAATATATATCTTCCATTCCTGTAAAACCAATTAGCAGGAATTAAATAGCTGTGCTGGACTGGGTAAATAGGTAAGTTTTTAAGAAATTTAAACCTACTCAAAAGTTCATGCCAAGTTCAGAAAAATCCATGTGTTGCCACCAAGGTTCATGTCTCTTATAAACAAAGTAAGAAGTTCATTTTAGGTTGAATGAGTCCATAATTCAGGAAGGATCCATGTTCTGCCTTGCACTCATTGGTTTATGGCCTTGTGAAAATCCCTTCATATCTCTGTGCTCAAATTTTCTAATTTCTAAACTGGATGGGGATGATTTGGTTGAGGGATGTGGTGGCGGGTTAATTACAGGATCATAAAGGTTCACTGTTTAGAACTAGATCTTCTAGTTCAACACTCTTAGTAATCAGGGAAGGAAACTGAAGTCTAGAGATAGTAAGGGACCTAAGGTCAGAATATTAACAGCAAGTATAGCCAAGATGGTATTTCTGCTACTAGTCACTTAACCACCACTTGGCTTGGTTTTCTCATCTGTAAAACGGGCATAATAAGAGCATCCACTTACTCAAATTGTTCTGAGGATTAAATGAGATAATAGTTATAAAGATTTTGGCACAGAGCCTGGGACATAGAAAGTATCATATAAATATTATTTTTTTATTACATACATCAAGGGTTCGGTGATCGTAGCAATGAAGGAATTCTCTCTAACAATGGAAAAGGTAAGCCAGTCATAACTTTGCAGGATCTGCAGCTCTTGAGTAAGTACTTTTAATATTCCTCCACAGGGGCAGCATGCAGGGGTGAACTGGTAAATGTTGAAAGGCTAGCTTCCCAAAAAACTCAATACAGCTGTCAGACATTTAAGTTCAATCTGTCCTATTAACATTTTTCCATTATTTTTTAAAGTATAGAAATAAAACAATACATCAAACCCTGACTTGTGATATTTGTCTGATATACAAGGTTTAAATGATCTGCATGTTGGATTTTAATGTATGTAAGGAGGATTTTTAAAATGTTCCTTAAGATATTAATTCCCAGGATCCATGGCCTTACCAATATCTAGTTCCCAGAATTTCACATCAGAACAATATTACCACACTTATGCAGCATTATATAATGATAAATAATGTAAACATTTGTTCTTAAAATTATGAGCACTCACTTTGATTTGCAGTGAGATAGAAAGGTTAGTTACTGTAAAGTTTTGAGACTGTTGCTGACAAATTGTCTGCTGTGTCTGTTACCTTATAAATCTAATGAGCGCTGGTCACTGAGCTAGAAATGTACATGTGTGTGCACTCCTCAACCATCCCCCACTGAGGCTTAGGGCATGCTAGGAGTTGGTACTACTCCTCTAGCCCAGTCTTGTGAGAAGAGTAATTAGGGGAAGCTGTAGGAGTTGGTGCAACCATTATCAGCAACCCTCTTGAGGAGACTAGAATAAAGCTTAATTAAGTCCTTATAATGTCTCTCTTCCTGTCTTCCTGTTTGCCCAGATCAAGAGAGAACCTGCTAGAAAAGCTCCATGTTCTCCCACCTGAGAATTGGCTTAGTTGGTGTTACCTACATTACAATGGTCACACTTAGAAGTGAATGGTATCTCACTGAGACCCTACCAGGTTTATACAGTTCTTCTTGAAGTGCTCCCTGTGTGCTGACCATTGATGGCACCTTAGATTATCTTTAACATTTTAAAGATCTCTGGGCAAGTCAAATATGTTGCAAGGTGTCAGTTCTGATGTGATCAGAACCTTGCACCTGACATGAAAGGAGAGGTCAAGTAAGAACAGAGAAATATGTTCCATATCAATCCAAGTGGGAAGATCATTAAGAATAAAACTACCTATAGCTATAGTCTGAATCTGGGATCTGCGATTGTTCTCTATACTAAAATGGAACCGGTAACCCATGGAGGTTTTTTAGAGAGCTAGATTCAAGATCTGCTTGATGAGGGCATATACCAAGGATGATCAGAGGGTGAGTATCATCAAGCACTGATGCTACAAAAGGCACCAACTTGAAAGAGCAGGGCAAGAAATATTAAAGCTCAGAAGACATTCAGGGCTATAAAATTTTGGAGACACCAAAGTTCCATGCAAGAAATAAAAGAAAGGGAGTGACAGTTGGGAGAGCCCTTTGGGTAAGTGGGCCACTGCTCAAAGACAACAGAAGGACACATCAGTGACTATTTTTTTATATTTTCTCTATCAAGAAGAATGTTCTATTAAAGAATTGTTGGTGGAGCTGGGAACAGATCCAACCATTCTGGAGAGCCATATGGAACTATGTCCAAATGGCTCTAAAAATGTGCGTACTCTTTTTCCCAGAAATGTCACTTCTAGGGTTGTAGCCCAAAGAGATCATATAAATGGGAAAAGGATCCATATGTGCAAAAATATTTATAGCAGCTCTTTTTGTTGTGACCAAGAACTGGAAATCCAGGGGATGACCATCAGGTGGGGAATGGCTAAAGAAGTTGTGGTATATGAATGTAACAGAATAGTATTGTTCTATAAGAAATGATGAACAGGAACACTTCAGGGAAAACTGGAAAGACTTCTATGGACCAATGCACTGATGCTAAGTGAGGGGAGAAGAACCAGGAGAACATTGCACCCAGTAACAGCCACAATGTGGAAGGACTGATTTTTGATAGACTTAGGCCTTCTCAACAATTAAACGACCTAAAAAAATTTCAAATGCCACATGATGGAAAATAACTGCCACATCCAGAGGAAGAACTATGAAGCTGGAATGCAGAATGAAGCAGACTATTTTCTTTTATGTTTTATTTTGTTTTTTTCTATCTCATGGTTTTTCCCATTTGTTATAATTCTTCTATGCTACATGACTAATGTGAAAATGTGTTAAACAGGAATGTATGTGTAGAGCCCTTATCAGATTGCATGCCATTTTGGGGATGGGAGAGGGAGAGAGGAAAAGAAAATTGAAAACTTTTGAAAGTAAATGTTGAAAACTAAAAATAAATAATTTAAGAATTTGGAAAATAATGATAAAAAAGAATAATGTTCCTCAAGGTGGATAAAGAACAAGTATGGTTAAGAAGTCAATTAAGTCAAGTTTAACTTAGGACATAAGAAGACAGCAACTAACCTCTAAATGTGAGGTCAAGTCTGCAGGTTCTTCGAATCTGGACCCCATAACCAGTTCTTCTGAGGTTGAAGTTTGATATTTGCTCTCTCCTTAGCTCAATATATGCCTATAGGCTGAAAGAAATTTGATTGTTGACAGCCTGTAACCCCCAACGAGATGAACTTGACAAAATACATGTATCCCCCCACTTCCCTTGTGCAATTTAGTGCCAGGTTTGAGTCAGAAAAAAACTACAAAACAACAAATATGTAGACATTTCCTTAATTATCTCTTGTTTGTTAAACTAATCCGAGTTAGTGGAAAACTAACCTCATTTGTCCACAAGAACTATCTATTTACTGATTGGACATTCTCACCCCTTGTTTTCTACCGATGATTATAAAAGGATGGCAAGGGATTTGGTTCCTCTGAGAACTGTAAGACCGCCTGTCAGGGAAATGGATCCTTGGGGCTTTAGCACGACTACTCTCCTGGCTTTTGTCCTTTTCCTGACCTTGTTTTTTCTATGGAGACCAGGATTCAAATGGGAGAAACTCCCACCAGGTCCCACTCCTCTTCCCTTTATTGGCAACATCCTACAACTGAATATAAAGAACATCACTGCTTCATTTTTACAGGTACAGGGGCTATTTTAGCATTTTAGTTCCTAGCTGCTTGGGTTGTGGGGTGGGGAGAGAAAAAAAGCTTCAAATGAATAATTGAGTCATTACTAATGGTGATTTAGAGTCTTAGGTCATGGAAAGTGATTTAAGTGCTCTGTGAGTGATATCTCCTTTAGCAATGATGAAAGGCATTCATTGGTTGTTTTGTGAATATTTTGGTAGCAGAGGGAGAAATTCAACAACAGGACCAAATATGTTCTATGTGTAATACATCATACTAGGTTTGGGGGAGACAAAGACCAAAATAAACCATTCAATTAAAGAGAACTTCTTCTGTACCTGCTATGTGCCGAGTACTATGTCAGACACAGGAGAGAAACATATGGTGAATGGAATAATCTCTCCTTGAATGAAAATAGTTCCTGTCCTCCAGGAGCTTGCATTCTACTAGGAAGATACAACAAATTCATAGATTAGCAAGTACAAGCTAATTAGAGGACAGAGACAGCACTTGTAATTGAAACCAAAAGAATTTTCAAGTAGGAGAGAATCCATGAACTGCACCTGGAAGGACATAACAGATTCTGATTGCAAGAGAGGGTGGGAAAGAATTTCTGGCATGGGATACAGTGTGGGCAATTGCTAGCAGCTGGGAAATAATATAACTAACAGGGGAGTTTGACAAAAATGTAATGTTTGGAATGAGGGGTAATACAAAATAAATCTGGACAATTAGATTGGAATCAGCTGTGGAGACCTTTAAGTACCAGATTATGGAGGCAGTAGGAAGGCCCTGCAGATGACAGAGCAGAGGAATGGCATGTCAGAACTGCGCCACAAGAATATTAAGTTGTTAGTTGTGGAGATCCTTAATTGCAAAGGACAATTACTAGAAGTAGGATACTGAACTCAGAGTCCATTAAAAGAATGGATAAAATATCATTTATTAAGTACCTACTATGTGCTCAATATTGTGGAAATAATACAGAGTATGAGATTTCAGCTGCCTGTCAGTTGGAAAAACCTTGTGGTCCTTATGGCAAATTAAAAAAAAAAACTGATGGTAATGGAGCACATTTAATTTCAATTCTACTGTCTTTTCTGATAGTGAACCTTTGGATAATGCCCAGGACTTTGGTTGTGGGACTTTTTTTTTTTTCTAATCTTCAGTACCAGTGGCTTCAACACCTACCAAAGCTTTTGCCAGGAGTTTCCTTCCAGGGCTGATATTGGGGGAGGCTGAGCTATAAGTAACAATAACTGTCTGCAATAACTCTCTTTCTGTGGTGACAAAGAACTGGAAATTGAGGGGATGTCCATTAATTGGGGAATGGCTAGACAACTTGTAGTATATGAATGGAATCATATTTGCTATAAGAAATTAAAAGTAGGTAGATTTCAGAAAAACCTGGAAACTCTTACATGAACAGATTCTGGGTGAAGTGAGCAGAACCAGGAGAACAGTGTACATAGTGCCAACACTGTGTGATAAACAACTTTGATAGACTTATTGCTTCTCAGCAATGCAATGATCTTCCTTCACAACATGACTAATGTAGATTTAGGTGTAACATAATTGTGCATGTATAGCCTATATCACATCGAATGCTTTCTAGGGAAGTGGGGAAAGGAGGAAGGAGCAAGATTTAGAACTCAAAATATTATTAAAATGAATGTTGAAAAGTAAAAATAAATAAGTAAATTAATATTAGAATTTTTTAAAAGAATATTCAAAGAAAGAGTGGATGAGATCAGTTGACATTTGAGGAAGCAAGATAGATATAGTCATCTGGTTCTAAAAAGATACAGTTATCTTAGACCTTCTGACTCTATTTCACCTACGTATAATTCCAGCTGCAGTAATCCACTGTTATATCAGAAACTTGTTCTTTCTACCATCTCCCTCTGGAATCTTCCAAATTTACTCCAATATGGGATTCTAGACTTGTGGACTAATCTTTTGACGATGGATCTCAGGCATCCCTTTAGACTTGTGAACAAACAAAAGTTACCTACTATGGCCTCTCCCAAATTCGTCCCCTGATGCTAGAGAGGGTATCAAGAAAGTTGGAGTCATTTGTTCAGTACTCATGCTGTTGTTCCTTTCCTCTCAGATATCAATAACCTGGACTTGAAAGGAAACTGACAAAAATACAGTAGCCAGTTGTGACACATACTTATTCATTTAGCCTCTTTATCCTGGGGTCCTAGAGTAAAATTGAGGTGCTTTTGTGCCTGCAAGACCTGTGGCCACGAAACCTAAAAACTTAGGGCACATTGATTCTTTTCCCCAACCCTAGAGCCTTCATGATACATATCTACCCTTGTCCAATCTCTGTTTTAAGTCCAGCCTTCTGACTGCACCCCACCCCAAGTCTTGTTTTCAACATGTCTTTGCTTTCAAATCACCCGTGGAATGGTAATTCCTGATATACCAATTAAACAAAAGACACATTTCTGGGTTCCCTCACTGACTGCCATTCAGTGGTGAAATGTGAATAATTTCTCATGCGTTATCATCATATATATATTAATATGTAAAAAAAAAATTCTTTCTCTCCTGCTCCACCCTTATAAATAAATCAAGCTACACCATCTGTTTCATAGATATACTTTGAAACTTACCACCACAAGGCTCCGGGTCAAAAATTTCCAAATATTTTGAATGCCCTTCTTTCCCCAAAATCTCCCTAGATAAATTTCCTGCAAAGCTTTTGCTTTGCTTTTGTTGAATATTTAATTGGATTTTTCAATCAATCAGTCAAAAATCCTTGAAGAGGCACCTACTACAAACCAGGCATTATCCAAGGTGCTGCTGCTGCAAACACACAAATGAAATACTGTCTTCCCCATTGATTATTTTGCTGTTGAAAGGGGCCAAAACACATGTGAAATATGCATATAGAAAATACTAAGCTAGCTGGCTACAGAGACGGTGCGCTTCCCCAGGACAAAGTCTGTTTTGGTGTGTTGCATCGAAATGTCTCATTTGTACCAGAAGGAGGATTTTGGAGTTAATAAGGGGGAAAATGCAAGGAGAAGAACTGTTTTGTCCATATTTGACAAGTGAATATTGCCACTTTATTGCTTAGCCTGTAGACATGAGAATTTAGTAAATTGCTCATGAATGATCCTACACCAGAGTGAGGTCTTCAAGTGAAAGAGTTCTTCTAAGAAAAGAACCAAGATCCTAGAGGGGAAAAATGACTATATTTCTCTGCATTGAGACCTGGTGCTTCAGAGTGTAGGCTGATAAAAGAGGTTGTATATACCTTTCTGGAGTTACACGTGTTGACTGAAAGTCAGAAAACTCTCACATTCCAGACTTGGGAGAACTATAGAAGCTTCTCTAAATTCCCAAATAAGGATCTGTGGCCTTTCTGAAAGACCGTCTTCACTGCCACTACCCTTGTTCAGATCAGAATTGGAGTGGCCCAGTAACAGAGAGCAACCCAATGTTGTGCAGGATATATGCACCCAATATGCAATTGGGGCCAATCTGGCTTATGAATGGGATAGCCTAATACTACAATGGTCCAGGAAGATCGACTTATGAAGAGATCCACCCAAGTAATCCATCCAACTCTACTTATTGGTGAACTTTTTGTGGGCAGATTCCAAAATGTTCCAGAGTTAGGAGTTGTCCTTACCACAGGTATCACTAAATATGTGTCTCACTGCAATGATATAATAGTTTTATCTTCATTCTCCTCATAGAACTCAGAGAGCTTTAGCAGTCACCTTTTGAGGACTCAAAGTACTAAGTGTAGGTGCTGATTGGGGAAGTAAGCCAATGGGGGAATTAGAGAATTTGCAAAGTAAGTATATAAAAATATGTTGAAAATAAATGTAAGGTAATATTTGGAGAGGATGGCACTAGCATCTGAAAGAGTCATCAGGAAAGCCCTTTTGTAGAAAGTGAGAGTTGAGTGCATGTATGTGAAAATTAGGATTTCTAAGAGGCAAAGGATAGGTGTGCATCCTAGGCATGGGGTCTTGCAAAGGCAAGTTAGATTGTATTGTGTGAGAAACAGCAAGAAAGCCAGTTTGTCTGAACAATGGAATAAATGAAGAGGAATAATGATGCAGGAAAGGTTGGTTCCAACTGGGTTGTGAAAGATTTTAAATGCCAAAGAAGTTTACACTTGATCCCAGAGGTAATAGGGAAGCACTGAAGTTTGTTATCAGGAGAGTGAAATGGTCAGATGTGTGCTTTTCTAGTGGTATCTTAGCCAAAAACAAGGAACTTTGGGAAAGGGTGTCTTTTTAGGGTAAGGTAAATGAATTTAATTTTATACTAGTTTAGTATAAAATTTCTATGGATATTAAAGAATGAAAACAGACCAAGATGTATAGACCTGGGAGGTATCTCCATTGTGATTATGAGATTAACAAAAATGAGAGTATAGAAAGAGAAGAGAAGACGAACAAGGACAGAACCATTGGGAAAACTCTTGGATTTGTGGTTCAAATTAGGCTATGATACTACAAAGGAGATTGATAAGAAACAATCAGAAAGGTAAAAGGGTGTGTGCGTGTGTGTATGTGTGTGTGTGTGTGTGTGTGTGTGTGTGTGTGTGTGTGCACGCGCAGAGGCCAGTTTGAGTAAAAGGCACCTTTCTCACAGGAATCTAGGAGCTGGCTCTGGGCCTCTCAGTCCCAAGGCCATTCCGTGCATTCCTTAGAGATAAAGGGGTGCTGAGACCCACAGTTGTTGTTCTCAAAGATGTTTTTTCAAGAAACCTCTCACTTGCTGAAAAGCTGCTGACATCACTGGTCTGGAGTCTCCTCATTAGCTTTCTTCCCCTGTGCACAAGGTGGTCACGCATGAATCATGCTAACCTTACAGTAATATAGTAGCTTGCCTGCTTACTGTGAGTGGCCATGTTGGAATAAACTACAAGCTGCAAACATCTCCTGTTTCTGGTCTCTTCACTTCAATCTCTCTTGAGAGTAACCCAGGGCAGGCCCCCGGGTTGCAAGGTGTGTGCGGCCACTTCGTGTGTGTGTGTGTGTGTGTGTCTGTGTGTGTCTGTGTGTGTGAAAGAGAGAGAGAAAGTGAGAGAGATAGAGAGTGAGAATTAAAGACACCCAGAGAGAAGATAATATATGAAAGAAGAGGGTAGACATAAAAAATATAGATTGAGATAAGGCCATCAAATTTGGCTATTGAGAGACCATTAGTAACTTTGAAATGATCAATTGGAGATGACTGTCAATGACTGAAGAAATAATGCAAAAATTCCAGAAATGAGAGGAGAGGCAAAGAGAGAAGATAATTTTTATGAGGAAATGGCAATCCCCTCTGCATCCTGTGTGACTTTTTTCCTTATCCTCCTATAAATATCCCATGACTCATCTATCCAATATTGACACCAGGACCTTTTTACAATCTTACATTAGATAATATCAGTGGACCACACATGGAAACTACCTGAGAAAAATAGTATGTCATATAATGACATGGATTCCCAAGAGAAAAACTAAAAGGAATAAGAGTTCTTTTTTAGTTTTCCCACAGTTTATGCTTTTTTATCCCCAGAATTCATGAGCAACATATGGTCCCATGCATATATAGTGCACATAGGTACAAATCCATATGGCACACGATGAGGTAATTGCGGGAGCAAATTCCAACTTTCTAAAGTTTCACACTGAAAATCTTCCTATTTCTTGGCATTCCTTTCATAGCTGGCTGAAAAATATGGTCCTATTTATACTCTTTATTTTGGAACCAAGTGTGTTGTGATACTACATGGATATAACATTATAAAAGAAGCTCTAATTGATCAAGGAGATAGTTTTGCAGACAGAGCAATTATACCAATTTTTGAAGTTGTAACAAAAGTACAAGAAACAAGGGTTCCTTTATTCAAAATAGTAACTGAAAGGCAAAAAAGGTATATCAGAGTATATCCTGTAGAATGTACCCCACCCTTACCCCCAGCGCATAGTTACTGGCTTCATTTTAATTCTACTCTCAGCACCTAACACAAGACCTCCATGTGTTAGCCTACCATGCTACATTTCATATTGGCTTGATTTGAATAAAATTAAACTTGATCAATGAATTAAGCCAAAACTTCATCACCAACAGAACTTCTAGGAGTCAAGATGATGGAGTAAGCAATAAGGCTCTCTCAATCTCTTTTATTGACCTTGAAACACCCAGAAAATATCACCTCAGGAAAAATCCTGGAACAAATGAGCCAGCAAAAAGTTGGGATGCAGAAATTTTTTAGCCTAGTATGTTTGGGAGATTAAGAGGAAAGGCTCCTCTTCCTCTGGTGAAAGGGGAGCAATACAGGATGGAAGGCATCCCAGCAAGCCATCAATAAGCCCCACTTCAAAAAATCAAGGGGAGATCCTAAGACCCAGGGTGGTGGACCAAGCAAGAGCCAACACCAAGACATCCATATCCTCATGCCTTGTTACAGTCAGGGGATCTATCAGACTCTACCTAAGAGAACCACCACATGTGCTGGCAGGCAGGCAACCTCAAGGAGCCATACCTCCCCATCCTTCAGCACAATTTCAGGTGGGCTGACATCATCCAGCAGCTGAAATTCTCAGTCTACTGTAAAGCTCTGGGTGAGTATGCAACCACTACTGGCCAGATACCCAACTCCACCACACAATCTTCAGTGTAGCCCCAGGTGAATTCAGAAAACCTCACCTTGATTCACCACACACCAACCACCACCAGCAGCTTCAGTTCAGACCCCTACACCCTTTAGATGCGAGCACCTGAGACCTCAGAACACAAAGTCAGTAACCAGGCCCCTAGACCACAGCACAAGGATCTTTGGGCAATGACCCTGTGCCCCAGACACAAAAATCAACTTTAAAAGCCAGGACAAAGGAAAACAACATGAACAAAAAGTCACAACAACAACAACAACAAGAAAAAAAACTGATAAAAAAAAAAAAGAAAAAACACTGACCATAGAGAATTATTGTGGTGACAAGGAAGATCATAATACATATTCAAAAGAGGACAACATTGTCAACATACACACCTCTAAAATCTCAAGGAGTAATGTGAATTGCTCTCAAGCCCCAAAAGCCTTCTTGGAAGAATTAAGAAAGATTTTAAAAGAGAAATAAGAGAAGTGGAAGGAAAATTGGGAAAAGAATTGAAAGGTATGCAACAGAGAGTCAATGGCTTGGAAAAGGAAGGACAAAAATTGACTGTAGAGAACAAGTCCTTAAAAATTAAAATTAGCCAAATGGAAAAAGATACACTGAAGAAAACAACCTCTTACAACATAAAATTGGCCAAATGGAAAAGTAGGTACAAAAACAAACTGAAGAAAAAAATCATTAAAAATTATAATTAGGCAATTGGAAGTTAATAACTCTTTGAGACATCAAGAATCAGTCAAAAAAATTAAAAGAATTAAAAATAGAAGAAAACATAAAATACCTCATTGGAAAAACAACTGACCTGGAAAAGAGATCCAGGAGAGAGTTTAAGAATTATTGATATACCTGAAAGCAATGATGAACAAAGAGACTGGACAGCATCTCTGAAGAAATCATCAGGAAAACAGCCCTTTGATTCTAAAATGAGGGGGTAAATTAGTCGTCAAAAGAATCCACCAATCACCTCCTGAAAAAAAAATTCTAAATTGAAAATGCCATGGAATATTGTAGTCAAATTCCAGAATTATTAGGTCAGGGAGAAAACACTGCTAGCAACCAGAAAGAAAAAATTTAAATATCATTAAACTACAATCAAGATTAAGCAGAACCTTGTAGTTTCTACTTTAAAAGATTGCAGGGCTTGGGATATGATATGCCATAAGGCAAGGATCAACTACCCAGAAAAATTGAGCACAACCTTTCAGAGCAGGAGATGAACTTTTATGGGACTCCCAAACCTTCCTGATAAAAAGACCAGAGCTCAACATAAATTTTGATCCTCAAACACAAGTCTTAAGAGATGCATAAAAAGGAAAGAAAAAAAAGATGTTATTCAATAAGGGCAAGTTGTTTGCATCCAAACAAAGGAAGATGATGCTTGTAACTCTTGAGAACTGTATCTTTATTATAACATTTAGAAGGTGTAAATATAGACAGAGCGCATGGGTTTCAGTTGACTTGGATGTGATGACATAGAATCTAAATGGTGAAAAAGCATTGCACTGGGAGAAGAAAAGGAGGTGGAAAAGCATAGATTACATCACATGAAGTGGCACAAAGACTTATTACAGTAGAAGGAAGGAACAGAGGGACATGAGCATTGTTTGAACCTTATTCCCTTCAAATTGGGCACAAGGAGGGAATAACATAATCAGTAAGGTATAAAAATCTAATATTCCCTAAAGGAAGTAGGAGGGGAAAGAGCAAAGAAAAGGGAATGAGTAATTAGAAGGAAGGAAAGAAGTACTAAAAGAAAAGGGATAGGAATTGATAGAAGGGAGGGAAGATTGAGGGAGGCTGTGGTCAAAAGGAAAACTCTTTGGATGAGGGAAACAGAGAAGGGAGGAAGACTATATAAGTGGCGGTGGGGAATAGGATGGAGAGAAAGACACAGATAGTAATCATAACAGTAAATATGAATGGGATGAACTCTCCCATGAAACAGAAGTGGATAACCAAATGAATTGAAAAATAATCCTACAAGAAGTAGTTTACAAGAAACAGACTTGAAGAGGGACACCCACTGAGTAAAGTAAAAGAGTAGATTAGAATATCATTTGTGGAATGCAAGTTGTGGTATATGAATGTAATGGAATACTATTGTGCTATAAGAAATGGGGAGGAGACGGGCTTCATATTCACCTGGAGAGGCTTATACAAACTGATGCTAAGTGAGAAGAGGAGAACCAGGAAAAATTTGTACGCAATCACAGACACATCACACACGTGACAACCAACTTTGATAAACTGGACTCTTCTCAGCAACACACAATTATAAGACAACTCTACAAGTCTCAGGATGGAAGGAGATATCTACATTCAGAGAAAGATCAAGAAAAAACAGAGTTTAAATGGAGACTGAGGCAATCTACATGCTATCGTTCTTTTTCATGTTTGATTTTCTTTCTTTTTTGCCATTACTCACTCCATTGATTACAAACCTTCTATACAACCAGACTAATGTCCAATGTGAAAGTATATATGCTTGATTGCATGCCGCCATGGCCGGGAGGGTGAGGGGAGAGAGGGAGAGGAGAAAATTTGAAACTCAAGGGATTGTGGAACTGAATCTTGTGAACTAAAATTAAATAAACAAAACAATTTTAAAAATAATAAATAAATAAATACAATAAAAGGGTAGATTAGGATATTTTATGCTTCAGGTGAAATAAATAAAAAAGTAGGGGTAGAAATCCTGATCTCAGAGAAAGGAAAAAGAAAAAAATTGACAATTAAAAGAATTAAGGAATGAAATCACGTCCTGCTAAAAGGTACCAGAGACAATGAAATGATATCATTACTAAACATATATGCACGAAGTGGCATAGTACCCAAATTCTTAGAGGAGAAGTTAAGAGAGTTACACATAGAAATAGAGAGTAAAATTATACTGGTGGGGGACCTCAATCTCTCCTTCTCAGAAATAAATGAGTCTAACCACAAAATAAACAAGAAAGAAATTAAAGAGTTGAATATAATTTTTAAAAGGAAAGAAATGGGAGACATATGGAGAAAACTGGAGATAGAAAGGTATATACCATTTTCTCAGTGGGACATGGTACCCACACAAAAGTTACCCATTTATTTAGGCATAAAAGTCTCACAATCAAATTTAGAAAGGCAGAAATATTAAATGCATCCTTTTCAGATCATGAGGCGACCAAATTATTTATAATAAAGAGACATGGAAGATAGATTAAAATTTAATTCAAAATGGAAAAATCTAATCCTAAAGAACGAGTGGGTCAAACAATGAATTGTAGCAGTGAATAATTTCATCCAAGAGAATGATGATAATGAGACAGCACACCAAAACTTATGGGATGCCGTAAAAGTTGTTCTTAAGTGAAGTTGCATATCTCTCAATAAAGGAGATAGAGAAAGCAGAGATCAATAAATTGACATGCATCTAAAAAAGTTAGAAAAAGAAAAAATTAAAAATCCTCAATTAAATATCAAATTAGAAGTTCTGAAATACAAAAGAGAGATTAGTAAAACTAAAATTAAGAAAACTGTTGAACTAATAAATAAAATTCAGAGTAGATTTTATGAAGAAAAATAGAAAACCTTCAGTTAATTTGATTTTTAAAAAGAAAGAAAACCAAATTACTAGTTTCAAAAATGAAAAGGATAGATTCATCACCAATGAAGGAAAATAAAATAATAACTAGGAGATATTTTGCCCATCTGCATGCTGATAAATTTGATAATTTTAGTGAAATCAATGAATATTTTTGTAAAATATAAATTGCCTAGGTCAACAGAGGAGAAAATAAAATACTTAACCCTGTTTCAGAACAAGAAATTGAACAAGCTGTTAGTGAATTCCCTAAGGAAAAATCTCCAGGGCCAAATGGATTTACAAGTGAATTTTGCAGACATTTAAAGAACTATTAATTTCAATGCTATATAAACTATTTGGGAAAATAGGCAAAGAAGAAGTACTTCCAAATTCTTTTTACAAAACAAATATGGAGCTGATGCCTAAACTGGGAAGAGTAAAACAGAGAAAGAAAATTATAGACCAATCTCTCTAATTAACATAGATGCCAACATTTTAAATAAAACAGTAGGAAAAGGATTACAGCAACTTATCACAAGAATAGTATACTATAACCTGGTAGGATTTATACTAGGAAGGCAGGTCTGGTTCACTATTAGCAAAACTTTCAGCAGATTTGACCATATCAACAACAAAAGTAACAGAAATCTTATGATTATGTCATTCAAGAGAAATTATCTCAATCATCAAAAGCTTTTAAAAAAGTACAACACCCATTCCTATTAAAAACACTAGAGAGAATAAGAACAAATGGAGTCTTCCTTAAAATGATAGGCAGCATCTATCTAATATGATCAGCAAGCATTATATGTAATGGGGATAAACTAGAAGCATTTCCAATAAGATCTAGGGTGAAACAAAAATGTACATTATCACCATTCTTCTTCAATGTCCTACTAGAAATCTTGGCCTTAGCAATAAAAGAGGGGAAAAAATGAAGGAATTAGAAAAGGTGAAGAAAAAACAAAGAGAAACATACTTTCCAGATGATATGATGGTACACTTATAGAATCCTAGCAAATCAAGTAAAGAACTAATTGAAATAATAAACAAATTTAGTAAAGTTGAAGGATATAAAATAAATCCACAGAATTCATGGTCATTTCTATACATTACAAACAAAGCCTAACAGCAGGAGACAGAAAGAGAATTTCCATTTAAAGTTAATGTAGATATTTTAAAACATTTGGGAGTCTCCCTACCAAGACAAACTTGGGAACTTGATGAACAAAATTACAAAACAGTTTTCACACAAATGATGTAAGATCTATATAATTGGAAAAACATCAGTTGCTTATTGACAGGCCAAGCTATCAGAGTAACAAGATAATTCTACCTAAATTAATTTACTTATTCAATTCCATACCAATCAAATTACCAACAAATTATTTTATAGAGCTAGAAAAAATAATAAACATTTATCTGGAAGAAGAATTGTTCAGAATATCAAGGGAATTAACAAAATTAAATGCACGGGAAGATAGCCTGGTTGTACCAGATCTTAAATTGTATTGTAAAGCAGAAATAATTGAAACTTCTTGGTTCTGGCTAAGAAAGAGTGGTTGGGTGCTCAAAACATTGCAGTCAATGACTATAGTAATCTATTGTTTAATAAACTTCCAAACTCCAGACTCTGGAATAAGTACTTCCTATTTGACAAAAACTGCTGGAAAAACTGGAAAAGAGTACAGCAGAAACTGGGCACAGGCTGATATCTTACACTGTATACCAAGATAAAGTCAAAATTGGTACATGATTTAAAGATAAAGGTTGATACTATAAGCAAAGTAGGAGAGCAAGGAATAGTTTATCTGTCAGATTTATGGAGAACAGAAAAATCTATGGCCAAACAAGAGATAGAGAATATTATGAAAGGTAAAATGGACGATTTTGATTACATTCAGTTGAAAATATTGAGTAAAAACAAAGCCAATGCAACCAAGATTAAAGCTGGGAAACTATTTTACAGCAAGTGTCTCTGATAAAAGTATCATTTCTAAAACGTATAGAGAACTGAGTCAAATTTATAAGAATACAAGCCATTCCCCAATTGATAAATGGTCAAAGCATATGAAGAGATACTTTTCAGATGAAGAAATTAAAGATGTTCCTATTCATCTGAAAACTCCTCTAAATCACTATTTATTAGAGAAATGAAAATCAAAGCAACTCTGAGGTAACACATCAAAACTCTTCTGATTGACTGACATGTCAAGACAGGAAAATGATAGATGCTGGAGAAGATGTGGGAAAATTGGAACACTAACATATTGTTGGTGGAATTATAAATTCATCCAACCACTCTGGAGAGTAATTTAGAACAAGATACCAAGAGATATAAAACTGAGCATAGTCTTTGTCCCTGCAATACCTCTTCTAGGTCTGAATCCCAAAGAGATCATAAAAATGGTAAAAGGACTCACAGGTACAAAAATATTTGTAGTAACATTTTTGTGGTGGCCAAAAATTAGGAATTGGAAGGATCTTGATCAATTGGGGAATGACTGAACAAGTTGTGGTAAATTAATGTAAGGGAATACTATTGTGCTGTAAGAAATTATGGGCAGATCAGGATGGAAGGAGATATCTAAACTCAGAGAAAGATATAGAAAGACTATAGTTTAAATGGAGACTGAAGCATAACATGCTATCCTTCTTTTTCATGTTTGGTTTTGCTTTTTTTTCCCAGTGATCGCTCATAACTTACAACCCTTCTATATAACCAAACTATTGTACAATGTGAAACTATTTGAAGATACTATACATGATTACACGCCACCATGGGGGAGGGGGGGGAAAGGAGGGGAGAAAATCTGAAACTCAAGTGATTGTGGAACTGAATCTTATAAACCAAAAGTAAATAAACAAGTCATTCAAAAGAAAAAAGAAATTATGGGCAGAGAGACTTCAGAAAAACCTGGAAAGACTTACATGAATGCATACTGGGTGAGAAGAGCAGAAGCAGGAGAACATTGTACACAGCAAGAGCCACATTGTGTGCTGATCAACTTTAATAGATATTGTTTTTCTCAGCCATATACTGATCTAAGACAGTTACCAAAGACTCGTTATAGAAAATATCATCTATCTCCAGAAAAAGGAGGGTGGAGTCTGAATGCAGATTGAAGTGTAATATTTGTTCTCTTTTTTGTTATTATTTCTTCATTCCCATAGCTACTTCCATTGTTTCTAATTCCTCTTTACAACATGACTAATATGAAAATATATTTAATAAAAATGTATTTGTAGAGCTTATGGCAGATTGGACGCTGACGGGGAAAGGGAGGCATGGAGTGGGAGAAAATTTCAAACTCAAAATCTTATAGAAGTGAATGTTGATAATGAAAAGTAAATTAATTGATTAAAAAAGGAAGCAAATTTAAAAAACCCAATGGCCACCATGCTCACTGTGCCCTCCACCATCTCCCATGTTAGAATAACCAATGTGCTATTCTTCTCCTTTTTCTAGGAGTTGTTTTCAGTCATGGAGAGAGGTGGAAGCAAATCCGAAGGTTTTCCATCATGACCCTAAGGAATTTTGGGATGGGGAAGAGAAGCATTGAAGAGAGAGTTCATGATGAAGCCAGATACCTGGTGGAGGAGCTCAGGAAAACAAAGGGTTGGTTTTCAGTTCTTTTTTCCTGGCTTTGTGAGGTCAAGTTGCTCACCCATCCCATGTCCTAAATACTACTTGATTTTTGTGTCATTCTAAAAGTCTCTACTTTGGTCCACTGACCAGAGTAATCAGTCTACTGAGGCAGAGAACTCTCTTCTTTTTGTACCCAAGTATTATAAGTTTTTCTAGTTTCCTTATAAAGATAAAAGGAAATTGTCCAAGAGAACAACATCCACTAGCCTTAGAGGACTTAAACACCTTATCAAGGTATTGGCAGGTAGATGTCTAATTCCTGCATGACTGAAAATATTTCTGGGGTGTGGAGGCAGAGCCAAGATGGCAGTGTAGAAGCAGCAACGTTTCACAGCTTGCACATAGCCACCTCAAATACCCATAAAATATGACTTCAAACAAATTTTAGGCATCCAAAACTCACACAAAAATACAGAAAAACACATCTCCTGCTGAAGGCAGCTAGGCTTGAAGGGCTCATCACAGCATGCTAGGAGCCAAAACCAGCACATCCTGAAACCTTGTCTTGGACCCTGGTCAGCCAAGACAAGCAGAAGCTGGAGCCTTCAGGAGAGTGGATCAGGGGCAACTGTGGCAGTTTCCAGAATTATCAAGCCATAAGAAACAAGGACTAAGTGAAAGGTCAGTGGATCTCAGCTAAATTTGGGGGAGAAAAGCAGTCTTGCCAAACTGCCTCCAGGACTAGGAAGCAGCAGAAGCAGCAGCCCTGCAGCTGCCACCACGTGGCTGCTTCAGAGCTCCCAGCCTGCATAGAGGCCAAGGATTGTTCAAAGGCTTAGTGCTCTTCTGTTGAAAAACCTGGATCTGGATCGTGGTCTTGGGTCGTGTTCCTGAGGTGCATTTTCAGCGAACCAAAGCTGATGGGGGCTGTAGCAGCCTCCTAATAGCTCTGGCAGCTGTGAAAACCCCAGTGATTTGGGACAGAGCTTTCCCCCCTGGAAGCAGAGTTCCACAGAGATAAAAAATCAAGTAATTCACTGGCAACATGAGCAGGCAAAGGAAGCCAAGTAAGAACAGCAACCAAACTCTAGAATCCTTTTTTTTTGGCAACAAAAAGGAATAAAGTAGAGAATGGGAGTAAGACAACACAGTCAGAACTCCCACACCAAAAGCTTACAAGAAACATGAAGACTGCCTA
>CM053589.1:179060594-179101129 GCA_028646515.1 Pseudochirops corinnae | reverse complement strand
TCTCTCTTCTCTCACCTCTCTTCTTCTCTCACCTCTTACTTCCCTTTTACTCATACCCCCTCCCTCCCCTCACTCCTCTTTATCTCCCACCTGGGCAGACTAAGTCATGTGCCTCAGCAACAGGGGCAAGAAGAAAGGTGGGGCTATCCCATTGGATGATACATGCTCAATGCTGTTAATCCACATTCCGGTAAGGCAGACAGCCTTATCAGGGCTCTGGCTCCTAGGCCTTGGAATGCAACAGACCACCCAGAGGGCAGCAGGAAGGAGCAATGGGGCTTGGGGGCCCAACCGAAACTTTCTTTCAGGTTGATACCAAGGTTCCTTTAAGCCTTTCCCTAGATACATCGCCACTTTGTTACTTTTGGTTCTATATTTTTGGTCTTTTTTCAGTAGCCCTGGACTAATAGATTTCTTTTAATAATGCTGAATTGACCTAGAAGCATGAGTATTGACGCCATTGCTGAATCTTTTCCCATTAATTTACCTTATGCTTGTCTGATTTGAACTTTTCCATATCAAATACCTGACTGAGGTATTGGAGATTGTTTTCAGGAAATGTCTCAAACCCAGTTTTATTTCTATAAGGTTATCTTGTTTTATCAATATTTGTATCCTTGCACCCAATGAAGAAAAGATAAACTTCTTGTCAACAGATAAGCATAATCATAAAAAATAAATTTCCACATTAGCCACATCCAGAAATGTCTGTCTACGTTTCCATACTAATTCAACATATGTCTCTGAGAAGGCAGCTAGCACTCTTCATCACTGGTCCTCTGTACTCATGATTGTGAATTGAATTGATATGTGTTCATTAATCATTCAAAACTGTTAATTTTTCAATGTTGAGGCTGTAAATTAATCTTATTTCATGCATGATTAACCTTGTATTTGCAAGATTAGTTATTTAGGTCTATTACACAATCTCCTTGATTTTGTGATTTTTGTTTTTCAATATCTCCTTTGATTTCTCAAAGATAAGGAGTAGTCCTGATCTATATAAATTTCTTTTCCTCTATAGGTGAAAAGTTTTGTTTTCATTGCGTAAAATACTTGCTTAGTGTTATACATCTACTACTGTTCGATCACTACATTTTTTTGATGTGTTAAATGTGATGCTTATTTCTTTTGGACAGCCTTTGCATTCTATCCATATATATTTTGTTTTCAGTTTTTTTAATAATTGCCCACTTTTGTTATTGAAGTATTTTCAGGATTTAAAATCAATTCTCTATTTTAAGATACAGAAGATCCTTTAATTATTTCATGTGCTATCTCAAAGTCACTTTGATTTTTAGAGAGCCAGATCTCTGGGTTTCATGTCAAAATATCTCTCTTTGCTAGTAACAAATCAGCTAGTTTGACCTTTAAAATAGCTCTGCACCTTTAGACATGTGATTCATCATATGTTCTAAATTGTCATTTCACTATTTCATTTTTGTGACCTGTTATTTCAGTCCACTCTTCATCTTTCTCTTCTTTTAATCCTTTTCTCTTCATGAAACACTTTAATAGACATAGCAATAGCATTTATATCATACTTCAACAATTTCAAATCACTTTCAAATTATTATCTCACTTGTGGGTCATAACAATCAAAGGAGATAGGTACTTTCATTGTCTCCATTTTAGAGATGAGGAAATGGACTCCTAGTACAAGTTGAAATCCAAGTCCTGACTCTAAGTCCAGCACACCATCTTCTTTGCTTCCTATCTGTCTCTTGGGTGTTTTTCCTTTATTTCTGAGAGCCCTATAATATTTACTACACTGTTTTATCACTGATCAGAGATGGTAGAATATCAGTTCTTAATTATATAGTCAATATTCATTGTTTTATATCCTGATCTAGATTATTTGTTCATTTTCCCTGTCCATGAGTTTCACTGCCAGTTAATTTGAGTAGAAAATCAGCTACTACCCAATCTTTGTCTCAGTCTTTTAAAAAATAAAACATAAACAACTCAATTTCTCTTCCATGTATCATGGTATTAGGCCTTCACCCATTTGCACCATTCAACCATCCATCCTTTTCCATTATCCCCTTTATGACCTTGAAAAAGTCACTTCATCTCTCTAGGCACAATTTCCTCTTCTATAAAAGGTGTGTTTTGAGTCATATGATCTCAACATTCTTCCAAGCTCTAAGTCCTTCAAGCGTACATATTTTACAGATTTTCACAGATTTTGTGAGCTGGAAGGGACCTTGGTAGTCACTTAATTCCTTATTCTCTGATGGGAGGGCTATCACACAAAAGTATTATATTTTTGCTTCCCCATTCCCAAAAGACTGGACTCTGGTCCAGTGGTTTGGATTTCAAACAGTGGTTCGAAATCATAGAGGAATATTTCATTTCCACATGAGGAGGGTGATGTCCAAGAATGGAATGAAATTCTTCATTAAGTAATAAATTCCCCATCCTTGGAAGCTTTCAAGCTGAGGCTGGATGACCACTTAAGGGAGATATTTGAAAGGCAATTTCTGATCAGTCACAGTTTGTCTGGATGAAGTTCATTTTCCCTACAAAATTTTAAATTCTGTATTCTCCACAACAAAACATTTGTCCCAATTCCCCATTCTGAAAGTCTGAAATTCCTCCTGCTCCTCCTCCTCCTCCTCCTTCTCTTCCTTCTTCTCCTTCTCATTCTCCTTCTCTTCCTCATACTCCTCCTCCTTCTCCTCATCCTCCTCATTCTCCTTCTCCTTCTCTTTCTCCTCCTCCTCCTCCTTCTTCTCCAAAGGTGTTCTCTTGTTCTGTGGTAAAAAAAAAAAAAAAAAAAAAAAAAACAGTATAAGGGGTGATGTACCAGGTCATTAAAATTTTAAGTGAATTCCTAGTTTAGGTCTTCTCCATACTATACATATCATTAATAGTAAAGAGAAAGCTGAAAGGTATCCAGCTTTCTCTCATCACATATAATGAAACTGAGGCTCTAAGGAATTGACTCTTCCATGGACAAATACATATGTCTTAGCTGAGGTTAATTTAAGTTGAGGTCTTCCAAATTCAAAGTCAATTGCTCTACACTATGCCATGTGGTTGGAGTGAAAGAAGTTTGCCTGGGAAGGGCAAGGCTATGGTTAAGCAATGGAAGCCTGGGGGCATTAGGAAGCTACTACTCTCTAAGGATAGGGAAAGGAAAGTGGAGAGAACTCCTAGGACAAACTTGATGTATTTCTTATGGTTACTGATGATTTTCCCTCCTATCTCTCAGTACTTCATTTTTTGTACCTCTCCTTTAGGAAAAAGATAATCCCCACTCTGAATTTGTCTTAGAGAATCTAGTAACAACCGCAAGAGAGTTATTTGGTGCAGGAACAGAGACAACAAGCAGCACTCTAAGATATGGCCTGCTGCTCATTCTGAAACATCCTGAGGTCCAAGGTAAAGTATAAGAAATACTTTGCTTACAGACTAGGCTTACTTTCCAACCATCGAAACTTGCTAAGTAAATGGCCCCACATTTCCACTTTTAAGATTTGTATGACTCCCTGTATCAACAATGCAGTATTCACAATGCCTACAGTAACTATAAGTATGCTGATATGGTTATTTATCACAAAATGTAACAGGTTCTCTACATGAGAAATATAGCTAGAACATTTATTTAAATACCAGAAAACTGAGTCCCAAAACCAGAAAGTCAAAGCCAACACACTAGTTGTGAACTACTAGCACATGTAGTTAAAGTAGTAAACACCAACATTCTCAAGCCTTCAAAACAGGACAGGCTACCTCAGACAAAGCTCCTCCTCTCCTCACTCACAACAACTGCTCGGCATCCAGTCAGCTTGCTCCCAGCAGCTCAGGCCCCTCCACAGTTCTTGTCCATAGCAGTCCTAAGCAGAACTACTTAGCAGAGATTCTGGATGGCTTAACAAGGAAGAAGTTTGCACCATAACGCAGCAATTGCCGCTGTTCCAGTCACCATGGGAGGGACGCTAGCTTGGTTCTGGCTTTCTCTTGCTCCACCCCTTCCTGTTACATAAGCAAGTTCAAAAGGCATGGAAGATCTTCAAATCCAAGTATAATTACACTCCCAAAGGCCTGTTTTAGAAAATAAAACACTTTGGCAAGACCTGATAATTATTTAAGTATGTGAAGGTCTATCATGGGGAATTCAATTCATTTTAACAAATATGTATCTGAGTACTTTCAGTTCTATTCTTAGAATATAAGTACTCAAATGAAACACCCCCTCTCCTCAAATGATTTATATTCTGCCAGGACTGTTTCTGCTGGATCCAAAGAGGGAGAACTAGGAATCACGAAAATAAGTTGAAAATTGACAAATGGAGACTTAACATAAAGAAAAGACTTACCAAATTTTAAAAGTCTCCCAAAGTCCATTCAGTTCCCCTCGAGGTCATGAGTTCTTATGTACTGAAGGTTCTCCAGCAAGGACTGGATAACCATTTGCTCATCCCATTAAAAACAGGAATCTGATTCAAATATGTATGGCTCTGGGTTGAGAGAGAAGCTGAGATACATACCTGGAAAATAGTTTAATTCAAGATGACAATGTCATCACCAGCACTATCAAATTCAAGTGAAGGCATCTATTTCCTTTGATAATAATGAAGGCATCAATATAAAGGATTTAAGGTTGGCAAATCACTTAACATATATGATTTCATTTAATACCCACTAAAGAGCAGAGCAGTTATCATCTACATTTTACAAATAATAGGATAACAGGTTTAGAGGTGCAGGGAACCTTAGAAAACATAATTTATGATTCCCATTTTTCAGATAAGGAAAATGAGGCTAATATAGGTTTGATACCTTTCCTAAATTTATATAGATCGTGTCTGAAGAGGAATGCAAACACAGTTTTTCCTGAATCCTATCCACTAAGCCACTGAAATATATCCCATTTTTTGTATCCTCAACTGAGTAAGAGGAGGATACTGAGCCTATTTGGGAATATCTTGGATCATATGATCAGGCAGATATTCTACACAGGCTCTGTTGGACAGTCCCAAGACACTAGAAAGGTTAATGGTTATTAATACATTTTTGTCCCTGCAGCAAAAATTCATGAGGAAATTGACCATGTGATTGGACATAATCGAGTTCCTTCCATGAAGGACAGACAAGATATGCCCTATATGGATGCTGTGGTGCATGAAATACAAAGATTCATTGATCTCATACCTATGAACCTATCCCATGCAGTGAACCAGGACATCCACTTTAAACAATATGTCCTCCCTAAGGTCAGCAGTCAGGGGTCCATGGGATCCAATGTTTAAAGAAATCTTAAATATCATCTGTTTCAATGAACAAAATTTTAGACATGAGAAAATCGAGTTCCATTGTCATGGTCTCACATGAAGTTCTCCTTAAGTCAGTTTTTAGTTACATATAGCTAAGTTGGATGTGGTGCTGAATGAAGAATGCGAGGAAACTATACTTATCTTCACTCTTTCTGTTTCTCATTCTCCATGACAACACTTTAAAAAAAAAAGTTCAGGGAAAATACCGAAGTGAGATTGCTCAAGAGAAATTTTTGTTTATGTCATTTCCTTTTACTAGAGAGTGAAGTGGTTTGAGTAAACATTATTTTCTGTCCCATTTAGCAGATAGAGATAGTGAGTCTCAGGTTAAATGATTTCCCCAAAGTCATTTAAAAATGTTCTTGAAACTAGAATGTGAGTCTGTAGACCCTAAAGTACTGCTTTCCATGGGGTACTAAATATGTATTGGTTGATTTAAATTAAATGAGACTGCAGTTCCTTTCCAATGGTTGAGCAAAACTATTCTCCGAGAAAGAAAGAAAAAGAGAGTATTCAGCTAATTTCACATTTAATAGTTCTCCATTGAGTACATTGATCAACTCAAATCATCAAGACTTGACCAAGAACCTACTATGTGAGAATTCTGGGCCAAGTGCAGCTGACATAAGGCAAGAACAGAAGGGTATTTCACCATTGAGTACTTCAGCTTCTGAAGACAGCACAATTTGAAACAGGAAAATTCCACCCCAATTATTATTTCTTTCCTTCAGACCCAAGTTGTGATTTGATTGGCACAAGGGCTTCCTGCTGAATGGACTCCATCAGAAGGAAACCTGGTCTTCCCCTAAGACTATAAGCATTGCCTGGGGCACTAACGATTCACAAGTCCTTTCCAGAGTCACACAGGTATCAAGTGTAGACATGAAGAATGTAGACCAAAGAATGAGAGTAGAGAGAGCACAAAGAGGTCAGGGCCTTAACCATAGTTTCCTACAGGAGAGATTACTCGAGCCAAGCCTTGAAGAAATCTAGGGATTCTAAAAGACTGAAGAAGGCAAAGAGTGCCTTCCAGTGATGGGGCATGACCATTATAAAGGCATGAAAACCAGAGAGGGAGCCTTGTGGATGGGGAATAGCAGTTGTATCAGTTTAACTGGAATCCTAAGGAGGGTAAGATGGGGACAATAATAGGGAAATCAACCTGGAAAGCTAGACTGAAACCTACGTAGATTCTCAATGGCTTGAAAGCCCGGTCTTTACTATACCCAAAGGAGTGTGCATTTTGTGCTAGAGACAATAGGTAGCCACTGAAGATTCTTGGGACTGGGATACTAAAGACAGTCAAGACGATAACTGACCTTCCCCTGGAATTTCTTTCCTCTAGGGCACAACCATCTACCCATTGCTCTCCCCAGTTTTAAATGATAGCAAAGAGTTTCCCAACCCTGACCAGTTTGACCCCCAGCACTTTCTGGATAAGAATGGGAAATTCAAGAAAAGTGACTACTTCATGTCTTTTTCTATAGGTAAAAAGAAAGCTTTCCCATCTCTACTTCTTATTCTGAAAGGAGAATCCTGTTCCCCTCCCACCCTCCTCTAGCTGAGCCCCCTCCTGGTTGTTCTTCTCAGGATACACTGCCCCTCTAAGGCCTCTAAGACATTTTCTTTTCTACTATTCCCATAGCCAGACTTCTTATCAAACTACTCAAGATAAGATCTGGGCCTCTTGGCTGGCTTATCAGCCCCCATATTTTAGTGGAATTATGTCTGCAATGCAAAATGCACTGCACAAAGGCTCATTGTGGGAAGAATGATGTGAAGAGGGAATTCCTTCCTGCCCTTGTGACCCCCTAATGGCTGATATGATTCACAATGATATTTCTCACAATTTCAGCCTATCTACATACTTCTCTTTTAGGCCTTTCCTCACTGATTTCATCATCCAATGGGGCAGTTTAACTTTGGCTGACATTGTGACATTGTGTGAACATTTCTAGGCATGATTTTGTTTCTTTCCAGGGAAACGGTCTTGCCTTGGCGAGGGCCTGGCAAGGATGGAGGTGTTTTTGTTCTTTACCACCATTCTACAGAATTTCACCCTGAAACTAGTTGGGGATGCAAATTGGCATGAAGAGCACACATTTTTCATTTTCCAATATTCTTCCATATTATCAATTATGCTTTATTCCTCACTGAGTAAGAAGACAAAGTTGATTTGGTAAAAATAACTAGCTAATTTCATCTTCTAGACTCAATACTTTAATGTTTTTAATGGAATTCCCTTGAGGGAAAGACAAATTGTCACCTATTGATTAAAGTGGCATGTAATGTTAAGATACAATATAGGCTAGCAGAGTGCCTTGTACATCATTTCATAAGAGAGGCTGCATTATAGACATCCATTTGTAGCCCTCTCATCTATATCTCAAACCACATCCTCAATTATAGTTTTAGCACAGGGAGGAAGATATGTAAAATATCCCTCCCAAACCATTTTAGTTTGTACTTTTCTTTTCAAATACCGTGAAAGAAGAAAGATGACTTATTTTGTATTGTATAGCTCTCATTTGTGAATTTGGGATACAATAAACAAGACTCTTTTGCTACTAACATCTCATGTGCAAATGTGTGGCTCCACTTCCAAACAATGTAGATGCATTAATTCCAGAGCAGCATGCTAATACTGAATGATTCTTGGCTTTGGGGGCAGAAGGTCTGGGACCAATCCTGCTTCTAATGCTGACAACTTGTGTGGCTTTGGACAAAATACTTCACTGTTTATTCTCATGTCAGATTCTTCATCTCTACATGGAATAGGTTGGACTAAATAGGCTCAGGATTCCTTACTGACTCTCCATTTATCATATTTCAATCAGGGGAGAAAGACAATCCACCTATTCACACCATTTTCAAAGGTTACATTCAAAGGAGAACCATCTCTTGGTGACATTCACACTAACAATGATCTTCTTTGCTATTGGCTAGCATGGTCACGAGGTAACAAAATCACTGTCCATTGATGAACCTACAACTTTCTAGTGTTGTAGAATCTTCTAGAGTTTAGACCCTAACCAGCTAAGATCACCTCCATGCTGTAACACAGCACAATACATCAATTTGTCAAGGATCTGTGATTTTGTTGGTAATGTGCCACAGTAGGTCAGAATTCCACTGTAGCTGAGCGGTGAAATCCAAGCAAGTTACTTAAATTTCTTTTTAAAAATTATGTATTTATTTTTAGTTTTCATCATTCATTTCCATGAACTTTTGAGTTTTGAATTTTTTCCCCCTCCCCAAGATGGCATGTAATCTGGTATAGATTTTATATATACATTCATATTAAAATATTTTCACATTTATCATGTTGTAAAGAAGAATTAAAATCAATGGAAAGAACAATGAGAAAGTAAAACTCAACAACAAAAAGAGAGCAAATAGTATCCTAGAATCTGTATTCAGACTCCAGAGTTCTTTCTCTGGATGTGGACAGTATTTTCCATCATGAGTCTTTTGGAGTTGTTTTAGATCTTTGAATCGCTGAGAAGAGCCAAATCTATGAAAGACAGTAAACACACAATGTGACTGCTACTGTGTACAAGGTTCTCCTGCTTCTTCTCACTTCACTCAGCATCAGTTCATAAAAGTCTTTCCAGGTTTTCCTGAAGTCTACCTGCTCATCATTTCTTGTAGCACAGTACTATTTCATTCCATTCATATACCACAACTTGTTCAGTCATTCCCCAATTGATGGAAATCCCCTCAGTTTACAATTCTTGACCACCACACAAAGTGTTGCTACAAATATTTTTGCACCTGTGAGTCCTTTTCCCATTTTCATGATCTTTTTGGGATACAGACCTAGAAGTGGTATTGCTGGGTCAAAGGGTATATGCACGGTTTTATACTCCTTTGCGTATAATTTCAAATTGCCCTCCAGAATGGTTGGATCAGTTCACAACTCCACTGACAATACATTAGTGTTTCCATTTCCCCACTTTTTCTCTAACATTTATTAATTTCCTCTTTTGGCATGTTAGCCATTCTGATAGGTGTGATGTTGTGCCTTAGATAGTTTCAATTTTTATTTCTCTAATCAATAGTCAATTAGAGCAGTTTTTCATATGACTATCGATAGCTTTAATTCCATCCTCTGAAAACTGCCTGTTTATATACTTTGACAATTTGTCAAATGGGGAATGACTTGTATTCTTATAATGTGACTCAGTTCTCTATATAGATTACAAGTGAGACCTTTGTCAGAGACACTAGTTGTAAAATTGTTTTCCCTCTTCTCTGCTTCCTTTCTAACCTTGCTTGCATTCACTTTGTGCAAAAACTATTCAATTTAATGTAATCACAATTTTTCATTTTGCATTTTGTAATGTTAGGTGATAAATATCTTTCTTCTCCATAAATCTGACAAATAAACTATTCCTTGCCATACTAGTTTTTTATAGTATCAGTCTTTATGTCTAAATTTTGTACTCACTTTGATTTTATCTTGGTATACGGTGTAAGATGCTGGTCTATGCCTAGTTTCTGCCATATTATTTTTCAGTTTTCCCATCAGTTTTTTTGTCAGATAGTGAGTTCTTATCCCAGAAACTGGAATCTTTGGGTTTATCAAATGGTAGATTACTATAGTTATTGACTCTTGTTTCTCATCTTCCTAACCTATTACAATGATCCACCATTCTACTTCTTGGCCACTACCAAGTAGTTTTGAGGATTGCTCCCTTACAATAAAATTTAAGATCTGGCACATCCAGGCCACCTTCCTTTGCATTTCTTTTCATTAATTCCCTTGATATTCTGGACTTTTTGTTCTGCCAGATGAATTCTGTTAATGTTTCTTTCTAGCTCTCTAAAATAATTTTGGTAGTTTGATTACTATGGCACTAAATAAGCAAATTAATTTAAGTAGAACTGTCATTGTTATTAAATTAGCTGGACTTTCCCATGAGCTGTTGATGTTTTTCCAATTATTTAGATCTGACTTTATTTGTGTGAAAAGTGTTTTGTTATTGTATTCATATAGTTCCTGGGATTGTCTTGGAAGAGAGACCTAAATATTTTATAATATCTACCATAACTTTAAATGGAATTTCTCTTTTATCTCTCCTTGGACTTTGTTCGTAATATGTAGAAATGCCCATGACTTATGTGGGTTTATCTCATATCCTGAAAATTTCCTAAATTTTTATTATATCAAGTAGCTATTTACTTGATTCTTTAGATCCTCTAAGTATACCATCATATCATCTGCAAAGAGTGATAGCTTTGTTTCTTCTTTGGCTATTCTAATTCCTTCAATTTATTTGTCTTCTCTCATTGCCAAAGCTAACATTTCTTAGTTCAATATTGAGTAGAAGTGGTGATAATGGACATCCTTATTTCACCCTTGGTTTTATAGGAAATGCTCCTAGCTTGTCCTCATTACATCAAATGCTTACTGATGGTGATGGTATTAGAGAGATGCTACCTATGACTCCATTTATTCATATCTGCTCTAGTGTTTTTAATAGGATGTTGTATTTTGTCAAAAGCTTTCTCTGTATATTGAGATGAACATACTAATTCTGTTATTTTGTTGTAAATATGTTCAATTATGATGAGTTTTCCTAATACTGGTGCATGCCTGACTTCGTGGTATAAATCTTACCAGATCACAATGTATTATCCTTGTGGTAAGTACCTGTAATCCCTTTCCTAATATTTTATTTAAAATTTTTGCATCCATATTCATTAGGGAGATTGGTCTATAGCTATCTTTCTCTGTTTTGACTCTTCCTGGCTTAGGTATAAGTACCATATTTGTATTTTAAAAATAATTTGGTTGTAAATCTATCTGTCCCTGGAGATTTTTTCCTAGGGAATTCATTGATTATATGTTCAATTTCTTTTTCTGAGATGGTATTATTTAAGTATTTTACTTCCTCTTTTGTTAATCTGGGCAATTTATATTTTTTTGTAAATATTAATCCACTTCCCTAAAATTGGCAAATTTATGGATTGTAATGCCATGCATCAGCTGATTCCCAAAAGAATGCTACTGTGAACAGCTTTTAGGGTTTGGATTACACAGTATAGTGAATACTCTGTTTATTCCATTACAAATCAAGGCAAACATTCACAGTATATCACAATATAATATTCACAACGTTACATCTTATCACAGAAAATGGCCACACAGTTTTCACTACAGTGGCCATAATATTTAGAACAAGGAACAAAAGAATAATCATCTGGTTTTCCTAAGGGGGAAACCCTCTTTACTTAATCATTCAGTCAACTCACAATACAATACTCAAACTTTCACTCATAGGGCAAATCAATACTTAATCATTCAATCAATTCACAATACAGTAATCAGTCTTCCACTCATGGGGCAAATCAATACTTAATCATTCAATCAATTCACAATAGAATGATCAAACTTCCACTCATGGGGTAACCATTAACTTAATCAGTCACTAATCTAAATTCACAATTACTAAATATCATTAATCACAAATACAGTCGTTAGAAAACCACACAAACTCTCCACCCCTCAGTGTCCAGCAAACCTCAATTTTATCCAAGGGGAGACCTTTTCTTCATCTTGACTCTGGGTGGTCTCTCTGATTCCCTGGATCCCCTTCCATGGTCCCGGCTCCTTCCTGAAACCACCAAACAGTCACCTGGATTCAGAAGCAGACAGCTCTAAGGTCCTTGTCCAGTCCTCGGGGCACACACTGAAGTTCACAGGGTCCAGCACATCTTAGACCCTCCACCACTTCTCTTGCCTGGAATGAAAGAATCAGCCAGGCCACGAACAAACAAAGTCTTATCCCAGTCATGTTTCTTCAGTCCTCCAGCAGTTCAGCTGGCCCTAGGACCCAGAGGGAATATCAGCCTTCCAGGCAGCCATCCAGGCAAGCCCTCTCAGCCTTCCAGGTGGTCTTCACTCGATTCCAGTCTCAAGAAAACTCCATCTAAGTTCTCAGTCAGCTTCCAGATGCTGGGAGAGAAACTCTCTCTCTCTCTCTCTCCCCCTCTCTCTCCATCTCTCTCTCTCTCTCTCTCTCTCTCTCTCTCTCTCTGTCTCTCAGCCAGCTTCAGTCTCCACGATTCTTCCTTCACCAGGAGCAACATTCAAATTCTGTCTCTCTGTCTCTGGAATTCTTGCTTATATACATACACTGGCCCCTGCCTCAGCCAGTCTCTTTCTTCCACATCAACAGGGGAGTTCATGCCTTCTCAACAGTGTGACAGAGTTTGCACCTTCCATACTTAGTACCAAGTTACTAAGTGCTAAGTATCTGCTATACTTAGCCCCAAGTTACTAAGTGCTAAGTATCTGCCAAATTGATTGCTATTACATGGGCATACAATTGGACAACATAAGTCCTTATTATTGTTTTCAGTTCCTCTTCATTGGAGGTGAATTCACCCTTTTCATTTATTTTTTTTATACTGGTAATTTGGTTTCCTTTGTTCTTTTTTTTAAATCAAATTGACCAAAGGTTTACCAGTTTTATTGCATTTTTATTCCATAAAACCTGCTCTTAGTTTTGTTTATTGGATCAATAGCTTTCTTAATTTCAATTTTATTAACCTCTCTTTTGGTTTTCAGTATTTCTAATCTGGTATTTAATTGGGGATTTTCAGTTCGTTTTTTTTATAACTTTTTCAGTTGCATGCCCTATTCATTGATCTCCACTTTCTCTATTTTATTCATTAAGCATTCAGATTTATAAACCTTCTCCTATGAACTCCTTTTCCTGCATCCCATAAGTTTTGGTTTGTTGTCTCGTTGTTGTCATTCTCTTGAATAAATTTATAGGCTGTTTCTTTGATTTGTTTTTTCACTCACTCATTCTTTAGAATTAGATTATTTAGTTTCAAATTAATTTTGGTCTATTTTTCCATGGTCCTTTATTACATATAATTTTTATTGCAACATGATCTGAAAAAAAATTTATATTTCTGCCTTTCCACACTGAATTGTGAGGGTTTTATGGTTTAGCACATAGTCACTTTTTGTGTCGGTTCCCTGTACCACAGAGGAAAAGGTATATTTCTTTCTATCACCATTCGATTTTCTCCCGAGGTCAACAATATCTAACTTTTCTAAAATTCTATTTATCATTTTTACTTTTTTCTTGTTTATTTTCTGGTTAGATTTATCTAGTTCTGAAGGGGGAGGCCCCACCACTATAGTTTTGTTTTCTATTTTTTCCTGTAACTCCCTTAACTTCTCTAACAATTTAGATGATATACCACTTGGTGCATATATGTTTAGTAATCATATTACTCCATTGTCTTTTGTAACTTTTAGCAAAATGTAGCTTTCTTCCTTATATCTTTTAATTAGATCTATTTTTTTTTCTTTTGTTCTCTCTGAGATCAGGATTTCTACCCCTGCTTTTTTCTTTTCTTCACCTGAAGTCCAATATATTCTGCTCCAGTCTTTTACGTTTACTCTGTGTGTATCCTTCTGCTTCAAATGTGTTTCTTATAAACCACATATTGTAGGATTGCGGTTTTTAATTCACTCTGCTACCCATTTAAGTTTTATGGGAGATTTCATCCCATTCACATTCACAGTTATGATTACTATCTGTTTATTTCTCTCCATCTTTTCTCACCTCCATTTGTTTTTCTCTCTCTTTTCTCTCCTCACTAGACTTTTGCTTTTGATCACCACCTTCATCAATCTGCCTTCCCTTCTATCCACCCCTTCCCTATTCTTTTCCTTGTCCCCTCCTATTTCCTATAGGGTAAGCTAGATTTCTATACATACCTGATTATATCATTCCCTCTTTGGGCCCAATCTGATAAGAGTAAGGTTCAAACAATGATCATCTCCCTCCATTCCTTACATCCAATGTAATAGGTCTTTGTCCCTCTTCATGTTATGTAATTTACAATTTTGAGCCTCCTCCTTTCCTCTTCTCCCAGAACAATGCCCTTTCACCACTTAACTAGGTTTTTTTTTAAATCATTACATCAAAGTCAACTTACACCTGGCTTCTGTCTATGTATACCACTTCTACATGTCATAATAAAGATACAGTTCTCAAGAGTTACAGCATCATCTTCCTTTGTAGTGATGTAAACAGTTTCTCCTCATTGAATAATAGTTTTTTTTCTTGTTTACCTTTCTATGGATCTCTTGAGCCTTATATTTGAATATCAAATTTTCTATTGAGCTCTGTTCTTTTCATCAGGAAGCTTTGGAAGTCTCATATTTTATTGAATGTCCATCTCCTACCTTGAAAGATTATGCTCAGTTTCACTGGGTAGTTGATCCTTGGTTGCAATCCAGGTACCTTTGCCTTAGGGCATATCATGTTCCAAGCCCTATAATCTTTTAATGTAGAAACTTCATGGTCCTATATAATCCTGAATTTGGTTCCATATTTAAATTATTTCTTTCTGACTGATTGCAGTATTTTCTCCTTGACCTGATAATTCTGGAATTTGGCTACACATTCCATGGCATTTTCAATTTGGGATCTCTTTCAGGTGGTGATCCATGAATTCTTTCAATGACAATTTTACCCTCCAAGTAAAGGTGCTCAGGATGGTTTTCCTTGATGATTTCTAGAAAGATGCTGTCCAGGCTCTCTTTTTTTTTTTTTATCACAGCTTTCAGGTAGACTGATAATTTTTAAATTAACCTTCCTAGATTTATTTTCCTGATCAGTTATTTATCCAATGAGATATTTGATGTTTTCTTCTATTTTTTTTATTCTCTTGATTTTTTTGAGTGATTCTTGACATGCCATAGAGTAATTAACTTCCACTTGCTCAGTTCAAATTTTTAATGCATTGTTTTCTTCAATTAGCTTTTTACCTCTTTTTCCATTTGTCCCATTTTACTTTATAAAGAGGCTTTCTCTTTCGTGAATTTTTGTGCCTCTTTTTCCATTTGGCCATTTCTACTTTTTAAGGAGCTGTTCTTTTCAGTGTTCTTTTTTTTCCATTTGGCCAACTGTATTTTTAGGGACTTGTTTTCTACCATCAATTTTTATCCTTCTTTTTTCCAGATATTGATTCTCTCTTGCATACCTCTCATTTATTTTCCCTATTTTTCTCCTATCTCTCTTATTTAATTATAAAAAACCCTTCTCTAGCTCTTCTAAGAAGACATTTTGGGCTTGAGATCAGTTCATATTACCCTTTGGGGTTTCAGATGTGGATAGATTGACAATTTTGCCCTTTTCTGAATTTGTGTTTTGATCTTCTCTTACCCCATAGTAAAAATCTATAGCTTTTTGCTTTTTGCTCATGATGTTTGCCTATTTCCTTGCTTTTAAAGTTAAGTTCTCCTACTGGAGCACAGAGATCACTGACTCAAGCTTCTTGTGCTGGAGACCAGGGACATGGTCACTGGTTTTGTGTGCTGGGGCCTCAGGTACTGGCAGCTGGAGACTGTGGGGGGTCTGGCATCTTACCTGTAGATGAGCTAGGGTCAGCAACACTGAGGCTCTTGGTGGGGGTGGCCTGGAGGATGGACTCTGGAGGATGCCTGCTCACCTGGGCTGCTTTGAAGCACTGGAAGGTATTGCTTCTGGAGGATGCCTGCCTGCCTGAAGCTAGTCCTCCCAGAGTTGTGCTGAAGCACAGAGAGGTTTGGATGGTGGAGGATGCCTACCCACCAGCACATATGATAATCTTCTTCACTGGAGTTGACCAGTTTCCCTGGCTGTGCCAAGGCACTTAGGGGGTACTGGTGTTGGCACTTGCCTGCTCCACCACCCTGGGACAAAGGAACTCTTCCTGATTTGCTGAGGTGGGGCTTGCTGCTGGCTTGCCCAGGTGCTTTCTGTCCTGTACTGCTCTACTTCCACCAGAGCTAGAAGGATATATCCTGTTCATCCCCCAAGCTTCCTGGGCTACAAGACTGCTGCACCCATTTTCTGTTGGCTCACTTTTTCCAGGGTTTTTCCTGGAGTCACATTTTCTTGGTTTTTAGAGGTCAATAAGGAAGAATGAGAGTCATTTATGTCTTACTCCACCATCTTGTCTCTTGGAAGTCCCTCCCAAAGGTCTCAGAAATCATGGGACTTGCCTATGGCCACACAAATCTGAAGTGTTATAAGCAGAATCCCAGACCCATATTTTTCAGACTCCAAGTCCACCATTCTATCCACTATAACACATGGCCATTTCTTCCTGTGGCTCTGTATCATTAATGACACTTGAAGCTGGTGTGGAGCTGTAAGACCAACAAGACCAGCACACAAAAGAGCTGCTACACAGGTTATTTGATCTGCTTTTCTAAAGGAAAGACAGCTTCAAAGGGGTCAAGAATCTTACTTTAATTAAATAATGCAAACTGATAAATAGAATTAAGTGAATATCCAAGAAAGAATCCAATAGACAAGGAATAGACAAGGATCTAATTGTCTAAACAAAGTAATAGATACATAAGCCCCAGGCCAAGAAGCACCAACATCCTGGTTCTCAAAGCCAGAGAAAGTGTCCTTAACAATAAGTACCCAGAGTCTCATCTGGTCAAATCACAAAGACCCTGGGTGAACATTCTTCCCATGAATGAGCCCCAGAGCAAAAAGCCAACCTCCTAGAATATATGTGTGTGCATAAACACATGTATGTATATACATACATACATGCATACCAATAGGCTCAGAGCCAGATGGTATCCCAACCCACATAACTCAGTGCCAAATTGGCTCAATACCGAAAGGTGTGAAATCCTTCCTGCAAGCAAGCATCTGAGTAAGCAAGTTTCCCCGTAACAAACTCCTCCCCCAGGCAATATAAATCTCACTTAATATATATAGTTTTTACCTGATGGATTCTCTGTGACTCAGGATTGTCACAACTATGAACTGGGCTGGAACTCAAAGTGGGAAGACATCCATGATTGAAATATCTGTGTACCTTTAGACCTGGGAACATGGCCCCTGTTCCAAGGGGGAAAAGGGACACATATGCTCTCATAGGCCTATTAATGGACAGGGAATATGGTCATATTCCATTAACCCTTCAGCCTCACACCTTCTGCCTCCACTCTTTTTCCTTCACTTCCATGCCTTCCTGTTTTTACTGGTCCTCCCTCCATCTCTTGCTTCATTTTCTTCCTTTCTTTTTCTCAATCCCATCTTAAATTGACCTCTGTATCAAAATCCCTTTTTCTTTTGCCCTGTGGAGTCATGTCAACTACCAAATTCCAACAACCAATTGCATTATCTATTACTATAGACTTGCTACTGAACACAAAACTTTTTTCTCTGACTCAGGATTTCCCTCTCTTTGGGTTCTGTTCTAAGATTTCTCTTTTCTATTACATCCTCTCACATTGCCCCCCGCCAGAATACTGAACTCAGTATTTATTGAAAAAAATGAGCATATCTATTGGTAATTTACTATTTTCTACGATCTTATATTCTACATCACCTCTCCATCTGTCTCTCTGTTTGTGTGTCTCTGTCTCTTTGCCTGCATGTCTCTCTGTCTGTCTTTCTCTGTCTCTTTCCGTTTCTCTGTCTCTCTATGTCTCTATCTCTGACTCCCTCTCTCTCTCTCTCTCTGTCTCTCTCTCTCTCTCTCTCTCTCTCTCTCTCTCACGCATGCGCACACACACACACACACACACACACACACACACACACACATACACTCAGAGTTCCTTTCTTTTGTTCAAGTATGGTAGAGAGAGGTGAAGGAATGTAAAATGAAGGCAACATTTATTTTTGCATCTGCCAGACCCTTTACTTAGGTCCTTAAACACAGCTCCTCTTTTCTCCTCAGACAGCTTCTGCTTTCTATCCACCCTTGTCTTTTCCTAATCTTATATCTCTCCATATCAACTGCTTTCTTCCCTACTGTTTACAATCATGTGCATATCTCTCTCATTCTTAAAGAATAAAACCCATCTAATTCCAGAGATTCTCTGTCTGCTTCTTTTTGTCCATGTATTATTTATCATTTTGAGCCCTTCACATTGATGCAACATGCCTTTTTGAGTGTCTGCTGAGTTAACAACAGCTCTTCTGGTTTAGTAGAGGAGGAGGGTTGGCATCAAGTTCTGGGAGGCAGAGGACATGCATGACTGACTTTTCATCTTAAAAGTACAGAGATTCTGAGTCACGCATGGTCAATAGGAAAGCCCCCTATGAATCCCTCTACATGCTCTGTGCAACCTCAGTTATATTTCCCAGCTCTTTGTCTCCTCCTTTATGTGGTCAAGTTCCTAAAAAATGATCTATCTATTGGCCTCTTCTTTCTCACCTCCTACTAAATTCTCCACCCTAGAATGTGGCTTCTATTTTCATTACTCAATAGAAACTTCCCTCTATGAGATTAATGTGTCATTAAATTACAAATTTCTGTTGCCTTTTATCAGTCTTCATCTTTTGACTTCTCTGAAACCTTTGATATTACTGACCACACTCTCCTTCTGGGTCAGTAGTTGTTCTCCCTGGATTTTACTGACCCTGTACCTCCCTTCTAGTTCTCTTCCTCCTCCCCATCTGGCCACATTGTGGCCAAGATCACTTGAAAGAGAAGACTCTGCTCTATGGACTAGTGTAGAACTTTATGGCTGATGAGAGGGGGATAAGTGGGAGCAGCAGTTAAGACAAAATATCCTTAACTGTGCTAGTTAACTCATAGAAACAATCAGAACCATAATTAGCCATTCTTATATTAGGGACAGAAACAAAAGTGACTTCAAAGACATTTCAAATTGACCAGGATTTTTGCTGTATCAAGTAAACAAAGAACCTATGAATTGCAACAAAAATCACTTGAATAGGTAAGAGATTAAGTCAAACAGGAAAGGAGTTCCAATGGAGTGGAGTCATATTGTCAGAGGAGAGGGAAGAGAAAGATTCCTGCTGCAAGCTACCCAGTTAGTTATTTATTCTTCTGGACTAGGTTCTAAGGTCCATTGTTTCCACTAACTGAAAGAATACAAATGTTCTCCTCACCCTCTTAGTGTTAAAGCCCTGTACCAAAGCCTTGTCTGGCTCACCTTAGCTAAAGATACTGCCCCATTCCTGACTGTCTCATTCAAGATACTACAGTCAGTAGGCTCTAAAAGAAAAGACCACTCATTCTGAGGTCATCTATCCCAATATTCCAATCTCTCTCTACAGCTGTGACCATCCCCATGTGATGACCAGAAGATTACTGATGCTTTGGAAACTGAAATTTTTTTTCAACATCTAGCTTTCTTAATGCATAATTCACCAACCCAACCCTCTTATGAAACCCCTATTTTGTTCAGGAAATGTAAATATGCACAAAATAACTGAGAAAACTGAGTAGAAGCATGTCTCCCCTCCCCAATATAAATAATCCAGAATGTTACAACAATTAGTACAAATTTCAAAAGATCAGTGACCTAAACATTCAAAGTCACATGAGAAAATGAGTGAAATTTTAGCTCTTTAAAAAGTGTAGAGAACAATAAAAAAAAACTTCCAAAATTTTCCTAAACGCTGACATCTGGTTTTTATCTTATAGTTTTAGACTATGCTTATTGAGCTGCTAGGAGGTTAATTGACTTGCCCAGGGTCACATAGATAAGACATAAATCCTGGTCCCCCATGACTCCAAGGCCAGCTGTGTCCACTCTCTTATGCTGCCTCTTCTTCTCCCACCTGCCTAACTCCTCCTCAGTTTCCTTTGCTGGATCTTCATCCAGTTCATCCCTATTAGCCATGGGTATCCCCTAAACTCTGTTCTAAGCTCTCTTCCATTCTCACTCTATCCTGTGGTTTCTTAACCAATGAGGAAGGTCTAGGGATAGACTTCAGGGTGTCTGTGGATTTGTTTGTGAACAGTTTCTCACTACTGACTACCTATCGCACATATTTCAACCTGGATTTCCCATAGACATCTCAAACTCAACATGTCCAAAACAGAAATATTCTTCTCCTCAACTCCCCCTTCTTCTGAACTTTCCTGTTAATAATGAGGACACCACCATCCTTCTAGTTACCCAAGCTTACAATCTCAGTGTCATCCTCAATTTCTCTCCGGTACTTAAGCCCCAACTGCCAATCTCTTGCTGAGTCCTATTGTTTCTACATTCATGACCTCTATCATATACATCTCTTCCTCTCCACTCACAGTTACCACTCTGGGTGAGGCCTTCCTCAGCTCACATCCAACATCATGCAGTCACTTCTCATTGGTCTCCCTGACTTACCTTTCTCTCCACTTCTATCCATGTTGACAAATTCTGCTGCCAAAGAGATTTCCCTAATCATAAGCCTGATCATGTCTATAAGAAAATCCAGTCATTCCCTATTACTCCCAGGACAGAACATAAAATACAGTGTTCGACTTTTAAGGTCCATCACGACCTAACCCCTGACTGCATTTCCAGTTTTCTCACTTTTCACTGTCCTCTTTATACATAGTTAATCAGTCAATAAACATGTCTTAAGCACCTGCTATGTTCCAGGCACTGTGCTAAGTGTTCAAGATACAAAAGAAGTTAAAAGACAATGCCTGCCTTTGCTGGAAAAGACTATGTGCATGTGCACACACACACACACACATACACACATGCACACACATACATATACACACAATCTATATATAAGATAAATAGGAAAAATTATCAGAAGGAAGGCACTAGAATCAAGGGAAGTTTAGGATAGCTTCCTGTAGAAGATGAGATTGGAGTTAGGACCTGAAGGAAGCAAGAAACCAAAACCTAATCCAATTGGTGAAGATAAGGAAGGAGGGCATTCCAGCAATAAGGGACAGCCAGGAAAAATGCCTGGAATTAAGTGATGGAGAGTTATATTTGTGGAACAGCCCATAGACCAGTGTCACTGGATCAAAGAATATATATTAGGGAGTAAGGTGTAAGAAGACTGGAAAGTCAGGAGGGACCTAGGTTATGATGGACTTTGAACACCAAACAGAGGATTCCGTATTTGATTCTAGAGACCTCAGGAAACCACTGGGGTTTATTGAGGTGTGTGTGTGTGTGTGTGTGTGAGTGTGTGTGTGAGTGTGTGTGTGAGTGTGTGTGTGCATGTGTGTACACATGTATGTGTGGGCGTGTCTGTGTGTGTGTCTGTGTGTGTGAGACTTGATCACATCAGCATTATAGGAAATCATTTTAGTGACTGAGTGGAGAAAAGGTTGGAGTAGGGAGAGAGTTAGAGCAGGCACACTCAACAGCAATCTGGATTAAATTTTCCATGCACGAAGTGCTGAGGACCAGCCTTAGAATGGTGGCAGTGTCAGAGGAGAGAAGGGGGTGAATATGATATGTGTTACAACGGTGAGGAAGAGTAAAGGAGACATTCTAGAATCTAGATGAACACTTCTACATGCCCCTCCAAAAAATTTTTAAATAATTCACCAAATTGAATTCTGGAGTGGCAAAGTCAACAAAAAGTGGAGGTGAGATTTTTCTGAGCCTAAGAAAACTGGAAGGTTAGAGGGAAAAGTCTGTGAATACTTGTCCAAGAAGCATGAACTGATGCAGAATAAACAAAGAGATGAGGAAAATAATATCCACAATGACTATAGTAAAAAAAGGAAAGAGAAAGGAAAGGGCAACAGGGAAGGAAGGAAGGAAGGAGAGAGGGAGGGAGAGAGGGAGGGCAAAAGGAATGAAAGCAAGCATTTAGAGATCAACTAATTCTGAATCAACTATAAAGGACCAATGAGATAAGATGCTATCATCATCCAAAAAATGAACTGATAAAAAGGAGTATATATTGTATGGTTTTACATCTTCTTACATATTTCCATATTATAAGTGTGTGTGTATATATAAATGTATATACTTGTGTCTAATAGTGGTAGCCTTCTCTAGGGCAGGGTGGGAAGAAAGGGAAAAAAAATTAAAAGTGCACAGCAGAGAACAAAAGAAAATTAGAACAAATCACCAAAAAGCAGGATACTTTTGAAAATTATGTGTAATCTATATTATATAGTTTTTTTTAAAGTAAATAGTGTGAAATGAAAATGTATGGTTTTATATTGAATGCTGTTCCTATGTTGTACTGTGTACATAGAAAAGTTCTTTTTTGTCTTTTTGTATTTAAGTACAAAATGAATAAAATTTTTTAAAAAGAGAGATGATTTGCTAGGCAAAGCAGCATGGAAGGATATATTTTGAAATGGAGGCATTATAAAAACAAACAATATCACTTAAAAAATTAAAAATTTCCCTGGGACAATTAGGTAGTATAGTGAATAGAGAGTCAGGCCTGGAGACAGAAAGACCTGAGTTCAAATCCATCTTCAGATACTTACTAGCTATGTAACCCCTGGGCAAGTCACTTAACCCTTTTTGCCTCACTTTCCTCATCTGTAAAATGAGCTGGAGAAGAGAAGTGTAAACCATTCCTTTATGAAGAAAACCCAGAATTGTGTCATGAAGAGCCAGACACAACTAAACAACAAACAACAAGGGGTGAACTGTGTTAATGACCATTCTTGGTCAGTTAAATAAAATAGTATTAACCAATTGTTGCAGACTTTTTCTTTAAACACACTTTTCAAAACATTTATTTACTTTTTAACTTCACAATTAAAATGACGAGAGGGCATTTCTAGTTTCATTCAAAATATCAGATTTATCATTGACTCCTTTTCTTCAAGACAGTACACTTTGGGTACATAAGCTGGCATTTGTCAGCTCTAGGTCCCAAATACGGGGCAATGCATCCGGGGTGGTGAATCACCCCTGACTGAATGGCTTGTGATATTTTCCTTGTCATGCTGTTTACGTAAAGAGACCAAGACAGAGTGGGGGAAATTTCCTCAAGGCCCAGCTCCTCCATCTGCCTTTGGGAACTTCCTCCAGCTGAACCTACAGAATATCCCCAAGTTCCTCATCAAGGCAAGGAGGCTTTATTATGGAGTTGGTTTTTACCTGGATGAATCTATAACAGGACCTTTCATTCAGGTATATTGGGTAATGCATATTGTGAGGCTAGATATCATGGCGCAATAGTTCCCAGTTTGTGCTAACACTGGAACTTTGTAAATATTTGGTTCATTCATTCCAGAATTATACTTAACTATAGTGTAATGGAGTTCCAGCATTTCCCCTTATTAGCTGCAACAGTTGGAAAAATCACTTCACCTTGAGGCCCCGTTGTCTCATTTGTAAAATGGAGACAATATTTCCTTATCATCTCTATCATGGAGATACTTAAAGCTAATGCAGAATAGTGTACATAAAGAATTTTAAAATGAAAAGAACCCTAGAAATATCATCTTTTTGTTATGCCTTCTTTGCTGCTCCTTGGAGGATGTTCCTGAGTGGAGAGATGCTGTAGGAAATGGCAGGTAAGCTGAGAATAAACATTGCCATTAAGTCTTGAGGTCCCTGAAATCATGTTCCAGTAACTCTGTTGAAATCCTATCCTTTATTTCTCAAGAATTGACAGGAACTGATTTTGGCCAGTCCCAGGAAGGAGAGAAGGAGAGTAGAGAGAGGAATTAAATAGAGGAAAAACTTGGTAGAGTTGCTGGCCATAGGTGATAATGAGCTTGTTGAAAACAGAACTAGAAATACAGCTGAGCTCAGTCCTGCCACCGTACCCCAGAGGCTGCTCTGAGCAGGGACATAGGTCACCAACTCCCCATATCTTCCAAAAGAAGAATGCTGAGTTAACCTTTGACTTCAAGGGTCTGCTGTATTTCTAGTTCTGTTTTCCTGACATATATTAGCAAGGTTCTCTAGCCTCGGGGGCCTCTGGGATCTGTATGATTATTTCTTAACTCTGCTCTGTGATCTGTACTTTGAGCTTTGGTTGCTGTTGTTGTTAGCACTATAACAAATTGAAGGCACAGAGGAAGGACAAAGGAGGAGGGAGAGAACTTGGACGACCCTGTGAATACCCTTGGGCCTGTTCTTCATGTCCTTGGCTAGCCTCCAATGAAAGCCTTACCTGTGCCCTCGTGAACTTACATGAAAAGCAAAAGGACCAAAGTACATTCTGGCCTGAATTTCTGTTTTAACTCTTAAATGTCAATATACAGTGATCACTTAAGGTCTTGTGTTCAGCATGGCTAGGTCCTAATTATTTTGAATGGTGAATCCCTCTGGAGCATTCACAGGCATTTGAATTGTGCTGTATATTTGAAATGGTGAGAGAATTTGAAGATCTTCCCTGCCCCTTAATAGGCCTAGGGAATTGACTAGCCTCCACTGAAACTCTTGCCTACACAGGTAGTCATGAACTTGTATGAAGAGCAAAAGTGCCAAAGTGCATGAGTTTCTGTTTTAACTCTTAATTGTCGACATACAGTGATCACACAGGGTCTCCTGTTCAGCATGGGTAGGTCTCTATTAGTTAAAATAGTGAATCCCTCTGAAGTCTTCATAGGCATTTGAATTTGTCCTTAATATTTCCTCTGGTTTGAAACCAGTGACCATATTTTACATGATTATAACCTAAAATAAGGATAATTTGGATGCATGTGATCACTGCAAGTGACTGATTGTTTGTAGTAATTAGTACATAGCTGCAATTCTTATATTGATGTGTTTTCCATCTGAGAAACGAGCCAGTAACCAATGTCCCAAGGTCAGCCAGCATACACCCTAACCTACTGCACTCCCACCTTTTTGGTCAGAAAGTTTGACCATTTAAACCATTCTATTCAGGGAGTGGGAGATGGGGGGGTCACACAGTGTCAAAGAGGAACAAATTTCTATGGGAGGCTAGGTTTTTATTTTTTTTAAATGCTCTTTGTTGTTACAATCTGTTTCTCCTTCTGGCTGCTTGACTATTACTTACCAGTCTACTTTGTTGAAATTTTTATGCCATCTGGACTGCCACTGTCCCCCAAGACACAGATTTTTGCTCTTATTTTTCTCTCTATGCTCTCTCACTTGGAAATCTTATCATCTCCCATGGATTTTTATCATTGAATCAGATTATCTAGCTCTAGGCTCTTTTATGAGCTTCAGTCCCACATCACTAACTGCTAATTGGACATTTTTGGAACTGTATAAGTTCACTATCACTGAGACAAAACTTATTTTCCCCCTAAGGCCACCTACTTCTGAACTTTCTTATTTCTATTAAGTTTCTATCTTACTTCTATTAAGTAATTCTAGTTCGTAGTGTCAAGGTTTGTAACTTTGGTGTCAATCTCAACTCTTCTCTCTCATTGCACATAACTAATAAGTCACCAATGCTTGCAATTCTTCTTCTTCAACATCTCTGGCTTCCTTTAAAACTCAGCTCAAATCCCACCTTCTGTAGGAAGCCTTTCTTGGTACTCCTCCTTGCCCCATCCCCACCTCCATCCTAGTATCTTTTCCTTTAAGGCTACCTTCCATTTACTCTGTAGTAAATGTTTATGAATGAATTGATTGATATTGATGTTGATACTGTAAGACATGGTGCTAGACACCAATGAGATGGAGCCAGAACTACAACTGTCCCTACCTTAAAAAGGAGCTTACATTCAGTAATTCCAAATTACCTACAGAGTAAATTCATATATGCTTCATTCGTATCAAAGATCTGTTTTACTGTGTATTATTTTTGTCTGGTGCAGTTTAGTTTAACAAATATTTACTATTTTAATAACTGAAGGGAAATGTATTTTTCATGGCTAAAATATACCAATATAATATAAATGATCAAACCAACCAAATTAACCTAAATAATCAAACATTAAGCCAACCAATCAAAAAGCTAATTTCTTCTTTTGAATTTTAACATTTCTTTTTTCTAGGTTTCATTTCAAAACAATTTTAACCTTTGTTTTTGTTTTATAATTTTGAGTTCAAAATTCTTTATCACTTTACCTCTTTTCCATAACTGAGATTTTTGCACCTCTTTTGCCATTTGGCCCAATTTGTTCTTTACGATGCTATTTTCTTATTGCATCACTCTCATCTCTTCTCCCAATTTTTCCTCTACTTCTAATTTAATTTTTTAAAATACTTTTTGAAGTATTACATAAGTTCTTTTTTGTTATGAAACCAAATCACTTTTTGTGTGAGACTTTGCATGTGGCCTTTGACATTGTTTTCCTTTTCTGAGTTTGTGTTTCTACCTTCTTTGTCACCATAGTAACTTTATATGGTCAGGTTCTTGTTTTTGTTGCTATTGCTTCCTCATTTTCCCAGATTATTTCTTGACTTTTAACTTTATGTGAAATTTAAGCTCTGTTCCCAGGGTGGAAGAAGGTACTGCCTGAAGCTTAAGGTTTTTTTTCTCTGTTGTTTTCAAACTTAGTTCTGGTAGTCTGTAAAAGTTTCACATTCTTCTGAGGTGATATGATCTAAGGAGAGCTGCTCTCTTTACTGTATTCTTGCCTGACCACTGCAGGATAATCATTTTCTCTTTTGTTCAGGGGCTGGAACTTTTCACTTTCATGTTTGGTCCCCAAAGTGTCCATAACGCCTTCTCAAACAACCATTCCAGATTCCTAATCTTGGTAATAAAAATCATAATATTAGAAATGTAGTAATGGTTGTAATCATCCAGACTCTGACTCCTACTCCTAGGGAGAATTCACTCTCTGTATACATTGCTTATGCAGACAATAGGGGAATCATTCCTAATTTTATATAAACAAAATATAGAAAACTCTCTTAAGCAGGCTAAAGGCATACATTTTAATACAGATCATTTTCTCTTTTTTGCTTTGCCCTTTTTGTTCTCATCTTCGGTCTGGGGTGAGCTCAGAGAGAATGAATGAAGAGAAATGATTTTCATAGCATCTCTAAGGAGCAAACAGATGAGAAGAATACAGAAAGACTCTTTGTCTCACCAATCTTTTCATTAAAGTAGCATTCAAAACAGTTCTGCTGATTTGGGGGGTGGGTAGGGTTGTCTTGGCATAGTATGTATGTTTATTCATACATACATACATAAATTCATTCATTCATTCATTCATTCATTCATACATGTGTATATGCCTATCCCTCTCTCTTATCTTCCTCACTGGTTTTGTTTTTCTTTTCTTTTTTCTACATAATTTAATTATAAGAGGTTTCAATCCCTCTTAGACTGAAGAATTTGAGTTCACAGGATGTTACTTATCCTTTCTTCAAGCTCCATGGAATTGTTCTCCTCATCTCAGTTTTTTGTTAGCCTATGATCAGTTTTCTTCTCCTCTATCACAAATGCTAAGATGCCAAGGTCAACTCCCAAATGGTCCTTTCATTTCTACCTCAGTAATCAGTTTTTCTTTGGTGAGAATAAGATCCAGAATTGACACTTCACATTTTGAAACATGAAATTTTCAATTAGTAAGTAAAGTAAGTAAAATTTTAAATTAGTAAGTCAAGATATTATGAGTTTTTTTTTTGTTTTGAGGAGGTGGGGAGATAGACAGAGACACATAGAAAAGAGATAGAGAGTCAAGGAGACGAAGACATGAGATAAGGAGGAAGAGATACGGAGAAAGAGAGACAAAGTCAAAACAGAGAAATATATCAGAGAGAAAGCAGACAGAGAGTATAACTAACATCTTTATGGAACTTACTGTGTTCCAGGTGCTATGCTAAGTGCTTTACAACTACTATTTCATTTGATCTTGACAAAAACAACCCTGGAAGGTAGGTGCTATTATTATCCCCATTTTACAGATGAGAAAAGGGAGTCAATAAGAAATTAAGTAAATTTCCCAGGGTCACACAGCTAGTAAATGTCACAAATTAGATTTGAATGAAAGTCTTCCTAAGTCTCAACCTGACACTCCATCTACTGTGTACCTAGCTGCCTCAGAAGAGGCAGAGAGAAAACAAGACAGACACAGAAACAGTGAGGCAAAGAGAGACAGAGACAAAAAGAGAAAGAGAAGAAAAGAGGGAAGGAGAAATATTCCAGTAGATGTCCAGATTTAGAATTCTCTGATCACTATTATCTCAAACCACCTCTTCCCCAACTCCTTGGTTATTTCCTCTTTCCATCTAGGTGACTCCAGCAACATCATTTCTATTCTCTCTCTTTTGATCTTCATTCCAATGGTTTGCCCTTTGCCTTGTCCCTTTCTGGAATATCCTTACATGTTGCTGCTCACCCCCCTCTGATCCCATGTTTGTCCTTTATCCTTCTCCTTCTGAATATTGCATACTCTTAAACCACTTACGGATCTCATCTTATGTCTCAGTGATACCAAAAATGTCAAATTTTCCTCATTACGATAGAATCTGAACTTTCCCTTCCTTGACTCACGTACTTTGTAAACAAGTTTTTAGAGATCTGAAGCCATGAGTTTTATTTTGATATTCTTCCAAAAACTTGATCTCCTGTGAATTTCAAGATGATTTTTGTTGCTATTCTTCCCACATTGTAGCTACTCTCTGTAATAAAGATATACCCACAAAACCATATGGTAGTTTTCTTTCCCTTTCTTCCTTTTCAACTTAAAGCCCTTTTAAAGGGATTTCAAAGACTCTAGGCATATACTGTCTTACCTGCCCATGTGAACTAAATGTTTTCCCTAAACCATTCTTCATTCTTCATCCCTAAATCATTCTTCAATTTTAAAACATCAAGAAATCCAAAATCTTTCCTTATTTGTCCAAAATCTTCTATTTGCCTGCTTCAGTTATATGAGATAAAACCACCTCCCATCACTCTCCCTCTTTTTTCTCTAGAGTATTCATGTTTCCCTCCTTTTCCTTTCTTCTTTGGTGGTTATTAACACAAAACAAAAACACTTCAAGCCCTTCATTTGTTTAACAACCTCTATGACCCCTGAGGATATTAGGAGTTTGAGAAGAGACTTGTATCATCTTCCTCTTTTAACCTAACCCTTTTTTCTTCCTTTTTGAAGAGAGCCAATAACATCTTGAGGTGATGTCTTGACATGTTCATGAGTTGTATTTAAACTAAGGTGTCAGCTCCAGTCTCTCTTCCAAATTCATCAAAGTGCAGTAACAAGACAAAAATCAGAAAGAATGGTGATAGCCCAGGATGCATTGTATGGTCTTGGCATTTTGATGTCTAAGGTCCGACCACCTTCATGGCAATTGGAACAAATTGTCCTCATCTACCCATTCCACTGGGGGAAGTCTATATAAGGTTCGGATAAACATCCCTGTAAGTCACAAATGGATTTGAGGCCTCTCAATTACCCTCAATTTGGTTTAGCTGGTCTGCTGAGACAATTTTACCAGGATTTGGCCTTTGTATGTGATATAGCTTCTTGGAGCTACAGGTGAGAGGTGTTTCCTTGTATACAATATGCTTTGCTTTTCTGATTACTCGCTGTTATTTATCTTTGTACATGGGTGATACCGTGCATGGTTCACTGGTCTTAGAATAAGGAAGACTTGTCTTTCGGAGTTCAAATCTGAACTCAGACAGTTACTAGCTGTGTGACCCTGGGCAAGTCATGTAACCCTGTTTACCTTAGTTCCTCATCTCTTAAATGAGCTAGAGAAGGAAATAGTAGATCCCGCCAGTGTCTTTGCCAAGAAAAGTGCAAATGGGGTCACAAAGAGATGAGAAAGAAATCAATGGGTAGATAGTTTTTCTAGGGATTTGACTATGAAGAGAAAGAGAGAAAAAGGGGGAGAGTGAGAGAGAGAGAGTGAGAGAGAGAGAGAGAGAGAGAGAGAGAGAGAGAGAGAGAGAGCAATATAATTGGAGTTGAACAGAGTACATAGAGGAATTTCCAGGGGGCTTTTTCTGTTGGCCAAGTGTGACAGCACTCTTGCACTTTTGAGATCAAAAGCCATTCATTCATGACTGAGATGTTCTGTGCCTTCTAGAAGTTGAAGAAAACCCTCCTTGTCCAGTAAGCTGAATTAACTATTATTAACTCAGTAAACACTAAAAAAGACATGCTTTGTCCTTTCAAAGTTACAAAAGTGCTGAGTAAAATATAGACATAAAGAGTCAGCTAGGGAATCTCTAAGAATGTGGTGGGTGTTTTGCTTCATTTTGTTTTAAGGATGAGGGAGAAGTGCATTTTGTTGGAAGCAGTAGAAAATGAAACTGGATACAGAGAAACAGAAAATTTTGAAAAGACAGGGGGAGATTAGAGGATGCAACCTAGAGGAGAGAGAGAGGTATCATTAAGGACTCAAGTAGAGGAGGTGGTGGTTGCAATCAGAAATTCTATTGTTTTTTTTTCTTTCCACCCACCCTGCCATATTAGAACAAAAGAAAGGAAGTGTATGGGGGCAGCGAGGTGGCACAGAGAATGGAGCACTGGTCCTGTAATCAGGAGGACCTGCGTTCCAAATTCAGCCTTAGACACTTGACACATTTATGAGCTGTGTGACCTTGGGCAAGTCACATAACCCCAATTGCCTTGCCTTCTACCCTCCAAAAGGAAAAAAAAAATAAAAAGAAAGGAAGTATGTGATGATGGAGAGGTGATTTAGAATAAAAGACTGTAGAAAAGAATAAATTTCATATATATATATATGCATATGTATTTTTTCTCATTTTTTTCAGTAACATATTGAGTTTAGTCTTATGGTAAGATGGAAGGAGTGCGATGATGGAAGAGGCCTTAGCAGAGAAAAAAAATCTTAGAATAGATGCTAAAGTGAGGGAATGGGCAGGGAAAAGATCTGTGTTCAGTAACAAAATTATAGTAACAGAGAAAACAAGGGGTAGGAATAATTTCTTATTGGAATTCAGTAAGGAAATGCATTTCCCCATAGGACAAGAAGACATGGGATTTGAAAGTGGAGATTAATTTAAGATGGAACTAGTTTATTATTGGGTCAAGATACTGAAAGGAGGAAAGTGAGAAGAGAAATGGCGTGAGGACCCAAAGGATAGATGAGTGGGCTCTCGCCACCAATCAAAGAATCATAGATGGAGGCTTCTTAGGGAATTCTGAGCCCATGTGGTCCACCACTTTGGAGAGATGAAGAATTGGATGTGACAATAAATGGTGAAGTGATTTGTCCAAGACCACAGAAGTTGTTAACATTAGGGGCAGGATTGATTCCAGGTACTGTTCCCCCAAAGCTATGAATCCTTCCATGTTATCATGCTGCTTTTGAAATCATGAATCCTCAATGTAAAGAACAAGCACACATTTGTACCTGAAGTGTTATTAGTCACACAGATGTATTTATTGTACCCTAAATTCACAAATAAGTGCTATACAATATAAAGTAAGATCATCCTTGAGGGATATTTGAAAAGTACAAATTAATAAGGATGGGGGGGGGGATATTTTACATATCTTACTCCATACCCTGGAACTAAAATTGAGGATGTGGTTGGAGATATTGGTGAGAGGGCTACACATGAGTGTCTATAATGAAGCCTCTATTAGGAAATGACATACAAGGCACTCTACTAGCCTACTTTGTCCCTGAAAATTAAAGGCCATTTTAATCAACAGGTGGGAATTTGTGTTTCCCTCAAAGTGACTCCAGTCAAAAACATGGGAGTATTAAGTTTAGAAGATGAAATGAGCTGGCTATTTCACCAAATCAACTTTGTCTTCTCTCTTAGTGGGGAAGAAAGCATAGTTGATAACATGGTGGAATATTGGTGAACCCAGCATAATTGGTCTTCATGTTAATTTCATTTGAATTCCCAACTGGTTTGAGGGCAAAATTCTGTAGAATTGTGGTAAAGGACAAAAACAATTCCATCCTTGCCAGGCCCTCTCCAAGACAAGACTGTTTTCCTGGAAAGAAACAAAATTGTGCTTGGAAATCTTCACACAATATCACAGTGTCAGCCAAGGTGAAATAGCCTCATTTGACCAGGATAATAGTGGGGAAGGGAGTAAAAGAGAGGGAAGTAGATAGGCTGAAATGGAGAAAGCCATTGGTGGTCACTAGAGGTAGGAAGGGATTCCCACTTCACACTATTCTTCCCATGTGAGACCTTGTGCAGTGGATCTTGCAATAAGTCATAGTTCCACTAAAATAAAAGGGCAGGTGAGTCATCTAGAAGCTCAGTTCATCTGTTGGGAGGGCCTGTAAAGAAGCCAGACCATGGGAATACTAGAAAAACATTGTGTCACATGTCAGAGTGGGGCAGTGTGTCCTTACAAGAACTACCAGGAGGAGGCTCAGCCAGAGGAGAGTGAAAGGGGATACAGGATTCTTCTTTTTGAGTGAGAGGTAGAGATGGAAAGGGTTTCTTTTTACCAGTGGAAAAAGGCATGAAGTAGTCACTTTTCTTGAATTTCCCATTCTTATACAAGAAGTCCTGGGGGTCAAACTGGTCAGGACTGGGAAACTCTTTGCTGTCACATAAGACTGAGGACAGCAATGGGTAGATGGTTGTTCCCTAGAGGTAAGAAATTCCAGGGGAAAGTCAGTTATCATGATGAATACCCCGCATATACCAGTCTCAAGAAACTTCAGTGGCTCCCTGTTGTCTCTAGTACAAAAGGCAAATTCCTTTGTCTATGGTATTGACTGGCCTGTCTAGCCATTGAGAATCTGCATAGGCCCCAGTCTAGGATTCTAGGTTGATGTCCCCATTATTATTCCAATGACACCCTCATTGGGGTTCTAGCTAACCTGATCCAACTGCTGTTTCCAATCCTTCTCTGCTCTTTATGCCTTTATAATGACTATGTGCCATGCCTGGAAGGCACTCTTTGCTCACTTCAGCCTTTTAGAATCCCCTGCTTTCTTCAAGGCTTGGCTTGGGTACCCCTTCCTAAAGGAAACTTTGGCTAAGGACTTGAGTTCTTTGTGCTCTCTTTCTCCTTATTTCCTTGGTCTATATTTCATGTTAGCACCTGTTGCCTGTGTGACTCTGGGCAGGACATGTGAATTGTCAGTGACAGGCAATGCTAAAAACCTCTAGGGCAGTGTTTCTCAACCTGTGGGTTATGTTCAATTTGTAACAATGAAAATACATCCTGCATATCAGATATTTACATTACGATTCATAACAGTAGCAAAATTACACTTATGAAGTAGCATCGAAAATAATTTGATGGCTGGGGGGTCACTACAATATGAGGAAGCGTATTAAAGGGTCATAGCGTTAGGAAGGTTGAGAACCACTGGCTTATACATTCTGCTTTAGACACCATCAGCATAAATTCAGGTAAGTCATTAAATCTATCTAATCCCCATTTTCCTCATCGGAAAAAGAGGATCATAAATTATCTGCCTTCGAAGGTTACCTACAGCTCTAAATCTATTATCCTATGATTTGTAAAATGCAAATAATATCTACACCTCCCTTTGAGGGCATCAAATGAAATAATATGGCAAGTAATTTGCAAACTTTACAACTTTTATATTGATACCATCTACCATTGGCAAAAAAGTAGATGTCTTCATTTGAATGTGATGGTGCTGGTGATTTTATTACTATCTTAATTTAAACCATCCATCAGTTATGTATCTCAACTCCTGCATCAATGTCCTAAGTTGCTCAGGCATAGTATCTTAGCATTAGGAATTACCTGTTTTCACCTAGGGTCATCCATACTTGTATAGGAATCTTATTTCTAATGAAATGAAGAAAGAGTCACCCAGACCTTGCTTGAGCCTCTCCACTGAGGGAGAACTCACTACCTCTATGGCAAGTGAAATGGTTTTGGGAGAACTTTAATAGTTGGCAAATCTTTCCATAAATGAAGCCTCCATTTGTCAATTTGCAACTTCTGTCCATGGTTCTTAGTTCTTCTTCCTTGGATCCAGCAGAACCAGCTTTGGTAGAATGTAATCCTTTTGAGGAAAGGGGATGTTGCATTTGAGTCTTTTTATCCTAAGCATAGAGCTGAGGGTACACAATGGGAGTTTTGTTCATGTTTGTTAGAATAATTGAATTTCCCGTGATAGATTTTCACGTATTCAAATAACTATCAAGCCCTTTCCAAATGTTCTCTTTTCTCAAATATGGTTACTTTCTGACCTTTTGCTGATCTGTGTTGGAGTTAAGCAATCTAAAGGATCAAAATATGGTGCCAACTACTGAGCAATCTATAGGGCTGGGAAAGCAAGACTGGTATATAAGCACAGCAATTCTTGTACTTTACCTTGGACCTCAGGATGTTTCAGAATGAGCAGCAGGCCACATCTTAAGAGTGCTGCTAGTTGTCTCTGTTCCTGCACCAAACAAGTCTACTCCAGTTGTTTTTAGATTCTCTAAGTCAAATTCAGATTGGGGATTATCTTTTTCCTAAAGGAGAGATACATAATAAATGAAGTAATGAAAGACATCAGGGAAAGTCAGTACTAACTATATGAAGTACTTCAAGTTTGTTCTAGGAGCCCTAGCCACCTTCATTTAGGTACCTTAAGAGGCTAGAACCTTTTCAATGTCCTTAGACTTCCACTGCTCAACAACAGACTTGTCCTTCCCAGACAACCTTCTTTCTATCCAGAAATATGGCACAGTGGACAGAGCACCAGGCTTTGAGTGAGGAAGATCTCAATTAAACTTTGACCTCAGCTAAGGGGTATATGTCTGGGAGAAAGCCACTTAATTTCTCTGGGCCTCAGTTTCCCATATGTAACATGAGCAAGTTGGATCCCTTCCAGTTGTCTATTTATTACACATGATACATATGGTATGGTGAGGACCTGTTCAAGTAACCCACTTAAATTCCTAATAAGCTCATAAGTGACCCCTCATGCTGATACTTTCACCACAAAACAGAAAAGCATCTTAGTTTTAAAAACAATAGCAACAAGGATTTTCATAATGAGGAATTCTCTCCCAATTCAGAATGTGGAGAGAAAAGTCTTGAGGTTGGAGAATGCAGAATTTCAAATTTTGTAGGGAAAATGAGCTTCATTCACCAAACCTGTAACTGATCAGAAATTTACTTTTAAAAATCTCCCTTAAGTGGTCATCCAGTCACAGCTTGAAGACTTCCACAGATGGGAAATTTATTACTTAATAAAGAATTTCAGTCCAATCTTGAGGGGACATTATCACCTCATGTGGAAATGAAATTTGTGTCTGTAACTTCAAACCACTGTTCTGAGTTATGTCTCCTGGGAATGAGAAAGCAAAGGTATTTTAATCCATTTGCTTCAGCCCTTAAATTAGGTGGTGGCTGAGCTCCCTTCCAACTCACAAATTCTGTGCAGTTCTCTGAAATATGCAAGTTCATAGGATTTAGAACTTAGGAGAACCCTGGAGATCAATTGGCCCAACACGTTAATTTTATAGAAAAAGAAATTGTGGTCTAGAGAGGTGAACTGATATTTTTCAGAGTCACACAGGAGAAAATGGAAAGGGGTAGATGGTGGAATAACTAAAATGGGAGAAGATTTAATACCATGTTACCTGGAGCAGAAATGAAATTGTCTGTGGTCAAAAAAAAAGGAAGGAAGGAAGAGAGAAAGAATGGAATGAAGGAAGAAAGGAAGGAAGGAAGGAAGGAAGGAAGGAAGGAAGGGAGGAAGGAAGCAAGGAAGGAAGGAAGGAAGGAAAGAAGGAAGGAAGGAAGGAAGGGAGGGAGGGAGGAAGCAAGGAAAGAAGGAAGGAAGGAAACAAGGAAGGAAGGAAGGAAGGAAGGAAGGAAGGAAGGAAAAGAAAGTAAAGAAGAGGAGAAGAGAGGAAAGAAAAGGAGAGGAAAGGAAAGAATGTGAAAAAGACTAAATCAAAATTTCGGCTGATTTTCTACTCAGATCAACTGGCAGTGAATCTCATGAATAATGGAAATGATCAAATAATCAATCGCAGGATATAAATGAAGATTAATTAAGAACAGCTATTTGAATATCTCTGATAAATGAGGAAGCAAGGCAGTAAGTATTATAGGATTCTCAGAAAATAACAGAACAGCACCCTAGAGACAGTTAGGTAGCACAATGAACAGAATGTTAGACTTGGAGTCAGGAAGATGTGAGTTCAAATCCAGCTTCAAGTCATTTCACCTCTATCTGCCTCCATTTCCCCATTTCTAAAATATGAGTAATAATAGCACCTACCTCTTGAGGTTGTTATGAGGCACAAGTGAGATAATATTTTCAAAGTGCTTTAAAATTTTTAGCATGAACTAAATGCTAACTATTACTATTAAAGCGTTTCACAAAAAGAAAGAAAAAAATTTAAAAAAAAAAGAGAAAGTAATAAGGATGAAGAATGGGCTTAAATAACAGGTACCCAAAATAAAAAGTATCTACACAGTTTAGAACATATAATGAATAATATGCCTAAAGCTGTATATATTCTTTAAGATGAAACTAGTAGATTGAGTACTAAAAAATAGAGAAATTTTGAAAAATATGTAGAGATAATAATATTGGAAGGAAGCCAAAATGATCTTGAAGATAGGATATGAAGAAATAAATTAAGGCTCTCATGTATCTTAGAAATATAGAATTGATTTTAAATCCTGTATATAATACTGAAATAAAGAAAAAAAATACAATTGTTAAAAACTAAGGACTAAATATATGTTCATAAAATTCTGAGACTATCAAAGAGAAAGAAGCATCAAGTTTAACATATCAAGAACTGTAGAATTCAAACATTAGATCATCAACACTAAAGAAGTGTTTGGGGCAATGAAAACTAAGCCCTTTTCCTATCAAGGAAAATAAATTTGAACAATTCAAAGTCTGAGAAATCAAAGAAGAGATTGGAAAACAATAAAATCCAAGTAAAACCAGATTAAGTTATAGTTGTAAATAAGTAATTATGCAAATATGAGCTTAATCCTGCCCCAAATAGGATGGACTTACAGCCATCAACATTATAAAAATGAACGATTTTGAAAGATTTATGAACTCACATCAATTCAATTATTAATCATGAGCACAGAAGACTGATGATAAAGGATGCTACTTGCCTTGTGAGAGAGAGCTGATGGACTAGTATGCAGAATGGAAGACATATTTTTGGACAAGACCAACACAGAAATTTATTTTTCTTGATTTTGCTTGTTTGGTAAGAAGAGTTCTATTTATTTTTTCTTCATTGGGTGAGAGGAAACAAATATTAGTTAAAAGAAGATGGACTTATAGGAAAAGGGAGGATTTCAAGCATTTCCTAAAAAGAAAGTCAAGATGACTCAGGTATGTGACCTGGAATAATTAAAAGCAGATAAGCTTAAGGTAAATTAAAAGAATTAATAATAAAAGATTAAGCAATGGAATCAATACTCTTATGCTTTTATGTCAATTTAACACTATTAAAAAATCTCCTATTGACTCAGGGCCACTGAAAAAGGTAAAAATTATAGAGGTGGGAGTGGCTAAGTGGCCCAGTGAATAGAGCACCAACCCTGCAGTCAGGAAGACCTGAGTTCAAATCCAGTCTTAGACACTTAACACTTACTAGGTGTGTGACCTTGGACAAGTCGCTTAACCCCAATTGCCCTTACTTCTCCCCTCCAAAAACCAAAGGAAAAAAAATAGAGAGGCAGTAGCAATAAAGTTTCAATATATCTAGGAAGGGGGTTAAGAGTCTTCAAGGATAGTCATATTTCAACCTGGAAGAAAGTCTCTGGTGAACATTTCAGTGATATGTGCTTGGCTCTGTACTGTTTAACATTTTTATCAGTATATTAAATCAGTCAGTCAATAAATGTGTATGAAATATCTTTCACATGTCAAGCAGAACGTTAGGTAATAAAAGCAAAGGAGAAAAATAAGATAGAATCTTCCCTTTAGGAGTTTATGTTCTACTAAAGGAATACAACATTTGGAGAGAAGTAAATGTGGATCTATACAAAATAAATACACTGAGATTTTGAGATTCTTTTTCCATCTGGCAAAGTCGACTTTTTAAAGCATTCTTCTCCTCATTGGCTTTTTGGGCCTCTTTTGTCATTTGAGTTAATCTATTTTTTGAGGTGTTAATTTCTTCAGTCAGATTGTTGAGTCTCTTTTCATGATTTTCTTGCAACATTCTTATTTCTCTTCCCAATTTTTCTTCCACTTCTCTCATTTGGTTTTCAAAATCCTTCTTCAGCTGATCTCTAGCTTTTAGGCAATCTTAATGTTTCTTGGAAGCTTTTGGTGTGGGAGCTCCAACTGTGCTGTCCTCCTCCCACTCCCTGCCTTGATCCTTCTTTTCCCCAAAGAAGGAATCTAGGGTTTGGTTGCTGTTCTTACTTTGCTTCTTATGCTTATTCTTATTCATGGTTGGTCAGTCCGTAATTTTTTTTTTTTTTTTAGCTCTGTGGAACTCTGCTTCCAGAGGGGAAAGCTCTGTCCCAAATCACTGGGGTTTTCCCAGCTCCTGGAGCTTTTAGGAGGCTGCTGGGTCCCTCCCCAACTCCAACTCTCTGAAAAGACACCCCAGGTCCCCAGCCAAGATGGTGATCCGGATCCAGGCTGCTCAACTCGACAGCAATTGGACTCTGAACAATTGCTTGGTCCCCCTGCAGTCTGCAGGCTGGGAGCTCTGAAGCAGCAGTGTGGAGGCGGGTGCAAGACCTCCAGTTCTGCAGCCTTGTTGCCCTGGAAACATATTGGCTGGACCCACTTTTCTCCCCCTATTTAGCCAAGCTCCACTAACCTAATTCTGGGAATTTCCACAGCTGCCACAGATCCACTCTCCCGAAGCTCCAGCTAGGGCTTGGCTCCTCTCGTCCAGCCTCCTGTGGGGCAAAGCTGCGGTTTCAGGCTAGGCTGGTTTTGGCTGGTTCCTTGAAGCCGAGCTGACTTTAGTGGAAAGTATATTTGTGTGTGTTTTGGAGTTCTAGAATTTGTTTAGAGTCATATTTTATGGGTATTTTGGGGTGACTGTGTGAGAGCTGCAATATGCTGCTGCTCCTATGCTGCCATCTTGGCTCCATACACTGAGATTTTGGAGTGGGATATAAACAACAGGAGGAATAAAAGAAGGCTCCTTGAAGAAGGTAGCAGCTAAGTGTGGAAGGATATTAGGGCTGTTAAGAGTTGAGGAAAGAGAGAGCATGCCAGGCATGGGGGTGAGACTATATAAAGGGAAAAAGGCAAAAGATAAGATACTATGTACAGGGAAGAACAAGCAGGCCAGTTTGGCTGGAGCATGGAGGGTGTGAGGGGGAAAAGGCTTAACCAGCCTAGAAAGAGAGGCTGGAGCCAGATTGTGAAGGACTTTAAACGCCAAACAGATGAGTTTGTAGTTTCCTGATCATGGGAGTGAACCAGTGAGCCTTGTGCTTTATGCATGTTAATTTTGCAGCTTTGTGAAGAATGGATTGAAAGTCTATCAATGGTCCTCAACCTTCCTAATGCAATGACCTTTTAATACTTGTATGTGGGATATCTGCATGTGGGCAGACCCACCCGGAGATGGATAAAGGAGCGGTGTCTCAGTTCCTAAGACAATTGGAAATATGTGTTTTCCTATGGTCTTAGGCAACCCCATTCAACCCCGAAAGGGGTCGCAACCCACAGATTGAGAATCGCTGGTCTAGATGCTTGGAGAGCTGTTAGGAGAGAACTGTCATGGTTTAGGTGAGAGATGATGGTGACATAAACTAGGGTGGTTGTGGTGTCACTATAAGAAGAGTTAAGGGTACTGCCATGATGGTGTTGGGGGGAGAGAACATGTTTACTCTCTCCTCCCTAATCCCACCCCCATATTCTCATGTCTGTGTGTAGCTCTACAACTGTGCAACAACAGATACTCCCAGACACTCCCAAAATGATTTTTCCTTTTAGGATAGATTTAATCCATTTTGCTTAGACTATAAAGGAGGAAGGAAATATTCATTTACCAAGCATTTGCAATGGTCTAAGCACTTTACAAATATTCCCTCTTTTGACCTTTACAGGTCTTTCTTACTTCATGTTTACTACTCCATCCATAACATCATCTAGCTTCCTTGATTTCTCTGAATGGAACTATTTGAGGCCAGAAGATAGTTAAGCATTAATTAGAATGTTGGATTGATGTCTTGATGGCACCTCTGAGGAAATTTTCATTTTCACAGTACAGTATGGGATACTATAAGTACTTTATTTGTTTGCTGAATTAGTTTGTGGGTTTCTGAGAGACTTCTGTATCTTTATCATTTTTCTGTGGGGAAAAATTAAGGCTACCCTCTTCCTGAGGTTAATTAATTTGAGTTCTTTTATCCTTTTATTAGATATAGACAGCATTTGAAATAATATCTAGTATTTATATAATATTTTGAGGTTAACAATTTGCTTTGGAAAATTATTATTTTATCTTCATAATCCTCCTGGGAGCTGAATGCTGTTATCCCCATTTTACAAATGAGGAAACTGAGACAGACGGTGATGATAAGACCTGCCCAGGATCATATAACTAGAAAGTGCATGAATTGGTGTAACAGCAAGCACCCTAGCATACCTAGGGCAGCTACTAGCACAGGTTCTTAGATCTGCTTTTCTAAAGGAAAGCAACTCAAAATGGGTTAACAATCTTACTTTAATCAAACATATCATTTACCTAGTCCAGGGGGAAAAGGCAGCACCCTGAACTTCAGAGAATACAAACAGAAGTTACA
>CM053589.1:179036002-179054562 GCA_028646515.1 Pseudochirops corinnae | reverse complement strand
CATCTTCCCTTTACATTGGGAAAAAACATTTTTAAAGCATTGAAACAAAGTTATCATGAAAATTTTTGTAAATGTGGATCACATTTAATTTCCTCTGATGTCTATGGGAGTTAAAACTAAGAGAGGAACTGGTGGTTGCAAGGGTATGCAGTTTGATGACTTTTGAGTCACACTTCCAAATGACTTTCCCAAATGTCTTTGCTGACATCATATGAATTACCAGCTTTTCTGCACCCTCACCAATATTTGCCATTTCATTATTTTATCATGTTTGCCAACTGAGGGTAATATTTTCTTTAATGTTTGCTTCCTCTAATTATTAGTGATTTGTAACAATTTTTCATATGACTGTGTATTACTTGGATGTCTTCATTTGAGAAATTCTTGTTCATATCTTTTGCCCATTTATCAGTTGGAAAATGATTGCAATACATTTGAATCAATTCCTTGTAAATCATAACGATGTTATCTTTATAAGAGAAATTGTTGCAAATATTTTCCACCAAGTAATTATTTCCCTTCTCATTTTAGCTGCATTAATTTTGTTCATACCAGCAACTTTGAGTTTCATGTGACAAAATTTCTCCTTCTATCTTTGTGGGTTTTCTAAATTAATTGTTTTGTCATGAATTCTTTGCATATTTATACATCTGGAAAATATTTCCTTCCTTAGATATCTAAGTTGTACATGATGTGATCTTTTAGATATGTCATGTATGATTTGAAGCTAATTTTTGTATATGAAGGATAACCTGTTGATCTTAAATAATTTTAGCAGAATAATTCCTTTACAGCATAGATACTGAGTATCTAACCCAGTGACTAGTGTTTTCTTAGATTATCATGTATTAGGATGCAAGGTTAACATCCTTCTATTTGTAGTATGCCTTATCAATTTCACTTATCTCTATTTTTAAATTAGTAACAAATCATTTTGATATTTGGTACTGCTAAGCTCTTTTGTTCCTCCACTTTCTTTCATGATTTTCCTTGAGGTTCTTCATATTTTGTACCCAGATGAATTTTATCATTTTAGTACTATCAAGTAATCTTTTTATTTGTATGGAATTGCATAAGTAAATTAATTGAGTTAATATTTCCCTTTTTATTATATTGGTTCGGTCTACCTGGGAGCAATTAAGATTCCTTTCATTGTTTAAGTTAGTCTTTATTTCCACATAAGAGAATTTTGTAGTTGTATTTAAAAAGTTCATATGTGTGTATTAGTAAGTAGACTCCCAAGTATTTCCATAGTTTTAAATGGAATTTATTTTTTATCTCTTCATGTTTATTTTTACTGATAACAGTGTTGATGAACTAGGTGAGTTCATTTTATATCTAGTGACTTTGTAAACTTTCTAACTGAGAAGTCAGGTTGGAGTTGAGTACTAATTGATAAGTTTCCTCCACTAAAGTCCTCCTATTGGGCCTAGTCCTGACATGAAGGAGATCCTGGGCTGTCAAAGGATCTTGAAGCTCTTACCACTGTGGAAAGGCTTTCAAGAGAAGCTAGGGCATGTCTTTATGGCTTCTTATGTGGTTGAGGGGAAGGGAATCAGAGGTCATGCTGTCGAATGAGCTTTCTCACCATGAATTCAGCTAAATGAATTTTTGGTAACCAATTGCTAATCCACTGAGGTCAATTCAATGAAAAATTATAAATTACTTAGTCAATGTAGAGCAAAATATTAGGTATTCAGAGAAATACAAAATTTCTAAAACATATAATCCCTATTCACATGAAGAAAGCTTGTTTTTTGGCTGGATGAAGATCCCTAGCACTGGCTTCAAGGAATAAGGACTTTGATCCTGTGACATAGACACATGTACATCCATTGGAGAGGCTAGGCCAGAGCATGGCCAGAGTCAGTCTAGGATACTGGTCTAAGTGGCTTGTCCTAACTATTTTCTCGTGAATGACCTGGGAAGGCTCTTTGTTGATACCTGTTTCGTCTGGCCATATCTATAAATGATATCCTACTTGGGATATCCCAGGTCCTAATAAGATATTTCACCCCATAACTTATGTATTTCTATGACCTAGTTCAGATACCTCTTATTTGAGAACCAATGATATTGCTCAATATTATTATTCTTTAGCGTATGGTTTATGAATGGGTGTGTTCTTATGGGTATATGGAATCTAGCAAAGAGATGAGAGGCTATGGTATACTGATCCTGTTTCTGAAACTCAGCAAACAACCACAGAATAAGAAGACAGCGCTGGCCTTACCTGTGTCCATGGTTTGTTAAAAAGATGAAAGGTTTCATTTAACAAGTTCATCAGATACAGAAATTTCTCATCATTGTACTTGAATCTATCATGGAAGAGTATAGAGCAGATCACATTGCATGGAGCACAGCCAAGGATGAAGGTAGGATCAGTGGGCTGACCTAATGTGGAGAAAAGTTACCAAAAGTGAGGTGGAAGCAACTTTAATAGAAATGTTTCCAATCAGGTGGAGTCTGGGTATCACTTCTGTGCATACATGCATATGGTGCTTAGTTCCTTTATGGCTAATGAATACAGTTCTTCTAAACAATCTCTTTTACTGCTTGTAGGGAGGCTAGATAAGCTTATAAAGCCTGAGTGCAAGAAAAAAAAGGGAGTTTTCTGGCCGAGCACAGTTACTACCTGGTCACTGAATGAAGGCAAAGACTTTTAAAATGATTCCCAAAGCAAATAGCACTTAGGACTTAGAATAGGTGAGCAGTTGGACTCCACATTCCCAGGAGGAAAGAAATGAAAACCAACCTTTTGTTTTCCTGAGCTCCTCCACAAGGCATTGGGCTTCTTCTTGAACTCTCTCTTCAATGCTTCTCTTCCCCATCCCAAAGTTCCTTAGGGTCATCAGGGAAAATCTACGGAGTTGTTTCCATCTCTCTCCATGACTGAAAATAACTCCTAGACAAAGGAGAAGAAGAGGACATTGGTCATTCTAGCATGGAGGGGGGTGTCACCAGTAGATATGGTAGCTATGGAGTTTCTGACTTTTCATTGATAAAATTTAATTTTATTCAATTCAACCCAAAATGCAAAGGCAGTGTGGTAGGGATCAGGTACCTACCATATGATGGTCTTGTGCTAGGCTAAAAATGAAACCAGTAATGATACTGCAGAGAGGTATATTCTATGGGATATATTCTGCCATATATTTTGCTTTTCTGTGACTCTTTTCAATAAGCTAAACTTACCTAGTCCTCTGGCTGTATCTTCAAATATTGGTATATCTCCTCTGTCCATAAAAACATCTCCTTGATCTATTAGAGCTTTCTTCATAATGTTATATCCATGCAGAACCACAACACGCTGGGTTCCAATATAAACAGTATAAATGGGGCCATATTTTTCAGCCAGCTGTGAAAAGATTGCCAAGAAATAAGCTGAAATTCTGTGTGAAATCTTAGAAAGTTGGAATTTATACCTACAACTCCTTCATAACATGTCATATTCATATGTACATGTGTACCTATGTATGTATGAGACCACATCTTGTTAATGAATTCTGAGTATACAAAAACACAAGCTGTGGTTCGACAAAGTGGCATTCTCATTCCTTTTAATTTGATCCTTGTAAATCCCTGTCATTATGTCACATTGTGTTTTTCTCAAGTAGAATTTCCCTTTGTGCTCCATTGGTACTTATCTAGTGTAAAGGCATTCTAAAAAGGGCCTATAGTCAATATTGGGTAGATGGCCATGTCAGAGACACAGAGAGGATGGCTGTATCTGAACAAAAGCTACCTACTCTTGTTCCCTCTCCTCTCCGTTAAATTTTTGCGGTAATTCATCAGTCAAAATTGGTTGACTCCAACTGATCACTTCAAAATTACTAATGGGCTCTGACTTGCCAAACATTAAGGTCTTATCTCAATCTGCATTCTTCTGTATCTCTTTACAGCATTTGACTCTGTGAATTACCCTCTTCTGTCTACTCTCTTCTCTCTGGATTTCTCACATCACTCTATGTCTTTCTCTCTCTCTGTTTTTCTGTGTGTGTGTCTCTCTGACTCCCTTTTCCTCTTAGCTGAATTATTGCTCATTATTAGCTCCTTTGCTCAATCATAGTACATATTGAACTGTGGGTTTTTCTTATGTTTCAGTCCTAAATCATCTTCTCTTTCTGTATTATTGCTTGGTAATGTCATTATCACTATGGAGATAACTCCCAGATCTATGTATTTTGTCCAGTTGTCTCTCTTGAATTTCCACATGCATTCCACACTCAATAAGAATAAGACAGAATTCACTATCCTTACCCTAAAAAGTCACTCTGTTCCAAACTTTTTTATTCCTGGCTAAGGTATCAATATAAAAGCTCAGGTCTGACCATATCATTCCCCTGGTCAACAAACTTTGCTGGTTCCCTATTACATCTGGGACCAACTGCAAACTTCTTTTGGATTTAAAGCCCTTCAGAATATGATTGGAACTTTTCCAATGTTATTATTCCTCTTCACCTATCCCATGGCTTAGACTAACTGGACTTCTTGCTGTTTTTCACGCAATACTCTTTCTCCCATCACCCTCCTTTTCCCAGCCTTTCAAAAGTCCTCGTCCTTTGATGCACTCTTTCCTTGAATCTGATTCTTAAAATGCTTAGTTTCCATCAATGCTTAGTTCAAGTGCGACTTTCTGCAAAAAGTCTTTCCTGACCCTTTCCCCAGCTGCCCCTTCCCCAGCTGCTAGTGTCTTTCCTTCAAAATACTACCTTACATTTATTTTCAATGTTTTTTTTTTATATGTTTACTTTGCAAATCCTCATATTTTTCCATTGGCTTACATTGGCAGTCTATATCAACACTAGAAGTTAGGGCCCGCAAATGGGTAACTGCTAAAACTCTCAAAGTTCTACGAGGAGAGAATGAATGCAAAATTATTGTACCATTGCAATGAAACACAAATGTAGGGTTATATGTCATTAGGATGACTCATAACTCTAGAGCCACTTGGGGTTGGCCCTCAGAAAACTTCACCAATGAGTTGAGTTGGAGAGTGGATCTATCAATAAGGAGAGCTGCTCTGAGAAAACTTCTGTAGACCATTGCACTGTTAGACTATTTCATTGCTAAGCCAAACTGCTCCCCCACTGCAGGTCAGGTGCATATCTGCTGCACTAGGTTGGGTTGCTCTCTATTACTGGGTCACTCCAATCCTGAGCTGAGCCAGGATAGTGACAGTGAAGAATATCTTTCAGAAAGGCCACAGGTCCTTACTTGGCAATTTATGGAAGCTTCTTCAGTTTTTATCCCATGTATGGACTCTGAGGGTTTTCCACCTTTGAGCCAACATATGTAACTACAAACATGCTTACAGAGTCTCTTTTTTATCAATCACCTCTGTCAAGCACCAGGTATCAGTACAGAGAGATAAAGTAATTCTTCCACAAAGATCTGAATTCCTTTCTTAGACCAACCTTATTAGTCCAGTACCAAATCCTTTCATTTAAAAGCCTCACTTTAGTGCAAGGTGACAAATGAGTAATTTAGTAGTCTACAGGTTAAGCAATAACCTGGCAAAGTACATTTGGTAAATAATCACAAAATAGTTCTTGGGATCTGGTTTTCCCAGGTATTACCTCAAAAGTTCTTCTTTTAGTAGAAATGAGACAATGAGAAAAAATGTACAAATGAGACAGTGGGAAACAAGGCTCTGAGACAGACTTTGCCCTGGATAACCATGTTGTCTGCATAGTTTAGTAGCTTCATGTTTTCTAAATGCATATTTCATATGTGTTTTGGTCCCTTTCAAAAAGCAAAATAAGCTAAAGGGTATATATGTTTATTCATATGTGTACATTTTACCTGTAACAATTGAATGAAAGCTCCTTGAGGGCATAGAATATTTCATTTGTGTGTTTGCATTATCAGAACCTTGGATAGTGCCAGAACTGTAGTAGGTAACTAATCAATATTTTTGCATTGATTGAAAAATTCAATTCAATATTCAGCAAAATAAGCAAAGCTCTGAAGATAGATTTCTCTAGGAAGATTTTGGTGGAAGAAGGAGCGCTTGAAGTAGATGGAAATGTATCACCAAGAGATATCATGATGCAAAATTTCAAAGCACAAAAATGAAACTACTGCTGTAACTTAGCTCGTTGATAAGGAAGGGGTAGGGAAAGGGAGGAGAGAATTGATTTTAATATTTTATATTATTTTATATATGATGATGATGCATGAGAAATGACTCATAAATACTGGTCTAAGGAATTAGAGTGAACAGAGCCAGAAATGTGTCCTTTATATAATAGTCCCCTCGGCATGTCAGGCATTACCATTCCATGTGTGATTTGGGAGCAAAGACATATTGGAAACAAAGCAATTTTTAGAGAAAGAAGTTCAGACTATCTGTAGCCCTATAAAAAAATTTTCCAAAACATTAATAATTAGAGACGTGCAAATTAAAATATACCTCAAAGGTTCTCCATCAGATTCACAAAGTTGACCAAAAAAGGATAATGCATATAATGGAGGGGCTGTTGAGGGGGAAATGGATATAAATGTAGTATTGTTGGAGCTGTAAACTTGTTCAATGATTCCAAAAAGAAATTTGGAACTATGTCCCAAAATGTATTCAATCATTCACACCATTTGTTCAAGCAATAACACTACTCCAAAGAGATCAAAGAAAGAGAAACAGGGTATATATTTCTATGTACACACGCAAACACACACACATACATTATATATATTGCAAATATATATATATATATATATAGTGGTATATATGTGAATGTATGTATACACATATATAGGCCTATATGTCAGAATATATTGATACACACACATACAAATATTTACAGTAGCTCTTTTAATGGTGTCAAAGAATTAAAAACTAATGAAGTACTCATCAAGTGGAGAATGGCTGAATGAATTACAGTACAGTTGGTTTGGCTAGAATCTATGATTTGGAAATTAGAATTTGTTCTAATGTCATTGATCCATTGGGAAACATGCTGAGCATAACTTGAATGTTCGGTTTACTACTGTATTATTTCTTCCCTGAGAAACAAAAAGAACATAGAAAATGGCACCACTTTACAGTGACTTACAAGCTGAAATCCTTTCCATGACACCTTCTACAAGCAAACCTAACATCTTCGACAGGGTAAAGTGATGCATTTCTTGTATATTTTATGGTGCAGTTAGGAGTGTGAGCACAGAAAAGCTGGGCCTCATTACCATTTCCCCCAACTCCATCCCTATGGCCTCTAGTCCATAGACTAGTCAGAGTTTTTGCAAGCCTTGAAGCCTGGGGCCTAGAGTGAGTGGCAGCCTAGGGCTATAGGCCCAGCTGTTGTTGTAGTGTTTATATATATATATATATATATATATATATATATATATATATATATAAAATTATGTAGTATTGCAAATGTTTTCAATTCAGCCTTGCATTATACCATCTTTTTCAAATAATTAATGTATTTTAAAAATATATATTTCCTGTCTATAATGGCAAGCAAATTGGATTTTTTTGCTGTTTTTCAGGGTTGAGTTTTAGCTAATTAAGTGACTTTGAATCTTGCCTTTATTGTATAAAGAGTCTTTCACTGGAAACAGCATGCATTGTTTTACCCTTAATAGACCTAAAGGAGTTTGAAGATCTCCCCTGCGCCTTAGTAGGCCTAATGTAATGACATAGGAGCCCACAGTGGGAGGAGCTTGTAAAAAGGGTGGAACAGGAAGGAGCTAATAAGAGCATTAGCAGAACTGGGAGCAGAGAATGTTTGTGATTTTGGTGCTTTGTCTGTTGACAGAAGTCCTGTCGTTCTCAGACAGAAGCCCTGGGATAGATTTAGTCAGGTGTGGGGAACCTGTGGCCTCAAGGACACATGTGGCCTTCTAGGTCGTTAGGTGCAGCCTTTTGAATGAACCCACATTTTACAGAACTAATACTTTTATTACAGGGATTTGTTTTGTGAAGTTTGGATTTAGTCAAACGGCCACACTTGAGGATGTAGAGAGTCACATGTGGCCTCAAGAGTGCAAGTTCCCTGCCCCTGGACTCAGGATTCAGATGGAAACACTTTTTCCGACATAAATAATGTGGGCATTTGCTTTCTTTGTCTGCATGATTGCCACAGGGACTTGATTTTCAGTGGAGGGTGGGAGTTTGTGTCAGGAAGAGAAAAGATGGATTCTTTTTCATTGAAAAAATATAAATTTAAATAATTAAGTAAAATCGACTGTTCTCTTACAACTCCCTAACATCTCTTGAGCATCACATCTCAGTTAGTCATTTTCACCAAGATGTGGTTCACTCTACTTTTCAACAAAAACCCAAGTCCAAATGAAAGGCCTTGCTTTGCCATTTTATGTTGTCATTATTGTCTCACACACCACAAGCAAATATCCTATCCATTGTCAATTCTGCTTTTCCCCATAAGAAATATTTCTTTAAAAAGAATCCTCTTATTTGTTCTCAATGTCACTATCCAGCTTCAGATGATTCTGTGCTTAGCACTCATAACATTTTTTTAATACAATTGTGCTATGTTGTTAAGCCCATTCTCTGCTACCCAGTCTTCTTTCCAGTGTCTATAGGTTTCCTTTAAAAGAAGTTTAAACCAAAGCATTTTGATCCTCAATCACTTTCATATCTCTGTCAAAGAAGGACACGAATTTAATCAGGCATTATCTGGTCTGGATGTAGACATGATGGCTCTCTGTAATCATTGTATCCTTTGACTGATATTCACCAGTATATCTTTTTATTGAATTAACATAAAACTAATTGTTCTTTATTTTTCACACTGTTTCTTTCTCTTCTCAGAATTGGATTTTGGAATGACTTGAGGCTATTGGTTCCACATAAGGCATTAAGAAACAAAAACAAAAAAGCATAAATTTCCCCTCTCCACAAAATGAAGAGAAAAGTAGATAGAAACTTGAGCAATCAAGAAATCTTTCCTTGGTGTCCATGACACTTGTGTCTCCTGGATCTCCCACTAAATATCTAGCTGCTTATTCTCAATCTGCCTTGCTGGATCATCATACATCTCCAGCCAACCAGGCTCTTTTCTGCCTCTTTTCTTAGCACACCTTTGGAGAGTTCATCAACTACCATTATGATCTCCAGCTAGGTGATCTCAGCACCTATGGCTTCAATGGTCATTTCTAAAAAGAATGCATCTACTTTCATAGGACGAGATTTTGTCCCTTTTGAACTCCCCATAGCCAACTGCTCAGAAGTGGATTTCTCAACTTGGATATCCTCTTGACCTTGGAAATTTAATATGTCCACAATACAACTCATTTGTTTTCCCTTACAACTACCCTTTCCTCCAAACATGCACCCATTTCCCTTGAGGGCATCCAAGAGGTGATCTTCTCTTGGAGGCACCTACCTCAACCCTGATTTATTAAGGTCATGGATTTAAATTTGACTTTTCATTCCTACTTACATCCAATTAGCTATGTTCAAGACTGATAGATTCTATCTTCATGTCTCCCACCCCTATTCCATCTTGCCTTCTCACTTGTCCATTGACCCAGTTAAGATCCTCGTCCCCCTCCTTTCTTAGACTACTGTAATAAACTTGTGAGGCAGACACCCAAACTAGTTCACCTAAAAAAAATATACAATATGACAGACAAATCAAACTATCACCAACTTCCTTTGAAAAATGATAGAAATTGCCCAGAACTGTTACTCAAGAGCCTTTGGAATTGATCTTTTAATGTCAATGACTCCTGATGCCAGACCACTGACTGTTTCAGTCTAGACCAAATACTCATCATTTCAAAGATGATTAATCCCTGTAGAGAAGGGAACCACCTTCCTCACCACCACAACTACCAGAACAATTACTAAACAACTGACTCTGGCAGGCACGTAAGCACAAGATACCTGGGAGCCACCACTCAGGCCAGCAGACCACTGTTCTGATTTCCATCCCAGCCTCCCCCAGCATCAGTCCTGGAGACAGACCACTGCCACCTTTTTCTGTAGGTGCTGAAGTCACAGCTACTGAAGACTAGAAAAGAAAAGTCCCAACACCAAAGTCCTGGGCACTGTCCTATAGCTCATTATCAGAAAAGATCTTGTTTTTATCACTGGAAATGGCATTAAATGTACTGCATAAACCATGTTTTATTTATTTTCCCTAAGAAGCACAAGGTCTTTCTAACTGACATGCAACTGAAGTCTCCTACTCTGTATTATCTCCACAGTACTGAGCACATAGTATGTACTTAATAAATGATATTTGTATCCATTGTTTCAATGACCTCTAAGTTCAATGCCCTACTTCTAGTATTTCTCCTTTCCAGTGAATATTCGACACAACTAACAACTTGATATTCCTACAGCACAGTTCTAAACATACCATTCCTCCACTCAAAAGTCTGCAGGGGTTGCCTACTACCTCCCTAACTTGGAACTTGAATCCCTCCACAACTGACTGTTGAGAATTTATTTTGTATTACCCCTCACCCCAAACTTTACCTTCTGGCCAAACTACCCTGCTGGCTATATCATTTCCAATCTCCCAGTTTGCCCAGACTGTCTCTCAAGGCAGAAATTCATTACCCACTTTCTTCCAATCAGAATCTGTTACTTCCTTCAAGGTCCAACTCTCCTACTTGAAACTTTTTTCAGGTCTCCCAATTACAAGTGTTTTCACTGTGCCCTAATTATCTTATACTAGCTTATCTTTGAGTCTGTAGTGTCCCTCTAGTAGAATATAAGCTCCTCCATGACAGAAAATAATTCCTTTCAAGGAAAGATTATTGATTTCACCATGTTTCTCTTTTGTGTTGGACACAGCTCCTGGCACATAGGTCTTGAAGAAGTTCTTGTTAATTAAATGGGCATTTTTTGTCATTGTATTCACTTAGCCTAATATGATGCATTGCAAAAGGTGAGTATTTGGTCCTGTTGCTGAATTTCTTTTTCTGCTACCAAAGTTTTGACAAAACAATCAACCCATGCTTCTCACCATTGCTGATGAAGATATCATTCATACAGCCTTGAATCACATCTTCCACGACCTAGGACTCTAAGTAATTATGAGCCCTGATTCAATGATTCTTTTGAAGCCTTTGTGTCTCCCCCCAAGACCCAAGCAACTAGGATCCAAACCCCAAATCCCTTCCCTTTACCTGTGAGAATGATGCAGTGATGTTCTTGAAATCCAGTTGCAGGATGTTGCCAATAAAGGGAAGAGGCGTGGGACCTGGTGGGAGCTTCCCCTTTTTGAATCCTTGTCTCCATACAGACAAGATCAGTAACACAACACAAACCAGAAGGGAAACAGTAGTGAGTCCCCAAGGATCCATTGCCCTGAGAGATGGTCCTACAGCTCTCAGAAGTGCCAGTTCAGATGGCAGATTTTTATCATCATTGGGAGAGAACAAGGGGTGGGAATGCCCAGCCAATGAACAGACAGAACTTGTAGGTAAACAGGATTCATTTTCCATTAACTTTGATTAGTTTGGCAACGAAGAGGTTAGTAAGGAAATGTCTACATATTTGTTGTTTTGGAATGTGTCCCTGACCCTAATCATGGAACCAAATTATAGAGAGAGAGTGGGATTAGGGTAGAACTTTGTCCAGCTCGTCTTGTGGGGGTAACAGGCTGTCAACAATCAAATTTCTGTTGGTCTATGGATGTGTGTTGAGCTGAGGGAACATCAAATATCCAAATCTAGCCTGAGAGTAGGTCACAGTGGATGTCAGATCCTACGGACTTGACCTCATATTAAAGAGGTCAGATCTTATTTTGTAATCTCCAAAACTACATTGGGCTTAATTGGCATCTTAACCATGCTTGTTCTTTCTCCACTTTGAAGAACATTCTCCTTGAGAGAGAAGCTAGCAGCAAAATAGGCATAAGTATGCATTGCCAAGATGGAGCCAAGATGGTAGAGTAAAGTCAGGGACTCAGCTGACCTCTCCCTGAAACCCCTTCAAATACCTTTAAAAAGGACACTAAACAAATTCTAAAGCAGCAAAACCCACAAAAAGATGGAGGGAAACAAATTTCCAGCCCAAAACAATGAGGCAGGCAACTGTTTGATGCCAGCTTCTCTTTCTGGGCTGGTTAAGCATTTTTCCCCTCACACCTTCTACTTTTCCCAGGCAAAGTGACCTCCTAGTTGTTCCCCATACATAATATTCCATGTTTTGCCTCTTTGCCTTCATATAGTCTGTCCGCATTCCTGGCATGCTCTCACTCACATTCCTCAACTCTTAGAAGCAATAATATCCTCCCTCATCGAGCTACTACCTCCTTTAAGCAGCCTTCCCTTATTCCTCCTGTTGCTCCTGCCACCCAAAAATCTGTGTACTTATTTTGTATTGATCCCACGTGCACTTCTCTTTAAATGCGTTGTATGCCTTCAGTAAAATTTAATGAAGCTAAAAGAATTCTAGAGTGACAGAATCCACAAAAAGATAAGATAAGGCAAATTTTTGAGCCTAGAGGGTGGGTACTATCTTATTTTTATCTTTTGCCTTTATATACCAAATCTCTAGAACTCTGCCTGGCACATAGTAGATATATCTCATTATTTGTTGCTTGAACAAATTAATATACTGACAAAAATGTTAAATAGCACATACCTAAAAAGAGATCATTGATATGTTCACTAGAAACTTTCTTCCAGGTTGATACCAAAACTTCTTTAACCCCCTCCCTAGATATATTCCAGCTTCGTTCTTTTCACCTCGATGTTTTTGCCTTTATTTCAGTGACCCTGAATCAAGAGGAGATTTTTTTAAATGTTGAATTGATACAAATGCATAAGAGTACTGATTCCATCACTTAATTCTTTCTTATTAATTTATTTACAATGTGCTTGCCTGGTTTCAACTTTTCCTTGCAAATACACCAGACTCACTTTGAGATTCTTTTTAGTAAATACTTGAGTCCTACCTTTTTTTTCCTATAAGGCCATTTCCTTTTATCAAATATTTATATCTTCACACCCAATAAAGAAAAAATAAACAAAATTCTAATTAACACACAAGCATAATTATTAAAAATTAATTTCCATATTGGCCACATCCAAAACTATATGTCTCAATTTTCCTACTAGCCCAACTACTCTCCCTTAGAAGGCAGGTATCATCACATCATCACACCCCACCATGACAGTGCATTCATGGGTATGTGTCTCCCTGATAACAATGATCAGAAGGTTGATTCAAAGGGAGAGCCTATCCTTACATGTAATTGAAAAAAAATAAAATGTACTTCTTAAAAAGTGAACTCACTCCAGAATCAATTTTATTTTTTCTTGTTCTTGTGCCATATATCTTTTATCTATATGGAGCCAATTTGCTGGAATTAAATAAAAACCGTGCTGGACTAGGTACACAGATAAGTTTCAATGAAATTTATCCCTTGTCAGAAGTTCAGGCCAAGTTCCAAAGAGTCCACGGATGGTCACCAGGGTCCATGTCTCCTATAACACAAAGAAAAAAGTTTATCTCCGTTTGGGTCGGTCCATAGTTCAAGTAAGATCTCAACTCTGCCTGATACTCATTAGTTACATGACCTCGCGTAAACTGATATCTGCCTCAAATTTCCTAATCTCTAACCTCGGGGGTGGGAGACTGGAGAGGAGAATGAGGGATGGGATCACAAGATAGCACCTCTAAAAGTTCTTGTCCCAGGACTGGATCAGTCCCTTTGTGTGTGTCTGGAAGCTTCAGTAGACTGCTGCTGGACTTAGTCCCTCCTAGCCTGTTAGGTCGGTTCTGAAGGTTTAAAATGAAAGAGCTGCTGATTCCCTGTAAGTTAGGACACCTCCTCTGGTTATTCAACTTCAAATTTCAAAGCTCAGCAAAAAGGTAGCACAAAATTCTTATTTTGCTCATGGGATCAGAGCTGAACAGTCATGTATCCAGAATTGTGTTCTTCCTTCCATAAACAGATAAGGTCCATGCTTCTATCCACTCACTCCATCAAGGATCTTTGACCTAGAACCAGCTATGAGATGACAGAGGTATCATATGTCATATATTCCTGTACCTGTGCTGATTTTGGCATTCTCTAAAATCTCTTTCTTTCCTGGTCCTTCCTGCCCTGGTGCCCTATCTTGATCATCCTTCCATACCTAGATGCTGGGAAACAAATCACAACCTGGAACACAGACATAATATGAAAATGAAAGGGAACTTCCATTTTTTAGACATCTGATGAAGAACTCTATGCCTAAAGCAAAACAGCTTGACTTATTCTACTGATAATTTCATCTTTCCAGAGGTGGAGGAGCCAAGAACAGCAAACAATTTATTATTTATATGATTCTTCTCAAGAAGTAGAAAATGCTAGCTTGGGAAGAATTCATGGAATTCTATGGAGAAGTGATTGGTTCTCTGAGAGAGCAAGGAAAGCCAAATAATCTGCCATACACCCTAGATTTTGGGCAAAAAAAATCTCAAAGGGTTCAGAGTGAAGAAAGGATTCCACAGACTGATATTCTACAGGCAATGGCAGTTGAGGAGGGATGGGTGATGTTCAAGAATAAAATGATGAATAAACAATGAAAAACTATTCCAATGAGAAGGAAAATTGGACCTTGTCTGAAGACACCAATGTTTATGCACAGAGAACTCATTAACCAAGTTAGATTTTAAAAAGAAACATACAGAAAATTGTTCGTTGTTATCCTTTGATGAGTTATCATTCTGGAAATCACTAAATAGAAACATCTAATTGCTCTCAATGAATTCAAGTCATTTTACCCAGAGGAGCTACATTAATGGGTCCTAAAAGAACTGCCAGATAGAATTTTGAAGTAAAATTACAAAAAGATAGGAAAATAAAACACGTATAACAAAGATTAATGAGTTTTATTTCAATTCACTGGAAATATTGAGAACAGATCAATAAAATCATGTTTGATAAACACCTTGGGATGCAATGATTACAAAGAGCCACTATGTCTTCATCTAGAACAGACCATGCCAAGTTAATTTCATTTCATTCGTTAACAGAAATATAGAAGGTGGCAGAAGGGCAAAAGGCTTGAATTTAAACTTTGATTTTAAAAGAAATCTACAGAATATGGAAGTAAGGCCAGGAAGCAGAGACTGGGCACAAGAATATGGCACAGGTCTATAAAAATAATGTGATGAGTACTGAAGCTTAGGATCATCCAAAACTGGCTAGGGAAGATGAGAACAACAAAGAAGGTTGTTTGCAAAAGTTCTATTTGGGGGGAAAGCAGGATCGACCAAGGGAAAGGACACTTGCTTGGGGTGCATGGGACAATAATGTCAACAACAGAGATGGGGCAGAACTGGATATTTCTTTTTGTTTCCTCTGCCAAGGAGAATGACACATGCCTTAAAAATGACTGAGCAAAATGACGGAGGGGTGATGCTCAAGGTCAGTGAGGAGATAGCAAAAGAACTTCTGATTTTACTTAATACTCTAAATCAATTATTTCAATCAACAAAATGAATAATGAACAAAATTCTTTCTTTTTTCCTTCCCACCTCAGCTCCTACAGAAAAATAAAACCTTGTAAAACAAATTCCGGCATGGGCTATGGCCAAAAAAACTGTTTCAGGGTGTACCTTGACTGTATTAGCTCTTTGTGAGGAGGTGGGTAGCATATTTCATCAAGAGACCCCTGAATTGGTGGTTTTTCAATATGATGGTCAAAGTTCTGAAGTTTTCAAAGGTAATTGTTTTTATAGTGTTCTTTTTATTATATGAAATGCTCTCCTTGTTTTGCTCACTTGACTCTATATCAGTTCATGAGTCTTCTTATGTTCCTCTAAGACAATAGCTCCCTTCTTTTCTTACAGCATAGCAATCTTCCAACATATTCATATACAGTCAGTCCTGTTATAATATCACAGATGATTTTCCCCAAATTATCCCAATATCTAAAACAATGCAATAAAACCCACAAAGGTTTTGGCACAAATGGTGGTAGGGGTTCAATAATTTGTCAGTAACCTTTAAAAAAGAGTAAACTAATAGAAATGGCAGCACAGTTTTAAATATGGCAAATTGCTAAGAAATATATAAATACTACAGTAACTGTTGCTACAGACTCATGTGGCTACTCATTCTGGGTCCCAGGCTACAGGGCAGGCTAAACCTCTGGGCCCTGAGACTAGAGGACTTAGGGAAGAAGTTGGAAGGAGAGGGAGTGAGGACCAGGTTTATTCTGCTCCCAGATCCTAACTGCGCCATAAAATATACAACATATGTAGCACTTTTGCTTGTCAGTCATCTTGGGTTTGCTTGTGAAAGTGGGCGTGGAAAGGATTGTAGCTTGTAAGGTTAGGGTTAGGGTTATGATTAGGGTTAAGGTTAGGGTTAGGCCTAGGGTTGGGGTTAGGGTTTGGGTTAGCGTTAGTCATTAGGAAATGATGCCATTTTCTGTATTGTTGCTGCTTCTAAGGAACAGATCACACAAAATCAAACTGAAAATTCAAGTTATGCTCAACATGCTCCGTAATGGATCAGTTACATTGGAGCTAATTCCAGTTTTCCAAATATGCATTATGGTGGAACTGATTTTGTTGCAATTTGTCTAGCTAGTCTCCAACTGAAGAGAATTATCTTAGTTTCCAGTTACTGTCACATAAAAAAGAACTTCTCTAAATATTTGTGTGTGTATACATATATATGTATACATATATATGTATATGTGTGTCTAGCTAGCTGGCTAGCTACCAATCTATCTGTCTCCTTGATCTCTTTCTTTGTTATTGGTTGGCCACAAGATATAAGTCATTTCCTAACTTTGCAGAGAGAGTTTCACGTTGATTTGTAGAACAGCTGGACAGCTCCATCAATAATACATTAAATTGCACCTTTTCCTACACAACCCCTCTTGTATATGTATCATTCCCTTTTGTCTACTTTTATTTAGCACATAGACTTGTATTACTGTGATGTTGACCAGTTTTCCTTGGATTAAAAAAATAAATCTAGAAATAAATGTCTTACCATTTATGTTCTATAACAAGATTCCTCTCATGAAATGATGAAGTTTCCCCCAATGGAATGTGAGCTTCCACAAATAGAATGTGAGCTCCTTGAGGACAGGGATTACTTTTGCCTTTACATTCATCTCTAGCAGCACTTTCCACAATGTCCAGGATGTTGTAAGTATTTAATAAAATCTTGTTTCTTTATGAACTAAAGATCTTTACTATGCAATGAATAAGGAAAAGGAGAGATTTGATGGTGGTTTAGAGGACACAACTCAAAGCACAAAGCTGACTCCAATGTTCCTATCTGTATGCCTCAGAGAATATGATATTCTGCACAGAAATCACTTAAAATTGAAAGCTGATTTGGAAGAGGAAATTGAGATGACTACAGATGTCTAAGAGACAATTAGAGAAGTGGGATTGGAGTAGCAAAGAGAGACCAGGTGTCAAGATAGAGATTTAAGAGTTATATAGCTAAAGGAAGGAGACTTGAATGAGATGAAATAATCAAACTTGATGACTTTCTCTGCTATTTATTTAAATGAGTTGAATCAAACATGTTTTGCACCATGTAATATCTGAAGCAGAAAATTTATAGGATTAAGAAATCTGTAGTCAAAGAATAATTATCAAAGTTCCATCCTCAAGATTTCCGTGCAAAATGTTTACCTGTGAATTTATAAAAATATTTGAATAACGACTCCCACATAATTTGTTCTCTTTGCAATTCTGTGTATTTTATTGGATGCATATTGAAAATATGAGAAAAGAGTCCATCCCTAGGCTTTGCCAGATGCTGTGGAAAGGTGGCCATGACACCAAGAATGTAAAGAACTCCCGCTCTAGACTATTGCAAGTATAATGTACCCTAAAAACCATATAGTCCAAACCTGTCACACTCTAAATTAGGAAACTGAAGCGCTGAAGGGGGAAGTGACATAATCAATATCAGAAGAAGTCCTGGGCAAGGGGTGGGAAGGTTCGCCATGGATACCTATCACAACCCCAACTTGATAGTTTAGAAGATGGCTTTTGTGATACTCTATGGCTAAGAGAATTCGTCACTGGATAGTACTCTGGCAAAGTACTTTCCTTTGTTAATAACTCTGGTAAAGAACCTTTCAATATTAGCATTCTGGGGGTGAGCCTTTCTATGATGTTACTCTGGATATCAGCCTTTGCATGTCAATGTTCTGGGAATGAGCCAACCCAATAATAATTCTGGGGAGTAGCATTCTTTCCATGTCAGTACTCTGAGGCTTATGTCTTTTATCTTAAATCTCTTCCCATATAAGTACTCTGGGGATGATGCTTTCAATATTAGTGCCCTGGGACATCAGTAAGATGTCCTTCTCATCTTAGTGCTCTCATGAAGAGTCCTTTTAAACTAACATTAAGAGAAAAATGAAGATGCCTAGCTACTATAATAAAAAGGACAATTCTACCTAAAATAATTTACTTTTTCAATGCCATACCAATCAAACTACCAAAAAAAGTATTTTATAGAGCGAGAAAATAAATAATAACAAAATTCATCTGGAAGAATAAAAGGTCGAGAACATCAAGAGAACTAGTGAAAAGAAATGCAAGAGAAGGTGGCCTCGCTGTACCACTTCTTAAATTTTATTATAAAATATCAATCATC
>CM053589.1:179010907-179035502 GCA_028646515.1 Pseudochirops corinnae | reverse complement strand
CTATGATGTTCAAAGACTTTAGGCATCAGAGGGGATGCTTATGCTATCTCTTTTTAGCATATAAACATTGCATCCTTGGATACTCCACTCTGGTTCTTCACTGATATTTACTTCTGAGAGCAATAGGACAACTCAAAAAACTTGAACATTATAATACAAGATAGAAGAAAAGGAAAATAGCCCCAACTTTTGAATACATAAAGCAAAGCACCAATTAAACAAATGTGAAGAAATCATCTTAAGAAGGAAAAGTACTGCATAAGATATAATTTCATAGAAATCATAAAGGTTAAATTTTACAATTTCAATGAAAAACCAAGAAATTCTGCAAGTGACTAGAACTTCAAGTATAAAGGAAAAGAAGCTGAAATAACATACAACTATATTTCCCCCACCAAAAGCTGCAGAAGGGAATAAAATAATATATTTTGAAAAACAACAGAGCTCAAGATGCTACCCAAAATGACATACTCATGTCATTCACCGGAGAATAATCACTTACGAAATACAATGAACATTCAATCAAAGAGACCAACTTCAGCTACTCTGACAAAAAATTAAAACCCCAAACACGTAAAAATTATTGAGTTTACAAACCCCCTGAACCAAAGAAACACAATAAAGGTAAATTAAATAAAGCTACAAAGAGAAACATAGGTAATGAAATAAATTACCCCATCTCCACAAAGTACAAAGAGGAGGGACAAAGTGGAAAGAGAAAGAAATCTATTAAGTCTTTAAAAAGGAAACAGCAGAAGGATCATTCAGACCTTTCTTTCCAAAGGTACACAAGCAGCTAAGGGTAGAGACAGAATTTTTTCAATAGAGGTAATGGTAGAGAAAAAGGCCTGAAATATCATGGACTATCTCAGATATACCTTTCAAGTACAAATAAATAAATGTTTGTTAGGTGAGACTAAACAGCAGACTAGATGTGTGCATAAAAAGTCAGAGAGAAGGTCAGAGATAGAGGGGAAGGTGTGATGGATATACCTTAATCGAGTCAATAGTAGACAATGAAGGGAAATAACTCTCCGTTCTTTCAGGAAAAAGAGGCACAATGGGAGAGGAAGGTGGTAAAGGGAGAGAAACAGGGTGAAGGGAAACATCTTGGCTCAGTGATAGGAGGGGTCTCAGTGAAGAGCATTCCTAGGTGTGGAGATACATTCTGTTACAGGAATTTGGGGAACCTTACCATGGGTGTAATTTGAAAGAGAGATGAGAGAGGATTCTTTTCAAAGAAGAAAGGGAACCAGAGTTCCTGGGGAAAACCAGAATCCAGAAAGGCTGGAAGGCATGAACCCAGAAAGGAGAATACACAGTAAAGAAGAAGAAAATTATCATGGTGAAGTCATATGATAGAACCTGGACATTAGCCTGTCGGTTTCTTGAGAAAAGGAATTATCTTTTGCATTTCTATCTCCACCACTTACCATAATCTAGCACATAGTAGGTACTTAATAAATTGTTACTGATGGACTGACCTGATCAAGGACCTGGGATTCCTACCTTGGGACTATTTTTAACCTCTCTATGTCCTGTAGAAGTTGATATATCTGAGAGTGAGTCACAACAAAAAAGGGGGCTTGAGGCAAATCCTCCAAGGCAATTGATTAAACTTTAGAAGAGGGAACTCACTGTTCCATTTAATGTTTTAATTTCCAGAATAATATAGAAATTAAAGGAGGAATGACTATCAGGACTGTCAATCAAAAAAATAAATGTTTAAAGTAGACACAACTAGAAAAAATATGTAGAAAATTTTTTAAAACTAAGAAAAAAAGTTGAAAAGGAGAAGAAAAAAGAGAATTTTTATTTCTTTTTTCCCACTGAGAGGAAAAAAGAGGGGAAGATTTAGATTACTAGATAAAAGGAATATGGAAAGAACAAGATAGTTAAATAAAACTCTAAAGCTAGGAAAAGTGATGACAAATGGGAGGGTAGGGGTTTGAGGGTAAGAAAAAAGTCTGTGGGGGCACAATCATCCTGAAATATATCAAGTAAAAATAACTGTAGAGACAAAAAATATTTTTCTATAAAAAGGGAAGAAAACCTAATTCAGAAAAAGTGATGTTAGGGACAAGTAGAGGAAATACAAAACCAGCTCTAAAGACTCTCAATGCAAATGGATTAAATAATATAAAATTAAAGTGACTAAATTGACTAAGAAAATAAAAGCCCTACAATCTATTGCTTACAGGAAACAAACCCAAAACCAGACATGAGCAAAACAAAAATGAAGGGCTTGTAAAAAAATATCCTACGTATCCATTTCATTCAAAATATCAGAATTCGCTCTCATGTTATCTGATAAAAATTTCAAACATTTCAAAATGTAAATAAAGATAAATAAGGAGATGACATTATCTGCAAAGGACCATAGAAAGCAAACCACTATCAGTATTCAACATATATTTTCCAAATGTCATAGCATTTAAATCAATAAAAGAAAATTAAGTGAAGTATGAGAAGATAGATTTCCCTGCAACTCTAACTCAGATGGGGTATTGGCCTTGGTAATTATGGCACTTTAATTGCAATCTATTTATTTCGTTTCAATTCAACACTAGCAACTGTGGAAATATCAAGTTTATATATCACCTGTGACATGTGGGGTTCAGTGTATATGAAAATATCCTGGAACTTTTCCATTTTTCTCTACTTCAGATGGATAATTACCACGTCCCATTATTTGTTGTCAGAGAATGGCCAAAGAATATTCACAGGCAAGGACCTGCTGCATTGTCCACGATCAGCAGTGTACTCAGCATGCTAACCTAAGCTTCTTATTCTTTTCTTCTCCTTTTATACTTCCAAGCCCACATTTGATTCCTGTCTGGCAGAGTAGATAGTGTTGACCCACATATCAGGAAGGTTTGATTTCACTTACTGATTATATAATCTTGGACAAATCACTTATAGTCCCAGTGTCTCCAGAAAATTCTCTAGCATAATGTTTCAGAGAAAATGCCAATGTACATTAATAGAGGACATTAAGCAACAGGAACTCATGCCCTAATGGAATCACACATCTTATTTTTAAGAATGACATAGCACAAAATTGTCATGATCATAGGAGGGGGTTGTGGTAAGAGAAGCTTTATACAGAGGGAGAGGATTTGGTTTCAAATCCTGCTTGGCCACTACCAGGTTGTAAATATTTTTTCTAATTCACTGACCTACTCGGGATCTGGATTTTTCCTTTTGAAAAATAAGGTGATTAATGTTTGCATTACTACCCTTATAGGATTCTCATGAAAATTAAAGCAAACAATTGTTATAAAGAGCTTGGGAAACTATAAAATGCTAAAGAAGGTCATAGTATCATAGATTTGGAGCTAGATGGGAAATTGGAAATCAGAGAGGCCAATGACTTCATTTCACAGATGAGAAACTATAGCCCTAATCAGGACAAGGGACTTGACCAAGGCCACTTAGGGAGTTATCAGCAGAGCTTGGATTTGAAACCAGATCATCTGAATCCAAGTCCAGGGATCTCCCCAGGATACCAAACCACCTCATTTTGTGCACTGCTGGCCTCAAAAGAAATTTGTGATGGTCAAAGGAGAGGATGCACCCCAATAGCATTTTACACTACAAAATCATTTAATTATGTCTGTGTATGAGTTTTAAAATTCTATAAAGGTCTGATAATGATGTAGCTCTTCTCATTATTACCTCCTACCTGAAGCTGAGCACAGAAATTGGAATGAAGTAGAATTCATCTTGTCCAGAAATGCTCTGCATTGTTTGGGGGATTTGATGCACATTTTATCCCCAAGTGGGGGCGCTGGGAAGACCTCACCACTAAAATGGAACCCACCCATGTCACTCTTTCTTGTCCTTGGCAATACACCTTCCATCTGTGTGAAATTAATTAGTACAAATTAAATAATAGCAGTGCTGCATTAGATACACAGAAAAGTTTTAAGGAAATTTAAACCTGCTCAAAAGATTATGCCAAATTCAAAAGAGTCCCTGAGTGGTTACCAGGGTCCAGATCTACTATAAACAAAGAAAGAAGCTTATCTCAGTTTAGCTAAGTCCATAGTTCACCTAGGATCCCAGTTTGGGCAGCTGCTCATTAAGTTTGTGACCTTTTGTAAATCACTCAGATCTCTGTGTTCAAACTTCTAATCTTTAAACTGGATGGAATTTTTTTTTCAACACTTTGATTTATTTTATTTACTTTTAGTTTACAAGATTCAATTCCACAATACCCTGAGTTTCAGATTTTCTCCCCTCCTTTCCCTCTGCCATGGTGGCGTGGGGATCTTCAAACACTTTCATATTGTACAATAGTTTGGTTATATGGAAGGGTTGTAACCAATGAGTGATCACTGGGGAAAAAAAAGCAAAACCAAACATGAAAAAAATGATAGCATGTTTTGCTTCAGTCTCCATTTAAACTATAGTCTTTCTAGATCTTTCTCTGATTTTAAATATCTCCTTCCATCCTGAGGCTTGTAGAGTTGTCTTTTAGCTGTGGATGGAATTTTTTATACATGTGAGGGAAAGAATCACAGAATCATAAGAGTTCCCTGATTAAGAACTAGGTCTTCTAGTCCTACACTCTCAGTAGTCAGGGAAGGAAATTGAGGTCTAGGGATAGGAAGGTACTTGACCAAGGTCAGAATGGTAATGGGGGGTGGAGTCATGATGCTATTTCTACTATTATTCTCATGTGACTTAATCACAATTTGACTCAGTTTCCACATCTGTAAAAGAGATAATAATAACAACTATTTTCTCAGGTTGTTGGAAGGATGAAATGAGATAATATTTATAAAACTTTTAGTACAGTGCCTGGGACATAGAAGTATCTTATAAATCTTATTATTGTTATTCCTACAAATATTATGTACATCAAGGGTTCTGTGATTTTATCAATAAAGGAACTCCCTCTAACAACAGAAAAGGTAAGCCAGTGATACCTTTACAACAGAGGCAGCTCTTCCGTAAGTACTCTTATAAATACTCTGCAGGAGCAAGACGGAGGTGTCAGCTGATAAATGTTTTAGAGCCGGCTTCCCAGAAAAAAAAAATTAATAAATCACACTTTTAAGTTGAATCTGCACTATTAACACTTTCTTCATTGCTTCTTTTAAGTCTAGAAATAAAACAATGGATCAAGGGCTGATTTGTGGTAGTTGTCCATTGTCCAGGCAAGTGGTCAGACTTAACATTTAACAACCAGGTCTCTTGAGATGGACTGCGTTAGCTATAGCACACTATTGGGCAAGAACCTTATTTCTTTTTCTTCCTTCTGAAACTCTGAGAATCACCTTTGTTCCAACAGAGCAAGAAACTTGGATGGAACAGCACCTGTAGACAAATTTTGTAGCCAAGGGACTTTCTGTGAATGTAAGAGTGGGTGACAAGTGAATGGTAACTAGCTGAGACCTTACCCAAGACTGTTCTTCTTTGAAAAGGAGAAAAGAGGATTTTTATTTTTTTTCAACTGAGAGAAAAAAAGAGGGGAAGATTTATATTACTAGATAAAATTTAGATAATATTTTTAAGGAAAACATTAGAAGAATGTTAAGGATGGGAGAAAGAACAAGCATGGTTAAGAAGTCAATTAAGTGCAATGTAACTTAGGAGATAAGATAGGACCTAATCTTTTTAATGTGAGGTCAAGTCTACGGGATCTGACAATCTCATATCCACCATTGCCTCTCCTGAAGCAGGATTGGGATATTTGCTCTCTCTTTCGGTCAACAAACACCCTGTTGAAAGTCTGAAACCTAAACAACATGAGCTGCACAAAATTCTTCCCTTCCCCCACTTTCCCCATGCAAGTCAGGGACAGTTTAGAGTCAGAGACAAATTCCAAAACAACGAATCTTTAGACTTTTCCTTTCTTGGTTGCTGGACTAATCATAATTAACCGACAGTTGATCCTCATTGCCTACAAGGACTCCGCGTTTATTGGTTGGGCATTCCCACCCCTTGTTTTCTACCAATGATGATAAAAGTCTGCCATCTGAATTGGTACCTCTGAGAGCTATAGGACCATCTCCCTGGGCAATGGATCCATGGGGACTCGCCACAACTGCTCTCCTGGCTTGTGTGGTTTTCCTGATCCTGTGTGTATGGAGCCAAGGATTCAAAAAGGGAAAGCTCCCACCAGGTCCCACTCCTCTTCCCCTTATTGGCAACATCCTGCAATTGGACTTGAAGAACATCACTGCATCATTCTCACAGGTAAAGCATTTGTATTTGAGGTTTGAGTTGTCGGGGAGACACAAGATCTTTGAATGGATAATTGAATCAGGACTCATCGTGATTTAGAGTCCTATGTCATGGATGATGTGAGTTAAGAGCTCTGTGAGTGATATCTCCATTAGCAATAATGTCAGGCAGGCATTGATTATTTTGTCAAAACATTGGTGGCAGAAGAAATTCAACAATACAACCAAATCTTTACCATTTGTAATGCCTAATACTAGGCTATGTGAATACAAAGACAAAAATGTATCATCCAATTTATGAGAAATTCTGAACTTACTCTGTGCCAAGTACCATGCCCGACATAGGAGAGAAACATGGTGAACAAAACAATCTCTCCTTGAAAGGAAATAATTCCTGTCCTTCAGGATCTCATGTTCTCCTAGAGGGATACAACAAATTCACAGATAAATAAGTAGAAGGGAATTAGAGGACAGAGAAAGCACTTGTAATTGGAGTACCCCAAAGAAGTTTCCAGTAGGAGAGACTGCCTGAGCTGGACCCTGAAGGCAGTAACAGGTTCTGATTGGAAGAGAGGGTAATGAGGTAATGAATTCCAGGCATGGGAGGCAGTCTAGGCAAAGACAAAGAGATAATATAGCTAGCAAGTAAGTTTCATAAGAATTGAAATTTTGGGATTTAATACATAATACTGGATATACATAATACATAATGGGCATAATACAAAATAAATCTGAAAAGTTAGGTTGGAATCAGCTATGGAGGCATTTAAGTACCTTGTTAAAGAGGCAGTTGGGAGCCCCTGCTGACTTTTGAATATAAAAATGATTCAGACAGAACTGTGCCACAGGAATATGTAGTTGTTAGTTGTGCAGATGATTGATTACAAAGGAGAAATACTAGAAGCATGAGTTTGAGCTTGGAAGCCATTGAAAGAATAGATAAAATGTTATTTATTAAGTTCTTACTAATATACCAGTATTGTGAAGATAACACAGAGTAAGAGGTTTCAGCTTTATGGCATTTGGAAAGGCCTTGTGCTCTTTAGGGCACATTAGCAAAACTGAAGGTTTTTTAGGGTTAAGTATAATGAAATCTATTTAGTGTAAGATTCATAGGAATATTCAAGAATATAAGCCAAGATATATAGATCTGGAAGTTATTCCTGTAGCAATTATGAGATAACCAAGAACAAGAGTGTAGAAAGAGAAGATGACCCAGGACAGAACTATGGGGAAAAGCCATGGAGGTGTCATTCAATATGAATTATGATCCAGCATAGGAGGCTGATAAGGTACAATCAGACAGGAAAGAGGGAGAGAGAGAGAGGGAGAGAGAGAGAGAGAGAGAGAGAGAGAGAGAGAGAGAGAGAGAGAGAAATAGAGAGAGAGATATTAGAGAAACCCAGAGAGAAGAGAATATATGGGAGAATAGGGTAGTCAACAGTGTTAAATATTGTAAAGAGGTCTAGAAGAGTGTGGATTGAGATAAGGCCATAAGATCTGGCTATTCAGAGACCATTAGTAACCTTGGGGAGATCATATGAAGTTGAGTGTTGATGACTTAATAAATGCTGAAAATATTTGACAAATGAGAGGAGAGGCAGTAAGAGTAGAGAGCTCTTCTCATGGCAATCCCCTCTGCATCATGTGTGCCTTTTTTCCATGTCCTGTTATAAACCTTCCATGGGTCATCTAGCCAATACTGATGCCAGTCACCCTCTTTTGTTTTACAATCTCTTTGCACTAGATAGATAGCAATGGAAACTCTGCCTGAAAAAAATTACTATACCATATAGTGACTGGGATTCCCAAGGAGCAAACTAAAAGAAGTAAGAATAGTACTTTGTTGGGGCAACTAGGTGGTGCAGCAAATAGAGCACTGGCCCTGGAGTCAGGACAACCTGAGTTCAAATCTGGCCTCAGATACTTAACACTAGCCATGTGACCTTGAGAAAGTCACCTAATCCCAATTGCCCAGGCTTCCTCACTGCAAAAAGAAAAAAAAAAAAAGGAATAGTACTTTGTTGTTCCATAACTTATATAAAAGCATAAGTTATGGGACAACAAAAGTTATGGGACAAAAAAGTACTATTCTTTTTTTAAAGTATACCCAGAATTCATTAACAAGATATGATTTCATGCATACATATGTTCACAAATGTACACATGGACATGGCATGAACTAGTTATGAAAGTAAATTCTGACTTATCATAATATCCCACTGAACTTCTTCCTATTTCCTGGCATTCTTTTCACAGTTGGCTGAAAAATATGGCCCCATATATACTGTTTATATTGGAACCCAGCGTGTTGTGGTGCTGTACGGATACGCCATTATGAAGGAAACTCTAATTGATCAAGGAGATGCATTTTCAGACAGAGGAGATACTCCAATAATAGCAGATACATTCAAAGGACAAGGCAAGTTTAGTATATTCAAAAAAATCACTGAGAAGCAAAAAGGCATGGCAGAATATATCCAGTAAAAGTATTATCTTATGCTCAGTACCAAGGACAAGACCTTCATGAGGTAGATACATAATACCTACTATGTTGCATTGTATTTTGGCAGGAATTAAATGAAATTTAACTTAATCATTGAATTAAGCATAAAAGCCCATGGCCACCATGGCAACTGTGCCTTCCATCACCTTTAGTGTTTGAATGATCAATGTCCTAATCTTCTCCTTTGTCTAGGAGTTGCTTCCAGTTGTGGAGAGAGGTGGAAACAACTCCACAGGTTTTCCCTCATGACCCTAAGGAACTTTGGGATGGGGAAGAGGAGCATTGAAGAGAGAGTTCAAGAAGAAGCCCAATGCCTGGTGGAGGAGCTCAGGAAAACAAAAGGTTGGTGTTCAGTTCTGTCTTCCTGGTCATGTGGGATCGATTCCCACTTCTAAATACTGCTTGCTTTGGGAGTCATTTTAAAAGTCTCTGCCTTAGCGCACCGACCAGGTAATCACTCTGCTGTGTCAGGGAACTCCCTTCCCTCTTCTCATACTCAGGTGTTACAAGCTTATTTCCCCTGTAGTTTCCTTATAAACAGTAAAGGAAATTGTCCAGGAGAACAATACTCACCAGTCTTAGAGGAATTAAACACCATATCGAGGTGAGAGCAGAAGAGATGTCCAGTTCTTATGTGATTAGAAACATTTCCATTAAAGTTATTTTTTTCCTTCTTTGGTAACTTTTCCCTGCATTAGGTCAGTGCACTGATCCCACCTTCATCCTGGGCTGTGCTCCATGCAATGTGATCTGCTCTATCCTCTTCCGTGATCGATTCAAGTACGAAGATGAGAAATTACGAAATCTGATTGACTTGCTAAGCGAAAACATTCAGGTGCTTAACTCGCTATGGACACAGGTAAGGCCAGAACTATCTTCTTATTCTATGATTATTTGCTAGGTTTCAGCAACAGAATCAGAGTACCATAGGCTCTCATCTCTCATCAAGGTCCCCAACACATATCAACACACAACACATATTCACATAATATGAACTCAAGGACAATAATGTCATGCAATATATTTGATTCTCAAATAAGATCTGCATAGATATTTTGTTCCCTATAAGCCTCTAAACTAGTTCTAGGTCATAGAAATATTTAAGTTCCATGGAGAAATGTCTGTGGCCTGGGATATTCCAAGTAGTACAGTGTTCATAGACATAGCCATGCAAAATAGTTATCAACAAAGAGTCTGCCCAGGCTTTTCTGGAGGGACCATTAGGTAGGACAGTTGGCCAAAGCTAAGTGAAGAAATCATTCAGGCCAACAGCTTACACTGATTCTGGGAGTGCTATGGCCTAGCCTCTACAATGGATGGACATGGAAGATCAAAGCCTTCACTCACTGAAGCCAGAACTAAGGATCCTCATACAGCCCAAAACAAGCTTTTTTATTTTTCTTTTACCCATGTTCTATTCCACTTAGAGACTGGGCTCCAGGCTCTAGCTAAACCAGTCTCTAAAAATGTAAGGATTTTAAGAATGAGAGCTGCTTCATTGTAGTCTATATCACCATAGCCACAGGACTTGGTTCTTAGTGAAGACTGAATAAATGCTTAATGGATGCTATTAATTTAGTGTGAATTTAACTTAATTCATTGGATGCTTTAGTGTCTCTGTCTTCTTTTTTTTAATGTTGGCTTTTCCAAGGTAAGTAGATTTCCCTTACTTCAAATATCAGCTTCTATTGAATAAGAAACCAATAATCTGATTTCTGGTCTCCTCAGTGGGCAGCACAGCACTGGATGAAGTCATTTTCAGATAGTTGCAGATTTAGGTTTAGTTCTGAGAGGACTTAGGAATCTCTTGGGATTTCATCAGGGTAGTTTGCTTCTCATAAGTGTCCAGAGGGACTATTCCTCTGACTGCCTCTTTGTTTGAAAGATCACAAAATCAGAGAATTTGAGGAAAGAAAGCAATTTAATGAATAGAGGCCTTCACCTGGAGTGAGGGAGAATGAATTTGAAACTTACCTCAGAAATAATAGTTGGACTCTTGGAAAGTCATTTCACTTCACTCACCCTCAGTTTCCATGTCTAGAAAATGGCGATAATCAAAGCACCTACCTACAAAAGTTATTGTGAGACTCAAATGAGCTTAATATGTAAAGCATTTTCAGCACTGATACAGTGCTATATAAGTGCTAGCCATTGCTGTTATTATCACTGCAGACTGGAGGAAACTAAGGTATAAAGAAGTGGCATGATTTACCTAAGGTCGCCATATATGTCACAGGGCATTCATGCTGACCAAGCTCTTCTGACTCCAAATCCAAAGGCCTTTCCACTTAATCAGTCTTTGTTGAAGAACAGCCAACCTCATCTTCACAAAACAGAAATGAACTCATTTAACAAGAAACAGGAATCGTTAATATCTTGCAATTTTTTTCCTGATATTGAGAATTTCAGCTCCATGGTCGGTTTAACCCTTTTTACTCTTGGCAAGGAGAGCAAGTAGTTATAAAGTCATGAAAAGCTGACCTAAGGTTCCACTTTCAATTTTATAGGAGCCAGTGACCATCCAACTCACCCTTTAGCACCCCTTTTTTATATTATAACCATCAATGCAACCTGAAGGCTGAAAATACCTTGGTTTAGGACTACAGAGATAAATAAACTAGGCTTTCCGAAGAGGTAGGAAACAGTATCCTGTTTATTTTACATTCTAGATCCTCCAAATCTGCCTGCATCTTAACTCTTCAGTTTGATCTACATACTACTTCCCTTCACATCATTTATGACTGAGCTAAGCTGGAACATTCTCTGTCCCAGAATCAAATCTTATATTTCTTTATGTTTCCATCCAAAGATGGAAGAAAAAAGAAAATAAAAATAATCCAAGAAAAATAAGAGAGGTATGAAAAAAAAGTCTATCAATTAGAAAAGGAGATCCAGAATCTTAAGAAAATGACACCTTGAAAATTAGAATTGGGCAAAGTGAATCCAGTGAAATTATAAGAGAACAAGAAATGATGAAACAAAATATGAATAATGAAAAAATAGAAGAGAAAGTGAAATATCTTATAAGAAAAACAATAGATTTGGAGAATAGATCAAGAACAGAAAATATAAAAATAATTAGACAACTAAAATGTATAATGAAAAAAGAATCCTGATACAATAATAGAAGGAATAATTAAATAAAATTTTCCTGAAGCCTTAGAACAAGGGTGGAGAGTAGAAATTGGAAAAAATCCATTAATCACCACTTACAAGAGATCCTATGAGGAAAAGTCATAGGAATATCCTAATCAAATCCTGAAACCCTCAGCTCAAGGAAAAAATATTAAAAGTGTCAAGATTAAAACAATTTAAATATGTTGATGCCATGATTAGAATTACACAAGATTTAGTAGTAGAGACATTAAAGGACCACGGGTCTCAGAACACAACGTATCAAAGAGCAAAAGAACTGGGCCTCCAGGCAAAAATATTATACCCTGCAAAGTTAAGCATTACCATGAAGAAAAAAAAAAAAGGACACTTGATAAACTCTCAGACTTTGTTAAAAAAAAATCCTGAACTTAATAGAAGATTCAACATACAAAAACCAAGATAAATAGAAGGCACGTGACAAAGACTGATTATAATGCATCTATAAGACAGATTGTTTACTTTTTATATATGTAAAATGTATATATAAGATTCTTAGTGGTAGCTGGGTAGTTCATTAGAAATATTGGTATAAACTTGAGTATGATATGAATTTAAAAAGTAAAATCATTTAGGAACACCTTAAAAGAGTAACTATTTTATGTGACACATTTCTGGCTATTGTCAAAGTGGGAATTATTTTTGCTTGGCTATGTATACAGTTTTTAAGGATTTTGTTTTTATTTTGTTTTCAATATGTAGTGAAGATGAGAGAGAAAACACTTTTTGTTAATAAAAAATTAGTTAAACTTGAAAAGAAATGCAATGCTATTGAATAGATCATAATAGTGTATAGGTAGAGATATAAAGTTGTCTCTACGTAACAGTAAACTCACATGTCTTTGTTTCGGTCTGGGGCTGGGGATCTAGCTCTACAACTTTTTACCAGCATTCAGAGTTCATCTTCCTGGAAGACATAAAACATATTTTAGAAATTCAAAGGAACTTTGTCATTTCGTTTTGGAAAGAGTGAAGGAGCATCAAAAAACACTGGACCCCAATAACCCTCAAGACTTTATTGACTGCTATCTGTCCAAAATGTTGCAGGTAGGATGCATGGGGGAAGCACCTTGCTCATTGATCAACTCAGATAGTCTAAGAATTTTTACAGGCCAATCTCTTCAAAGCACAGGAAGGGACATGAGTGAGTCTCAAGGTGCTCACATCCCCCAAGGATTCCATTGGGGGAATTCTATTTCTAGTCCAGAAAACAAATAAAGCACTTATAGTACCCCATATTCTCCCCTGACAACGAAAAGTTACTCATAGTTGCCATCAGGACATCAGCCCAACATCCTAGTTCATCTTTAACTATATTGCAGCTGTGCATACTTCCGCTTAGACTGATAGAGGGAGCTGCTTGGTGGGATGGATGGAGTACAGAGCCTGAAGGCAGAAAGACTTGTGTTCAAATCTAGGGGCAGACACTGTAGCAATAGACAAATCACTTTAAAAATGTCTACCTCTATTTCTTCAGCAGTAAAATTTGAGACAATTATAGCATCTACCTCTTGTGGTCATTGTAAAGACCAAACGAGATAATATTTGCAGGGTACTTAGCACAGTGCCTGGCACACAGTATATTTTCATAAATGCTTTTTTGCTTCATTCCTTCCCCTAGAAGAAGCAATCATTTGGGGAGGGCCGAACAGGCAATCCTCTTTCCCATTGGATCTGAACTGTCCAGCTAACTCCTGTCAAAGGTGGAGGGGGCTATAGCAGGGAAAAGTAGAAAGTAAATGTCTTTTTCCCCTCCCTTCAATCCTATCCTGACAATAAGTCTTAACCCTTTTTTTCTCTATTCACACCATGACCACCTTAGTTCAGTTCAACATCATCTCTTACTTAGACCATGACAGTTCTCTCGTAACAGCTCTCCAAGTATCCAGACACTCAATCCATTCTTCACAAATCTGCAAAGTTAACATTCATAAAGTGCAAGGCTCACTAAGTCATTCTCATGATCTGAAAGCTTCAAGGCTCACAAATTTATTTCTTTGCTTTTTGACACAGTTCACAATCTGGCTCCAGCCTTTCTTTCTAGGCTGCTTATGTATTTTCCCCATCACACCCTTTATGTTCCAACCAAACCAGCCTCCTAGTTGTTCTCCATATTTAATATCCCATCTTTTGCCTCTTTGCCTTTATAGTCTGACCCCACATGCCTGGCATGCACTCACTCACTTTCCTCAACTAATAGCAGCTCTAATACCCTACAACCTTTAGCTGCTACCTCCTTCAAGTAGCCTTCCCTTATTCTCCTGTTCTTAGTGTCACACCCAAAAATCTCTGTGATTTCTATTGTACAGATCTCAGGTGAACTTATCTTTAAATGCACTGTATTCCCTCAGTAGAATGTAAACTCCTAGAGGGTAGAGACCGTCTCATTTTTATCCTCTTCCTTTATATGCCCACTACCTGGTGCTCTGCCTGGCACATAACAGATATTTCTTATGCATTTGTTGATGGAGTGATTTAGTACATGGATAAAAATCTTAAACAGCAAAAACTAAACACAGATCATTGAAATGTGCACTAGAAATTTTCTTCCAGGTTGATAACCTTCTTCAGTAGATGTATTGCCACTTTGCTCCTTTTGCCTCTATTTTTTTTTGCCTTAGTTCAGTGGCCCTGAACCAGTGGGGGAATTTTTTTTTTTAAATGTTGAGCTTCCACTTGGGGGACAGAGCCAAGATGGTGGAGTAAAAGCAGGAACTTGCCTGAGCTCCTGCTCCAACCACCTCTAATACCTTAAGGAGGGAATAACACACACTCAATTGGGTATCTTACCTTGAAGGAAAGTGGGGGGAAGGGGATAAGAGGGGGAATGAGAGAAGGGAGGGCAGATTGGTTGAGAGGGTAGTTTGAAGCAAATGCGTTTGAAAAGAAACAGGGTCAAAATAGAAAATAGGATAAGTGGGGAGTGGGATACAATGGAGGGAAATACAGTTAGTCTCTCACAACATGACTACTATGGAAATGTTTTGCATAACTACACATGCATGACCTACATTGAATTGCTTGTCTTCCGAGTGGGGGTGGGTGAAGAGGGAAGAAGGGAGAGAATCTGGAACTCAAAATTTTAGAAACAAATGTTTAAAATCATTTTTACTTGCAACAAGGAAGTAACATATACAGGAAATGGGATATAGATATCTACCTTGTCCTGCAAGAAAGTAAGGGGGGGATGGGAGGATATAAGAGAGGGATGTTGGGGGAAGGGTTATTCAGTATGCTTGCCATCTTGGGTTGGGGGGTAGAGAAGATATGGGGAGAAAATCTTGTGAAAATGAATGTTGAAAACTAAAAAAAATATATAAATACATTCAAAAAAATAATGTTGAATTGACATAAAAGCAAGGAGTATTGAATGCATTGCTTTATCTTTTCTCATTAATTTATCTACCTTAAGTTTTTGGTTCAAAATTTTCCATGTCAGATACCTGGTTCACTTTGAGTTTCTTTTTAGGAAATGCCTAAAATCCATCCTTTTCCCATAAGTCCATCTTTTTATTATTATACTATTTTATTTTTCTCCAATTACACGTAAGAACAATTTTTAACATTTGTTTTTGAAACTATGAGTTTCAAATTCTTTCCCTTCATCCCTCCTCATCCACCTCTCTCTCAGAAGGCAAGCAATTCAATATGGGTTATATACACGTATTCATGCAAAACTCATTTCTATATTAGTCAGATTGTGAAAGAAAACATAGACAAAATAAACTGAAGAAAAAAAGGTTTTAAAAGTAATCTTCAATATGTATTGTTACCATTAGTTTTTTCTCTCAAGTCCATCTTCTTTTGTCAGATTTTTATTTCCTCCCGCCCAATGAAGAAAAGATAAGGAAACCTTTGTTAATGCATAAACATGACCAAGAAAAATAAATATCCATATTGTCCATGTCCAAAAATATGTCTTATTCTTCATACTACTTCATCAACTCCCTCTCTCTCAGAAGGCAGGTAGCATTCTTCATCACTGGTCCTCTGCACTCACAATTGAAAACTGAATTGTTATGAGTTCATGAATCTCTCAAAATTGTGCATTTTTACAATGTTGACGGCTAGAAGTCCATCTTATTCCATGCTTGATTAAGCTCACATTCGCAGAATTATTTCAGACTATAACTCATTTTCCTATGATTTTAATATTGTTTTCCCAATCTCTACACAGTTTTAGATGCATTATTCATCATATATTCTAAACTGTCTATTTACTGTTTCATTTTTGAGACCTGTTTTTTCAGTCCACTCTTCACCCTTATTTCTTTAGATTCTTTCTCTTTGTGAAACACTTTGACAATCATAGCTATCACATTTACATCAGGCTTGTAAAATTTCAAAGCCCATTACAAATATTATCTCACTCCTGCCTCATAACAATCCCATGAAGTAGACGCTCCCCATATGAGAGGAGGAAACAGGCAGACAGAGGTGAAATGAATTGCTCAGGGTCACAAAACTAGAGAGATTTGAAGCTGGATTTTGAACTCAGTCTAGCACTCCATCAATTGTGCCACCCAGTTCCATCTACAGTATTGTTCCTTTATTGCTCAGAGTCCTGTAATACTGACAGCATAGTTTTCTCATTTTACAGAGGAGTTTGAATAAGTTCTTCTTAATTACATAGTCTGTATTCGTTGTTTTGTATACAGGTTTAGACCATTTGCTCATTTTCCCTCTTCACTACCAGGTGATTGGACTAGAAAACGAAACTTTGGATTAGCTGTTTTTTATTTTTGTTCCAGGTAACATGGTATTAGGTTGCACATTTGGGATATTCCACTATCCATCCCTTTTCCAATTTACGCTGTGTGACTTTGACAAAATCACTTCCACCTCTCTGGGGCACAATTACCTTCTGTGTAAAATGAGTATGTTGGGCCAATGAATTCCTAGCAAGCAGGGAGCTTGCATACTTTGCAGAATTTCACAGGACTGTGAGTTGGAAGGGGCCTCAGCAACCACCTAACTTTAAAGGGTGTTACACAAATGGATTAAAATGCTTTTGCTTCCCCACTCCCAGGAGACAGAACTTGTAACAATGGTTTGAAATTACAGCGACACATTTCACTTCCACATGAGGGGATAATGTCTAAGGCTGGAATGAAATTATTCATTGAGTAGTAAATTCCCCTTCTGTGTAAGTCTCAAGCTCAGGCTGGATGACAATTTATGGGAGATTTTGAAAAGGAAATTCTTGATCAGTCACAGGTTGGCTGGATGAAGTTCATGTTCCCTACCAATTTTGAAATTCTGTATTCTCTACCACAAAACATTTCTCTCAATTCCCCATTCTGAAAATATGAAATTCTTTCCTGTTGTTGGTTTACAAAGATTCTGTTCTGTTTTGTGGAGAAAATATCAATATAAGGTGTCATTTTCCAGGTCATTAAGGTTTTCAGTGAATTACATGACCAGCTCCTCTCAATACCATTCATGTTGTTGATAGTAAATAGAGAGCTTAAAGGCATCCGTCTCTCTCCTGTTATATGTGAGGAAACCTAGGCCCAGAGGAATGAAGTGACTTTCCCATGGCCACATACACAGCCCTTAGCTCTTAAATCTCAATCCAGATCTTCCCAGTTCAAAGCCTCTGTCCACTATGCCATACTTTTGGAGGAGAAGAAGGTTGCCTAGGAAGAGCTACCCAGAGGGCATTGGGAAGGTTCTAGTATCTTAGGGTAGGGAAATGAAGGTGAGGAGGGTTCCTAGGATAAACTTTATTAACTTCATATGATTACTAAAGTCTTACCCTGATATCTCACATTACTTCATTTTTTGTATCTCTCCTTTAGGAGAAAGATAATCCCCAGTCTGTATTTGACTTGGAGAATCTATTAGCTACTGCAGCAAACTTATTTATTGCTGGAACAGAGACAACCAGAAGCACTCTAAAATATGGCCTACTGATCATTCTGAAATATCCTGAGGTCCAAGGTAAAGGACAAGATTTGCCATGCTTATATATCAAACTCATATATCAAACAGCCCTGTACCCTGTTCAGGAGTTGGCACCATATTTTCACCTCTTAGATTTTTTAGACTCCCAGACAGATCAGCAACAGGACAGACAGTAGCATATTTAAGAAAAAGGCCATTTGGACAAGTAATAGTTATTAAAGTATGTGAAGGTCAGACTTTGGGAATTCAATTCATTTTAACAACCTTGTATAAAGCTCCTATTGCACCCTCGGTTCTATGCTTAGGATGCAAAAACTCAAATGAAACACCCCCTTTCCTCAAATGATTTACATTCTTCTTGCTGGTTCTGGGGCTGGTTCTGCTGGATGCAAAGAGCCAGAACAAGGAACCAGTAATAGAAGCTGAAATTGACCAATGGAGGCTGCATGTAAGGAAAGACTTACCAACTATTCAAATTCATTCCAAAGTCCATTCAACTGCCCTAGATGTCATGAGTTCTCACTTACAAGATGTTCTCAATCAAAAGCTGGATGACCCTGTCTTCATGCCATTAGAAACAGGATTCCTGTTCAACTATAAATGGCCCTAGGTAAAAATGGGTCATTTCTAATGCTGAGATTCTATGCCTCAGCAACTTAGGATGTTGAGACAGGAGATGAAATATAAACACCTGGTTGAATGGTTTAAATCAAGATGTCCTGGCCAGCAATATCAAATTGAAATTAAGACATCAACTTCCTTTGACAATAACAGCCGACAGAAGCATAAAGGATACAAAGTTTGCAATCACCTAACATATAATTTCATCTGATGCCCTCTAAGGGAAATGCAGCTATTATCTCCATTTTACAAATCAGAAAATCATAGATTTAGAGTTGGAGGCCACCTTAGAAGACAGATATTTTAGGATCCCCATTTCTCAGATGAGGGAAACGAAGTTTAGTTCAATTTAATGACTTACATGAATTTATACAGATGGCGTGTCTTCCTAACTCCTACCCACTAAGCCACAGAAAAATATCCCATTGCTCCTGATCTGAATTTAGGTCTTGTGATCCAGCAAATACTCCAGACAGGCTCTACTGGGCATTCCTAGACCAGGAAGCTCACCAGTTATTCTTGTTTTTTGTCCCTGCAGCAAAGATTCATGAGGAAATTGATCGTGTGATTGGACATAATCGAATTCCTTCCATAAAGGACAGACAAGATATGCCCTATATGGATGCTGTGGTGCATGAAGTACAAAGGTTCATTGACCTCGCACCTCTCAATATGCCCCATGCAATGACCCGGGACATCCAGTTCCAAAAATATGTCCTACCCAAGGTCAGCAGTCATGGGACCATGGGATCTAGTGTTCAGAGGGATCTTAAAGATCATCTGGTCCAGTGATCTCACTTTAGACATGAGATAGTCGAATCCCAGTGTAGCCATATCCTAGAAATTTACCACTTCAGTCAGTTTTTTGCAACATAAAAGCAATTTTGGATATGGTATTGAATGAAGAAAAAGTGGAAAGTATGCACTTACATGGGTTTCCCCTGCTTCAAATTCATCACGGCAACATTCTGGAAAGAAATGTGCAGGGAAAATAACAGAGTAAGATTGATCAAGAGAAATTTGTGTTGATGTCATTTCCTTTTACTAGATAGTGAAAGTAGATTGTGCAAATATTATCTGTCCCATTGTGCAAATGGAGACATTGAGTATCAGGTCAAATGACTTGCCTGAGTTCACTTTAAAGTATTAGACCTGAAACTAGAATCTGAGTGTTTAGATTCTAAAATACTGATTTCCGGGTTAAAAAAACAAACAAACCATTAATTGAATTAGAGTGAAGTTTCCTAGCAATGGCTCAGCAAAACTAGTCTCCTGCAAAGAAAGAAGGGAGCAGCTCGCCTAATTTCACATTTAATATTCTCCATTGAGTGTGTTGTGCAATTTAAACAATTAATGCTTCAGTAAGAACCTACTATGTGAGAATTTCTGAGCCAAGTGCTGTTGAAAAGAAGCAGGGATCGAAGGGTATTTAGTCAATGAGGACATTGGTTTCCCCTGGAGGGGGTTCAATTTGGAAGCAGAAAAGTTGGCCCCAAGTATTACTTCTTTCCTTCATACCCAAGCTGTGATTTGATTGGCAGAGTGGCTTCCTGTTGAGGAAACTCCTTCAAGAGGAAGTCTGGTCTGCCTCTAGAGAGCTTAAGCATTGCCTGGAGCACTCACCATTCACATGTTCTGCCCAGAGCCACACAGGAAGTAGATGTAGATGTAAAATATAGACCCAAGAACTGATGGGTGAGAGAGAGCACAAAGAGCTAAGGGCCTCCTTAGCTAAAGCTTCCTGTAGGAGGGGGTACCCAAGCCAATCCTTAAAGAAATCTAGGGATTCTAAAAGGCTGAAGTAAGCAAGGAGTGCCTTTCAGGAATGGGACATGACCATTATAAGGGCATGAAGACCACTGAGGGAGCTTTGTAGATGGGGAACAGCAGTTGGTCTACTTTAGCTGGAACCCCAAGGAGGGCATGATGGATATAACACTGGGGACATCAACTTGGAAAGGTAGACTGGGGCCAATGCAGATTCTTAATGGTTTGACCTCCCAGTCTATATCATACATAAAGAAGTGTATATTTAGTCCTAGAGACAATAGGTAGCCACTGAAGATTCTTGGGAATGGCACACAAAGGATATTCAAGATGATAACTGACTCTCCCCTGGAATTTCCTCTCTCTAGGGCACAACCATCTACCCATTGCTCTCCCCAATTTTAAATGACAGCAAAGAGTTTCCCAACCCTGACCAGTTTGACCCCCAGCACTTCCTGGATAAGAATGGAAAATTCAAGAAAAGTGACTACTTCGTGCCTTTTTCCATGGGTAAAAAGAAACCCTTCAATCTCTACCTCTTACTCTAAAAGGAGAATCCCGTTCCCCCTCTCACCCTACTCTGGCTGAGTCTCTTCCTAGTAGTTCTCCTGGGGACACACTTCCCCAATGTAGCATATGACATACTGCTTTTCTACTATTCCCATCACCTGGCTTCTTCTCAGACCCCTCAGTAGATGAACTGATCATCTTAGCTGGCTCACCTTCCCTTGTATTTTAGTGGAACTCTGACTCGATTGTAAGATCCATTACACAAGGGCTCCCCATGGGAAGAAAGGTAGGAAGAGGGAATTCTTTCCTGTCTCTAGTGACCATTAATGGCTGAAAACTCACAATAAGAATTCTCAGCATTTCTGCCCAACTGCATCCTTCTCTTTTGTTCCCTTCCTCTTGTATTGTCCTGTTCCACTGAGTTTGTTCCACTTTGACTGACATTCTATATTTCTAAGCACAATTTTTATTCTTTCCAGGAAAACGGTCTTGCCTTGGAGAGGGCCTGGCAAAGATGGAGTTGTTTTTGTTCTTTACTGCCATTCTACAGAACTTCGCCCTCAAACCAGCTGGAGATCCAGATGAAATTAGCATCAAGACTGATCATGTTGGGTTCGCCAATCTTCCACCGTATTACCAACTATGCTTTCTTCCTCGCTAAGAAAGAAAACAGAATTGATTTGGAAAATTAGCCCCCTCATTTCATCTTCCATACCCAGGACTCTTATATTTTTTACTGGAACCTTCTAAAGCAGCAGTTCTCAACCTGGGGTCACGACCCTTTTTGAGGTTGAATGACCTTTTCACAGGGGTCACAGGGGTCACCTAAGACCATGGGAAAACACAAATTTCCAATGGTCTTTGGAACCGAGACACTGCTCCTCTATCTGTCTCCAGATGGGTCCACCCACATGCAGATACGCCCACATATGAGTATTAAAGGGTCACGGCATTAGGAAGGTTGAGAACCTCTGCCCTAAAGGGAAAGAAAAATTCCCTCCTCAAGATTAAAATGGGCCTTAATTTCCAGAGACAAGACAATCTAGCAGAGTACTTTCCATGTCATTATATAATAGGGGCTGCTTTATAGATATTCTGTGCAACCATCTCCAGCCATTCTCTAATTAACACCCAGAAAACCCATATTAGCTTGTATTTTCCTTTTCAAATATCTTCAAGGATGATCTTATTTGGTATTATACACTTCTTCTTTGTGAATGTGTAGCATAATATACATGACTGTGTTGCTAATTAGTCCTAATGTGCAAATGTCTGCCTACACTTCCATACATTGAAGATTCATGATGCATGGTTATATAGAAGGAGCCTTCACTTTGGGGACATGGTGATATAGAAGCATGGTGATATGGAAGGAGCCTTCACTTGGGGGGCAGAGTATCTGGAAGCAATCCTACCTCTCATACTAACAACTTCTGTGGCCTTGGACAAGTCACTTGACTATCTATTCTCACATCAGGTTTTCAATTCTATGATGAATGGATTGGACTACATGGGCTCAGAATTCCCTAAAGATTCTCTATCTATGATACTTTGATAAGTGGAAATAGAAAATTCATCCATCCATCTATCCATCCATCCTTTTTCAAAAATTATATTCAAAGGATGACAATCGCCTGGTGATGGCCACACTAGCTATGAATTTCTTTGCTATTGACTGTGATAGTCACTAGGTGACCAAGTCACTGTCCATTGATGGACCCATAACTTTTTAGTGTTGTAGAATCTTCTAGGTCAAGATCCCCTCCATGCTACAATAAAACATAGCACAACACATTGTTAGAGTCATGCTTTGTAACAATACTTGTTGGAGAGCAAGGAAGGTTTTTATTACTTTTATTTTGCATTTCTTCTTTCCTGAATAAATGGGTAGCCTCTTCAAAAGACTACAAAGAATCAGACAGATGCGAGCCCTTTTACGCTGCTTCCATTCAAATTTCCTGCCTTGTTCCACCTTTAAGAACTGGGATTGGTTCCAGCTCTTCTGGGTTACAATCCTTCTGACCTGCCCACTACACATTTACTCCTTCATAAGTTTCCTCCTCCCAAACACAGGCTAACATGGATTCTATGATTGGATAATGAGGCTCTAATTCCATGCAGGGTGTGTCAGTTAATATGTATGAGGCTAGCAAAGCATGCATGTTAATGGTGACCCTAACTGGTTTAAGTCAGCTTAGCCCGTCCTCTTCCAAGCGTAAACTTACAGATTTCTTCCAGTTATATGATTGGATAGGGTCACTCTGCCCTTCTTCCCTCAACCCAACTTTTACCTTCCTGCAGGTCCTGTGCAACATTTGTTTTTGGAACATCCATTGTTTCTACAGAATCTGTGGAAACCAAACTGCTAGCATTTCTCACAGCATCAATCTGTTAAGAATCTATGATGTTGTTGGTAAAGTCCAGAGTAGGTGAGAACTCAATTATAACTCACTAGTTAATCTGAGAGAGTTGCCTAAAGTTCTTATACATCATGGATCTTGCCTAGAGTCACACAGCTTTAAAATGTTACAAGCAGAACTAAGACCCATATTTTTCAGACTCCAAATCTAGTATTCTATCCACTGCAACATGCTGAAACAAACAATATCAATTTAAAAAATTTAAAAATACCCCATGGGTAGCTAGATGGTGTAGTGGACAGAAAACAGGCCTGGAGTTCCTGAGTTCAAATACAGCCTCAGGCACTTACCAACAGTGTGACCTTGGACAAGTCCTTTCAGTTTCTTCATTTGTGAAATAAGCTGGAGAAGAGAAGGACAAACCATTCAAATATCTTTGCCAAGAAAATCTCAAATAGGATCATGAAGAGTCAGATACAACAGAAAGAGCTGAACAACAAACTACAAATGAAAATGTTCAGTCGGTTAAGTAAAATATTAACATGGAACAGATTTTTTCAAAAACATGCTTTTCAAATATCTATTCACCTCTTCACATCACAACCAAAATGACGAGAACATTTTGAGCTCCCTTCAAAATAGCAGATTTCTCATTGGCTCCTCAGTCCCCCCCCTTTCCTACAAGATTTAATAAAATTTGTTCACGTGAGCTGGCACTGGTTAGGTCTGGGGCCCAACCACTGGACAACAGGCATCCCTATTAAGGGGCATCTGGTGGCCAGAGTGTATTTAGCATATGCAAAAGATTTTTTAAAACATGAAGAGCCCTAGAAATAGCATTGTTTGGTTACATGAGGTTCTCTGGCCTCAGGGGCCTCTGGGATCTGTATCCACTGGTTGTTTCTTCCTTCTCCTCTGTGAACTGTGTTTTGAGCTTTTGTTGCTGTTGGTGGTGTTGCTGTTAGCATTGTAACAAACTGAAGGGACAGAGGAAGGACAAAGGGGAGTGGGGAGAGAGCTCGGGATCACTCTGTGAATGCCTGTTCATGTCCTTGGCTAGCCTCTACTGAAAGACTCATCTGCACCCTCATGAACTTACATGAAGAGGAAAAGGGCCAAAGTACATTCCTGGAATGAATTTCTATTTTAATTCTTAACTCTAAATATACGCTGATCACTCAGGGTCTTGTTTTCAGCATGGCTGGGTCCTAATTATTTTTAATAGTGACTCCCTATGAAGGATTCCCAGGCATTTGAATTTTTGCTGTATATTTGTAATGGCAAGGGAATTTGAAGATCTTCCCTGCCCCTTAATAGGCCTAGGGAATTGGCTAGCCCCCACTGAAACCCTTGTGTACACAGGTGGTCATGAACTTGTGTGAAGGACAAAAGTGCCAAAGTGGATTCCTGGCCTGAAATTGTTTTAACTCAACTGCAAATATACAGTGATCACTCAAGGCCTTGTGTTCAGTGTGGGTAGGTCCTAAATATTTCAAGTAGGGAATCCCTCTGAAGCATTCACTGGCATTTGAATTTGTGCTGGATATTTCCACTGAATTGGAACCAATGACATATTT
>CM053589.1:178989953-179010407 GCA_028646515.1 Pseudochirops corinnae | reverse complement strand
GTTTTGGGGGAGTGGGTAGGGGAAAGATGGGGAGAAAATATGTAACTCAAAATCTTGTGGAAATGAATGATGCAAACTAAAATAAAATTTAAAAAAAATAAAAAAAAATAAAAAAAAATAAAATTTGAAAAAAAAAAGTAAAATAAAAGCCCCCCCCCCATCCCCCCAAGAAAAGATGGTATGAGATAAGGAGTGGTGGTTTCCAGTCTCCTGGCCTGTGGTCTTGTCTGTGACCAACAACAAACACTCTTTTTCTTTCTTTTTAAAAAATGATTTATTTATCTATTTTTAGTTTATAACATTCAGTTACACAAGCTTTTGAATTTTACATTTTCTCCCCCTACCACCCTTCCCCCTCCACAAGACATTGTGCAATCTTATACAGGTTCTACATATACATTAATATTAAACATATTTTCACATTAGTTATGTTGTAAAGAAGAATTATAGCCAATGGAATGAACCATGAGAAAGAAGAAACAAAGCAAAACAAGAAAGAAATTGTATGCTTTGATCTGCAATCATACTGTAGTTCTTTCTCTGGATATGGATAGCATTTTCCATCATGAGCCTTTTGGAGTTGTTTTAGAATCTTGTATTGTATAAGCACTGTCTTTTGCCCTGGAACTGTAAGAAGAGTTAACCCTCCACTGTAGTCACAAGCTCTGCTATGCTAGTGCTCCTTTTCACCCTGAGACTGCCACCCAGGACTGTGACCTGGATCTGAGTATGGCCAAAGCAACAGAGACCTGCCTCAGTGCTAGCAAAAAGACCCCTGTAATCTCCTTCTGATCAGTTTGAACCTTTTACTGCTTGGGTTCCAAGACCTCTAGAGGCAGCCTCTGCCACTGTGGCCACTGATTCAGTTACTCCCCAAGACTGCCCCTGGTTTGCTGGGGCTGAGGCTGGGCTGGTATGGCTTGCAACAGACTTCATTCCTCTCTCATCCTGGTGCATCAAACCTTTCTTGCTGACTTTCCTAGTTGTCTTGGTCTGGGAATTTGTTTTACTCCATATTTTTGTGGGATCCACTGCTCTAGAATTTGTTTAGAGTCATTTTTAAAGGTATTTGGAGGGATTTCGGGGAGAGGTCTGCTGATTTCCTGCCTTTACTCCATCATCTTGACTCTGCCTTGGCAAGGCATGCTAATGCCCGTTTTGCTGCTATCTTCTCTCTCAAGGAGAATTGTTCTTCAAAGGGGAGAAAGAACAAGCATGGTTAAGAAGTAAATTAAGCTCAATGTAGTTTAGAAGATAAGAAAATAGTATCTGACCTCTTTAATATGGGGTCAAGCCTGCAGGATCTGATATCCACCATCACCTCCTCCCAGGCTAGATTTGGATATTTGCTCTCTCCTTAGTTCAACACACACCCATAGACCAAAAGAGATTTGATTGTTGACAGCCTGTGACCCCCAACAAGATGAGCTGGACAGAATTCTACCCTAGTCCCACTCTCTCTCTATAATTTGGTGCCAGGTTAGGGTCAGAGACACATTTCAAAGCAAACAGTCTATGGACATTTCCTTGATAAACTCTCGGTTGCTGAACCAATCAAAGTTAATGGAAAATAAATCCTGTTTGCCTACAAGGGCTATCTGCTTATTGGTTCCCACCCCTTGCTTTCTACTGATGATAATAAAAAAATCTGCCATCTGAACTAATACCTTTGAGAGCTGTAGGACCATCTCTCAGGGCAATGGATCCTTGGGGACTCACTACTGCTGCTCTCCTGACTTGTGTTGTTTTACTGATCTTGTCTGTATGGAGCCAAGGATTCAAAAGGGGGAAGCTCCCACCAGGTCCCACTCCTCTTCCCTTTATTGGCAACATTCTACAACTGAATTTTAAGAACATCATTGCATCATTCTCACAGGTAAAGGGACTGGATTTAGGGTTTGGATCCTAGCTGCTTGGGTTGTAGGGAGAGACAGAAAGATTTCAAATGAATAATTCAATCAGGCCTCATAATGACTTAGAGTTGTGGAAGGTGTGAGTCAAGGGCTCTATAAGTGATATCTCCATTAGCAATGATGTCAGGCATGTATTGTTTTGTCAAAACTTTGGTAGCAGAAGAAGAAATTTAGCAATTGGACCAAATGTTCACCTTTTGCAGTGCATCATATTAGGCTATGTGAATATAAAGACACCCCCCCCCCCATTTAATTAAGGAGAACTTCTTCAGGACCTAGTATATGCCAGGCAGTATGCCAAACACAAAAGAGAAACATATGGTGACTACAACAATTTCTCCTTGAAAGGAAATATTTCTTGTCATGCAGGAGCTTATGTTCTACTAGAAGAATACAACAGGATCATAGACAAGCAAGTGTAAGGCAATTAGGGACAGAGAAAACCCTTGTAATTGGGGGATCTGAAAAAAATTTCAAGTAGGAGAGAACACCTGAGCTGAACTTAGAAGGAAGTAACAGATTCTGATCTGAAGAGAGGATGGATATGAATTCCTGACTTGGGAGACAGTCTGGACAAAGGTTGGGAATTGGGAAATAATATAGCCAGCAGGGCAGTTTGGCAAGAATGTAAAGTTTGGGGTGAGTGACAATAACAAGATAAATTCTAGGCAATTAGGTTGGAGCCAGGTGTGGTGGGATCCACGTACCAACTTAGGGAGGCAGTAGGGAGCCCCTGCAGACTTTTGAGTGGAGGAATAACATGGTCAGAACTGTACTACAGGAATATCAAGTTGTTATTGTGCAGATAATTTAGTGTAAAGGAGACATGCTAGAAACAGGGGATTGAAACTTGGAGGCCATTGAAACGATGGATAAAAATATAATTTATTAAGTATCTACTATGTTCTCAGTACTGTGGTGATAACAGAGTAAGCGATTTCAGCTGCATGTCAGTTGGAAAGGCCTTGTGCTTCTTAGGGCAAATAAACCAAAAAGGTGGTAATGTAGTACATTTAATGCCATTTCCACTAATAAAAAACAAGATTTTCTGATACCGAACTATTGGATGGTGCTCAGGACTTTGGTGGTGGGACTCTTCTTTTCTAGTCTTCAGTAGATGTGGCATCAACACCTACAGAAGAAGTTGGGCAGGGGGCTGCTTCCAGGGCTGATATTAGGGGATGCTGGGATGGAAGTCAGAACTGGGGTCTTCAGGGTTGGGCTACCACTACCAGATATCCTAGGATTATATGCCTGTCAGAGTCAGTTGTTTAGTAATTGGTAGTTGTGGTAGGAAGGAAGGTGGGTTCCTTCTCTACAGTGATTGGTCTTCATTGAAAGGAAGAGTGTTTGGCTTGGCCTGAAAGCAGAGTTTGGTCTGGTCATTGACATTAAAGGATCAACCCCAAAGGTTCTTGAGTAACAGTTCTGGGCTATTTCCATAATTTCCCAAAGGAATGTGGTGGTAGTTTGATTTGTCTGTCACATTCCATATTCTCTTTGGGATAATTTGTTTGGGTTTCTCTCTCACAACTCTATTACAATAGTCTAAGCAAGTGTGTATGTTGGGGATAAGGGTCTTAATTGGTTCAGTGGACAAGTGAGCAGGCAAGATGGAATAGGTGTGGGAGACATGAAGATAGAATCTACCAGACTTGACCATAGCTAATTGGATATAAGTAGGAATGACAAGTCGAATATAAATCCATGACCTTAATAAATCAGGGTTGAGGTAGGCGCCTCCAAGAGAAGTTCACCTCTTGGATGCCCTTAAGGGAAATGTGCATGTTTGGAGGAGAGGGTAGTTTTAAGGGAAAATAAATGAGTTTTATTGTGGACATATTAAGTTTGCAAGGTCAAAGGATATCCAAGTTGAGAAATCCACTTCTGAGCAGTTGGCTATGTGGAATTAAAAAGGGATAAAGTCTTGTCCTATGAATGTAGAAATCTTCTGCTTAGAAATGACCATTGAAGCCATAGGTGCTGAGATCACCTAGAGGCTGTAATGGCAGTTCATGAAATCTCCAAGGGAGTGTAAAGAAAAGAGGGCCCAGAAAAGAGCCTTGGCTGGCAGGAGATGTATGATGATCCAGCAAGGCAGATTGAGAATAAGCAGTTAGACATTTAGTGGGAAAGCCAGAAGACACAAGTCTCATGGAAACCAAGAAAAAATTTCTTGATTGCTCACGTTCCTATCTACTTTTCTCTCCATTTTGTGGAGAGGGGGAATTTTTACCTTTTTGTTTTTGTTCCTTGATGCTTCATATGGAGCCACTAGCGTCAAGTCAGTTCAAAGCCAAATTTTGAGAAGAGAAAGAAACAGAATCTGTAAAATAAAGGCCAATTAGTTTTATGTTAATTCTTGGCAAATTTTGAGAACAGATAAATAAAAAAGATATTTGGTGAACATCAAGAAAGGGGTACAATGATTACAAAGAGCCACCATTTCTTCTTCCAGAACAGATAATGCCTGGTCAACTCCATGTCCTTCTTTGACAGGGTTATGAAAATGATAGAAGATCAAAAGACTTAGATTTAAATTTATTTTAAAGGAAACCTATAGATACTGAGAAGATTGAGTAGCAGAGAAATAGTGTTATGAATGCTAAGCACAGAATCATCTAAAGCTGGGTAGTAACATTGAGAACAACCAAGAGGATTAAAAAAAACATTTCTTTTTGGGAAAAGCAGGATTGTTGGTGGGATAGGACACTTGCTTTGGGTGCTTGGGACAATAATGTTTACAACCGAGAGGGGGCAAAGAGAGGCCTTCTTTATTTGACTGCAATTTTTCTGACAAGGAGAATGACCCATGCCCTAGAAATAGTGGGAAGAAATGACTGATTAAGAGGTGATACTCAAGAGAAGTAAGGGAATAGTAAGAGAACAGTTGATTTTATTTAATTATTTATTCATTTTTTTTTTAATGAAAGGGAATCCATCTTTTCCCACTCAAGCTTCCACCTTCTGTTGAAAATCAAATCCCTGTAGCAAAAATGTAGACAAGGAAAACAAATGACTACATTATCCATGTCTGAAAAAGTCTCCATATGAATCCTGAGTCCTAGGATGGGGAACCTGTGGCCTCAAGGCTACATAAGGCCCTCTGGGTCCTCAAGTGTAGTCCTTTGATTGAATCCAAATTTCACAGAAAAGAATCACCTTAATAAAAGGTCTTGTTCTGTAAAACTTGGACTAATTCAAAAGGCTGCACCCAAGGACCTAGGACACATGTGGCCTTGAGACCACAGTTTCCCCAGCCCTGCCTGAATCTGTTCCATTTCTTTCAGGATGTAGATAGCATCATGAATCCCTTAGAATGCTTGGTTCTTAGTATTTTGATAATAATTCTCAAGTTTTTCAAAGTTATTTGTTTTTACAATGTTGTTTTTATTAAATAAGTTGTTCTTGATGTGCTGACTTGATTCCACATCAGTTTACACAAATTTTCTCATGTTTCTCTGAGACTATCCTTTTCTTTATAGTACGGTAATATTCCAACACATTCATATACAGTTATTCCTGTGTAAAGTCAAGCACAAGCAGCTTTCCAGAGGATTGCTGCTGTGAATAGCTCTAAGGTTCTGATCACATAGTATGGTGAACCCTCTATTCGGCAATAAACTAAAGCAAAACACTCACATAAACTAAAGTGCAACATTCACAACAATAACATAACAACTTATTACTAAAGTGGTCGTATTTTCTTAAATAAAGGATATCATTCAGTAAGTCCTTAACTCAATCATCCTTAAGGAGCAGTCCTCCTTAAGGGATACAATGTACAAAAGTCTCCCAAACCTAGGTCACATTGCCTTAACCTTATCAGTCAGAAAGTCTTTTTTTCTTGGTTGGAGACTAGCTTCCAATCATCTTTAATTCAATCATTCTTAAGGGGTACAAAGTACAAAGTACAAAGTTCTCCCATCACAGTAAGTCCTGATTTGTCAGCCAGCACTAAGTACCCAAAGACAGGTCCTTTCATCTTGACTCGAGGCTGGCTACCAAATTCCATAGTTCCTCTTCCATGTTTCCAGCTCTTGTCCAGATTCACCCAACCATCAGCTGGACTCATAGGTAGGCAGCTCCCAGCTCCTGTTCTAGTTCCTGATACAATTTGAAGCTCACAGTTACCAGTCCACCTTAAGCCCTTCAAAATCTCTGTTTCTGGGAAGAGAAAACTTAACAGAGCCACAACAATATTTACACACATCAATCTTAGCAGAATTACAACAACATTCACAAACATTGCCTGCACTATCATCTCAATTCACTTTCTGCCTGTGAAATCTACACAACTCAATAGACAGGGTGCATCTATCTGACAAAGTGACACAAACAACAGATAGAAGGCTTCTGTCTGACAATGTGTATAAATACAAACGAACACAGACAGAACAAACAGAGTGCCGGACACCACAAGAGTTCTCCTCAGTTCTTCTCAGTCCCAGTTGTGCTTGAGCTTTTTATCTGTCATTAGTTCCTCCCTGTTCTGCTCACTTCTTATATCCTTCCTGTTCTGATCTTTGACAAGTCTCTCCCAATGTAGGCTTCACAGGTTCTGTTTCTTAACAAAGACTTGATATCATCAGGGTGAGACTCAAAGATACTTGAACTGAAACAAGGTGCTAACTAATGAAATAACTGAAACAAGGAACTAAATACTCCTTTGCTTGCCATTACATCCTGCAATAGCATGGCATATGCTTTCCTCCAAATCACCCCACTATCTAAAGTGTACATTTTACTTGCAAAGTCTAACTCAGAGCCTTTTTTCCCACTGTCTCATTTGTATATTTGTTTCTCAGTGTTTTATTTGTATCAAAAGAAGAACTTTTGAGTTAATACCTGGGAAAACTTGATACCAAGAACTGTTTTGTGATTATTTTACAAATGTACATTGCTGGGTTATTGCTTAACCTGTCGACATGAGAATTTACTAAATTACTCATTAATCACACTACAATAGAGAGATTGATGTCTTTAAGTGAAAGGATCTACTTCTGAATGAATAAAGTTGGTTTAAGAAAGGAACTCATATTGTAGGGGAAGAATGACTATATCTCAATGTACTGCCACCTGGTGCTTGACAGAGTTGATTGACAAAAAAGGAGGCTCTACATACATCTCTGTAGTTACATATAGTTCAGACATGGGAGAAGAACCAAAGAAGTTTCCATAAATTGCCAAGAAAGGAATTTCATTCCTTTATGAAAGACCCTCCCTCTTCACTATCACTACCCTGGGTCAGCCCAGGACTGGAGCAGCCCAGTAACAGAGAACAACCCAACCTAGTCCTGCAGATATGCACCTGACCTGCAGTGGGGGAGCATTCTGGCTTAACAATGGGGCAGTTTTACAGTGCAATGGTCCACAGAAGTGTTCTCAGAACAGTTCATCTTATTGATAGATCCACTCTCCAACTCAACCCATTTGTGATGTTTTGTGAGAGCAGTCCCCAAAATGGCTCCAGAGTTGTGAGTCATCCTAATGACACATAACCCTACATATGTGTTTCACTGCAATGGTGCAATAATTTTGCATTCATTCCCTCCTCATAGAACTCAGAGACGTTTAGCAGTTATTCCTTTGAGGGCCCCAACTTCTATTGTAGATATAGATTGGGGGTGAAAGCCAATGAAGAAATGTGAGAATTTACAAAGTAAACATAAAAATGTTGAAAATAAATGAAAAGTAGTATTTGGAGGGAAAGACACTAGCAGTTGGGGGAAGGTTCAGGAAAGACCTTGTGCAAAAAGTGGCTTTTGAACTAAGCTTTGATGGTAACTAGGAATTCTAAGAATCAGAGGCAAGGAAGGAGTGCATCAAGGGAACAGTACTGGCAAAAGCTTGGCAAAAGCAAGTTGATGGCAGAAAAAGTGTTGTGTGAAAAACAGCAAGAAGACCAATTAGCCTAACCATGGGATAGATGAAGAGGGATAATAACATTGGAAAGGTTCCAGCTATGCTGTGAGGGGCTTTGAATGCCAAAGAAGTCTACAGCTGTTTGCAGATGTAATAGGGAGCCACTTAAGTTTGTTGATCAGGGGAATGAAATAGTCAGACCTGAACTCATATAGCAGTGTCTTAGCCAGAAATCAGGAAATTTGAAAGAGAGTGGCTTTTTTAGGGTCAAGGTAGTAAAGTCTGTTATATTCTTATTGAGTGTTATATGCCTGTGGATATTCAAGAGAGATAGTAGGGCAAAATATATAGATCTGGGAGTTATTTCCATAGTGATAATGATGTTACCAAATGAGAGTTACCATAGAGATAATGATGTTACAAAGAGAAGATGGTCCAGGCAGAAGCACGGGAAAAACCCACAGTTCAATATGGGATATTATTGAGCAAAGAAGACCAATAAGGAGCAATAATATAGATAAGAGGAAAACAGAGACAAAGAGACACACTGAGAGAAACATAAGAGACAGAGAGACACAGAGCAATGTGAGAAACCCAGAGAGAAGAGAATAGACAGAAGGGAGTCAACAGAGTCAAATGCTGTAAAGAAGTATCAAAGAATGTGAACTGAGATAATGTTATCACATTTGGTAAGTCAGAGCCCATTAGTAATTTTGGAGTGATAAGTTGGAGTTGACGAGTGATGACTGAAGAATGAAGTTTAAGAAATGACAGGAGACACAATGAGAGTAGATAGCTTTTGTTAGGAGCTAGCAATCCTCTCTGCAATTCTGTGTGAGCCATCTACTCACCATTGACCCTAGGCTGTTTTTTACAATGTCTTTACACTAGAAAGGTACCAATGGAACACAGGGAAACTCTACCTGAGAAAAACACTTTGTGACATAATGACAGGGATTCCCTAGGAACAAATTAAAAGGAATGAGAATACTACTTTGTTATCCCACAGCTTATGCTTTTGTATGCCCAGAATTCATTAACAAGGTATGGTTTCATGCAAACACAGGTACACACATGTGCACATGCACATGATATGTTATGAAGCTGTTGTGGGGATAAATTCCATCTTTTGAAGATTTCACACTAATCTATGTCCTATTTCTTGGCATTCTTTTCACAGATGGCTGAAAAATATGGCCCCATCTATACTGTTTATCTTGGAACCCAGCGTATTGTGGTGCTACATGGATATAAAATTATGAAGGAAGCTCTAATTGATCAAGGAGATGTTTTTATAGATAGAGGAAATATACCGATATTTGAAGATTTTACCAGAAGACAAGGTAAATTTAGCTTACTCAAAAGAGTCACAGAAAAGCAATATGTATGGCAGAGTATATACAGTAGAATGTACTCCTCTGTAGTATGGTTATTGGCTTCATTTCTGTCGTTATATTCCCAGCACCCAGCATGAGACCTTCATGTTGTAGGTACCTGATACCTACATTGCATTTTGGGTTGAATTGAATAAAATTAATCTTGATCAGTAAACTTAAGCCAGAAACTCCACAGCCACTATTTATACTTGTGCCCTCCCCACCACCTCCAATGTTAGAATGACCAATGTCCTCTTCTCTTTCATCTAGGACTTGCTTTCAGTCATGGAGAGAAATGGAAAGGAATTCGCAGATTTTCCCTGATGACCCTAAGGAACTTTGGGATGGGGAAGAGAAGCATTGAAGAGAGAGTTCAAGAAGAAGCCAAATGCATGGTGGAGGAGCTCAGGAAAATAAAGGGTTAGTTTTCATTTCTTTCCTCCTGAGTTTGTCAGATATAGAATTGCCCAACTGCTCACCCATTCCCTGTCCTAAATGCTACTTGCTTTGAGAGTCATTTAGAAAGTCTCTTCCTTAATCCACTGACCAGGTAATCACTCTGCTGCACCATAGAATTCTCTTTTTCCCTTGTATTTAGGTATTATAAACCTCCCTAGCCTCCCTATAAGTAGTTAAAGAAACTCTCCAGGAGGACAATATTCATTAACGTTAAAGGAACTAAGCATCATATTCAAGTATGAGCAGAAAAGATGTCCAGATTCCACCTGATTGGAAACATTCTTATTAAAGTTGCTTTTCCCTCCCTTTGGTAACTTTTCTCCACATTAGGTCAGCCTGTTGACCCCACCTTCCTCCTTGGCTGTGCTCCATGCAATGTGATCTGCTCTATCCTATTCCATGATAGATTCAAGTATAATGATGAGAAATTTCTATATTTGACAAAATTGTTAAATGAAACCTTTCAACTACTTAACTCAGTGTGGACACAGGTAAGGTCAGAGCTGTCTTCTTGTTCTGTGGTTGTTTGCTGAGTTACAGAAGCAGAATGAGGGTACCATAGGATCCCATCTGAAGGAACACTGACAAGAACACACACACACACTCACACAGACACCATGCACTCAAGAACAATAACATCGTGCAGTATCTTTGGTTCTCAGATAAGATACTAGATAGATATTCTGTCTCCAGTAGCATCTGAACTAGTTCCAGGGCATAAACTTTTAAGTTATAGGGATAAATGTCTGAATGGGGCCTTGGATTTCCCAAGTAGGATAATGTTCATAGATGTGGCCAACTAAAATAATTATCAACAAAGAACCTGCCCAGGCCAGTCAAGAAAGAATAGGGAAGATGAATCACTTAGGCCAACATCCTACCCTGACTCTGGCCTTGATCTGGCCTAGCCTCTACAATGGATGGACATATGTCTATTTCAGAGGATCAAAATCCTCATTCTTTGAAGCCACAGCTAAGAATCTTTATCCAGTCAAAAAACAAGCTTTCTTTTCCTTTTTTCATGTCCTGATGCACTTAGTCTGGAATACATACTCTATTTAAACCCTTTTCTGGTAATGTAAGCTTTTTGAGGATGATGACTGCTCCATTGTCCTCTATATCACCATAGCCTAGCACATTACTTGGTTCATAGTGAATACTGAAGAAATACTTGATACATTTCATTAACTTAACGTGAATTGAATTGAATTAATTGAATACTTTGGTGCCTCTTTTTCTTCTTTTTTATGTCTGCTCTTCCAAGGTAAGTAGATTTTTCCTCAACTCACTATCAGCTACTTTTGAATGAGGACACAGTGCCTTATGGTCCTCTCAGTATGTAGCACAGCACCAGACAAATTAGTTTTGAGATATTTGCCAATTTGGGATTGGATTGGACAGTATTCATGAAACTCTTGGGATTTCTGCAGAGTAGATCACTGCTCCCAAGTACCCAAGAAAGTTATTCCTCTGACTGTTCCTTGGATTGAGGGATCACAATATCAGAGGATTTAGAGGCAGAAAGGAATTTAATGAGTAGAGGGCTAGAACTGGATTCAGGAAGAATGAGTTTGAGATCTTCCTTCAGCACTTAACAATTGTATGACCCTTGGAAAGTCACTTCACCTCTCTCATCCTCAGTTTCCTTAAAACACTTTGGGCACTTATACACTGTTATATAAATGCTCACTATTATTATTGTTGTTGTTATTATTACTGCAGAGAGGAGGAAACTAGGATACAGAGAAATGACATGATTTACCTGAAGTGACCCTCTATGTCAGAGGGCATGCATCCTGACCCAGCCCTTCTGACTCCAAATCCAATGGCCTTTCCATTTAATCATTCTCTGCTGTAGAACAGACAACTGCACCTTCACAAAACAGATGTGAGGTATTCTTAGCAAGAAACATGAATCTTTAACTTTTCTAAGTCCTTTTGCTGAGATGGTGAATTTCAGCACCATGGTCAGGTCAAGCCTCCTTAGTCTTGTCAAGGAAAGTAAGTGGTGATAATTTCCTGGAATGGTGGTCTCACTTCCTTATTTAATTTTGTAGGAGCCAGAGACTATTCTGCTCTTCACTCATTACCCCCTCCCTCTTTATCTTATAAGCATCAAGGCCACCTGGAGTCTGGTATACCTTGGTTTGAGGCTGCAGAGATGAGCTAGGCTTTCTCAAGAGGTAGAAAACAGCATCCACTTTATCTGGCATTCTAGACCCTCCAAAGTCTGGCACCATCTTAGCTCTCCATCTCGATCCACATACTACTTCTCTCTATGTACTTTATGACTGATTTGAGCTGGACCATTCTTTGTCCCACAGTCAAACCCTGGGCTTCTTTGACATTGTGGCTTTGTTTTCCTGTCTCCTATTAATTGAGTGTTGTTCAGGTCCCCTTTTAATCTGTTGACTGTCTAACCACACATTAAAGTCCAACTTCAATGCCACCTGCTTCATGAAACTTTCCTTGCTCCCTACAATCAGCAATGATCCTATGATCCATGATCTTCCCCCACCCCAGGATTTGATATGCATCATTCTGATGCACCAGACATGTATTATTTAGTTAAGACTTATCTATGTGTGTTTATCTTATTCTCCTTCTAGAAAATGAACTTCATGTGTGTAGGGATTATATCTTTTAGAAATGTTATATCTTTTTGAACAACAAATATTCTGCTCTACATTGATCAAGTACTTTATAGATATTCATTGAATTGATTTCAATGAATTAGTAATTAATTAGCAAATCTCATTTTAGCTGAATTTATGGTGAGAAAGCTCATTATATAGCATGACCTCTGATTCCCCTTCCTCAACCGCATATAGGATAATAAAGGTATGTCCTATCTTCTCTTGAAAGCCTTCCCACAGTGGTAAGAGCTTCTGGATCCTTTGACAGCAGATCTCCTCCATGTCAGGACTAAACATAATAGGAGAACTTTAGTGGAGGAAATTTATCATTTACTGCTTAACCCCAATCTGGCTTTTCAGTTAGTAACTTCAGCAGTCACTAGACATAAAATAAACTCACTTATTTCATCAACATTTCTGTATATTAACAATAAATGTAAACAGGAAGAGATAAAAAAATAAATTGCATTTAAAACTATAGAAATACTTAGCAATCTACTTACCAACATGCACATAGGAACTTTTAAAATGCAACAACTACAAAATTCTCTTATGTGGAAATGAAGATTGACCTAAATAATTTTAAAAAACTTACTTACTCATAGGCAGGTTGACCCAATATAATAAAAATGTCAATACTAGCTCAATTAATTTACATATGCAATTATGTACAAATCAAAGGATAACTTGATAGTACTAGAAAAAATGAAATTCATCTGGACTACAAAATGTCAAGAACCTCCAGGAAAATCATGAAAGAAAATGGAGGAGGAAGTGAGTCCAGCAGTACTAGATCTCAAAATGATTTGTTATCAATTTGAAACCAGAGAAATGGATTGGTGAAATTGATCAGGTATACTGCAAATAGAAAGAAACTAACCTTCTAGCCTAATTCTTGAGAAACTATAAAACACTAGCTATTGGGGTAGGGACTCACCATTTGATAAAAGAAGGCTGGAGAAACTGGGAATTATTCTGGCAAAAAAGTAATTAAGATCAACAGTTCATCCTTCATATGTAAAGATCATATTCAAATTATACATGACATATATACAAGATCACATTACATGCAACTTAGAGATCCAAGGAAGAAATTATCTTCTAAATGTATGAACATGCAAAGAGTTTATGATGAAACAATAAGTGTAGAGAACCAGAGAAGATAAAAGGAGCAATTTTGCAACATAAAGTTAAAAGTTTTTGACATAAACAAAATCAATGCAGCTACAATTAGAAGGGAAACAGTTACTTGGTGGAAAATATTTGCAATAATTTCTATGATAAAGATATTATTGACAAGATTTAGAAGGAATTGATTCAAATTTTTTGTATCCATTTTCCAACTGATAAATGGACAAGAGACATGAGCAAGCATTTCTCAAAGAAGACATCCAAGTAACAAGCAACCATATGAAAAATTGTTATAAATCACTAATAGAGGAAGTAAAAATTAAAGCAAATATTACTCTCATTTAGTAGAGATGATAAAAGAATACAATGACAAATATTGGTGGAGGTACAGAAAAATTGGCACATTAATGTGATGTTGGTAAAGTCATTTGGAAGTTTGCCTCAAAAGTCATCAAACTGCATACCCTTGCAACCACCAATTTCTCTCTTAGTTTTACCCCTTATCCATATCAGAGAAAATTAAAAATAATTCATATTTACAAAAATTTTCAGTTTTGGAATGTTGAAAAAGTATGTTATATTAATTTAATGGAATATTATTTTACTGAAAGAAATCATGAAAAGAATGAGTTCAGAGAAGCCAGGGAAGAAATGTGTAAACTGATGCTGAGTGAAATGAGCTGAACCAGGGGATCATTTATTCAATGGCAACAATGCTGTAAATATAAAAACTTTAAAAGACTTACTCTTATCAATGCAGTGACCAATACTGATTACAGAGAACTTAGAATGAAATATGCTACCCTTTTTCTGCCACGGAGGTATATTGAATATTCAGAATGAGACATATGTTTATGGACATAGACAATATGGAAATTTTGTTTTGCTGGACTATTCATATTTGTTTTTTAAACCACAGCTTTAAAAAAATTTTAAATGCAAGGGCCCTGGAGAGACAATGTTTATTAACTAACAAACAAAAATGACAAGAAATTAATTTTACACTTTCTGCTCTAAAGAGAATCTTTCTCTTCCTCTCACTTCAAGTGCTGATCTTCTCTGATGGTTGGACTTTTCCTTTTACTGAAGTCTCTAATTAATTGTCCCCCCCAATCCTAATCATCATTCCCATTAGAACCTGGCAGCATTGTGCCCTGCCAACATCCCATCTCTGGAGGAGGAAGAAGCATTATCTTCTACGCAGGTTCTTTTTCTGCTCCATGTTCACTTCAGTCAGAGAAATTAGTTTGTTACCTTATGAACTTCAATGAGGTCAATGACTTCTGACTTCTCTAGCTCTGTTGTGTACAACTCTGAAACTTGCTCTGTCCAATTAGGATAAGCTGTTTCATCTTCTCTTGACTGCTAGGAAGTCCTTCTCTTGCATAACTAACACCAAGTCTTTCCTAAATGGATGCCTTTAAAAGAAAACTTTCTGGCAGGTTACAGCCCTTTAGAAGCTGTCACAAAATTGGCCCCAATGGCTTTCTTAAAAATGCTTTCTTAAAAAATGCAAACTAATTTCTCCTTCCAAATGTAAATTACACCTTTTGGAAGGGCTGTGGGTAATCCAGCAAATTGAAAAACTCTTGATCTAGCTGTGAATGGGTCCAGGTAATCTGGAAAGCAATTTGGATCTATCCTTCCCAAATTAGGAAATTATTTAATTGATTTTACATTTTCTGCTCTAAAGAGAATCTTTCTCTTCTTCTCACTTCAAGTGCTGAACTTCCTGTTAGTAATACCACTGCTTGGCCTATACCACAAAGAATTTTTTTAAAAAGAAGAAAATATGAAAGTTTGAAAACTTTATGCAAAATGTTAAAAGCAACTTTTTATGGCTGTAAAGAACTAGAAGCTAGGGCTATTCATCAATTGAGGGATAGCTCATAAATTATGATACATGAATGCAATGAAATTTTATTATGTTCTGAAAAATGATCAAAGTGAAAGTTTCAGACCTAGGAAGACTTTATGAATACATGCCAAGTGGGCAGGTAGGTGGCATAGTGGTTAGAGTGCCAGGTCTGAAATTGGGAAGACATCTTTTTGTGTTCAAATTTGGCCTCAGACACTTACTGTGTGACCCTGGGCAAGTCACTTAATCTTGTTTGTCTCTGTAAAATGAGTTGGAGGAGGAAATAGCAAATGACTCCAGAATCTTTGACAAGAAAATCCCAAATGGGGTCACCAAGAGTCAGACAGAGTTGAAAAAACTGAACAACAACAATAAAGTGAGCTGATCAATTTGTACAATTACAAAAACAATGGAAGGACAAACACCATGCAAAGCTAAAGAACTCTAATAATGCAAGGACCCATAATGATTTTAGAAGAAGACAGTGAACCATGTGTAACGGCAAGCCAAATTGTACTTAGCTCCTTGTTTCAGTTACTCAAGTGTTTTTGAACCTCACCTGTGATTATATCAAATTAGAAACAGAACCTGTGAAGCCCACAGCAGGAGGAGCTTGCCAAAGACCCGGAAAGGAAGGACATAAGAGGAAGGGTGGAACAGAAACGAGGAGAACAAATAAAGGCTTGAGTACAAGTTGGGACTGAACAGAACTGGGAGAAAGGATACTTATGGTACTGGCACTCTGTCTGTCTCTTCTGTCTGTGTGGATGTTACTTTCTCAGACCTGTCTGCTGACAGAGGATGTTGCTGTTGTTACAAAAGCCATGGGACCTTACTGCTGGTTCAGAAGCCCTGAAAGAGGACTTTCTTGCTGTATGTTTACAGAAGACCTGAAGGAGAATTTTCCTGATGTTTTCAGATATCCTGGGCCTTAATTGATGATTTGTGTTAATTTCTCAGACAGAGGTCCTGTCTATTGGTCTGTGTTGATTTCACAGACAGAAAGTGAATTGATGATAATGCCAGCAATATGTGTGAATATTGTTGTAACTCTGCTAAGTTTTATGTATGGAGCTGGACCAGGAGCTGGACCAGGAGCTGGGAGCTGCGAGCTGCCTACCTATGAATTCAGGTAACAGTTGGATGAATTCAGGCAAGAGATGGGAGCATGGAAGAGGAAACATGGAGTTTGGGAGTCAGTATTGAGTCAAGATGAAAAGACCTTTACTTGTGTACTTAGTGCTGACTGAGGAGATTATGACAATGAGACCTAGGGGTGAGGAAACCTTTGTACTTTGTAGTTTGTACCCCTCAAGGATGATTGCTCCTTAAGGATGATTGAGGACTTACTGAATGATATCTTTTGTTTAAGACTATGTAGCCACTTTAGTAGTAAGTTGTTATGTTATTGTTGTGAATGTTGTACTTTGGTTTCTGTGAATGTTTTGCTTTATTTTATTGCTGAATAACTAGAGAGTTCACTGTACTATGTGATCAGAACCTTAAAGCTATTCACAGCAGCAGTCCTCAGGAAAGCTGCTTGTACTTGGCTTTGCACCACGCTACTCACATCATGACAGAGAGGGAAATGGTCTCAGGATGTAAAATGTGACATACATTTCTGACTATTGCCAAGGTGGGGATTTGTTTTGCTTGACTACATAAACTTGCTTAATTGGTTTTGTTTTTATTTTTTCCCCAATGTGTAGCAAAGGTGAGAGAGAAAATACATTTTGTCAGTGAAAAATTTAATTAATTTTAAAAAGAAATGCAATGCCTTTGACTACAACACAATAGTTTATAATTAGAGATTTTAAATAATTTCTTCATGCCAGTAAATTCACGTGTGTTTGTTTGGATTTGGGGTGTGTGTATGTAGCTCTACAACTCTTTGCCAGCATTCAGAGTGTACCTCCCTGGAAAACATAAAACTTTCTTTAAAAATATGGGTGAAATAAAGCATTTCATTTTGGAAAGAGTGAAGGAACATCAAAAGACGCTGGACCCCAACAACCCTCAAGACTTCATTGACTGCTTCCTCTCCAAAATACTGCAGGTAAGCTACATGGGGGAAGCACCTTGTTTGTTGAGTAAGGTTGATATTCCAAGTATTCTTACAAGCCACTCTCTTGAAAGCACATGAAGGGAACTCAGAGAGTCTCAAGGCACTCATGAAACCCAAGGATGCCATTGGCTTTGTAGTAAACAGCCTTTCTTTGTTCTGACCCTGTCCCTCCTTTCTCTGAACTCTGTATGTGAAATGAAATTGGAAGAGTTCTGTTTTGCTATGTGATGAGCTGCTGATCTTGGCTTATCTGTTTGAAGGAGAATATGTTTGTGAATGGGAATAATTAATAAACATTTACCAAGTATCTACTATGCGACAGGCACTTTGCTCAGTGCCAAAGACGCAAAAGAGGCAAAAGATAGCCCCTGCCCTTATGGAGTTTACAATCTATTGGGAGAGATAATATGCAAACAAATACATACAAAGTAAGCTCTAAACAGGTGAAATGGGAAGCAGAGCAGGACTTGAGTTTAAAGCTCAATTCAGACACTTTCTAGCTGTGGAACCAAGGGCAAGTCATATCACCAATGTGTGCCTCAATTTATTCATCTGTAAAATGGGGATAATAGCATTTATCTTCCAGGATGATTATGAAGATAAAATAATATGTTTCCAAAGGAAGTGCTAACCTTAAAACAGTATATAAATGCTAACTATTATTATAAATGCTAACTATAACTTGCTCTCTTAAAAGCATTCAAAATTAATTAATTTCCAGAAGAGGACAGTCTTAATTTTGCCCCACAGAAACATTAAGAATATACAAAGCCTTCCAGAAACACATCAATCAATTCAGAAAAAACAAAAAGCACTTAGAGTATCCCATACTCTCCCCAATGATGCAAATTTACTCAGAGTTGCCATATAGACATCATCAGTCCAACATTACAATTAATCCTTAACTGCCCTCCAGTCCTATACAATTGCACTCAGACTGATCAAGGAAGCTAAGTGGTAGTATGGATAGAGTACTGAGCCTGAAGTCAGAAAGATTTGTGTTCAAATCTGGAATCAAACATAGTATAGTATAATATAGTCTAGTCTAGTCTAGCCTAACCTAGCCTAGCCTAGCCTGGCCTAGCATGGCATAGCATGGTATTGTATGGTATAGTATGGTATGGTATGGTATAGCATAGCATAGCATATGGTATAACTGAACAAGTCAGTTAACCTCTGTTGGACTCCCTTTCTTCAAAGGCAAGATTGGGATAATAACAGCATTTACTTCCTATGGTCGTTGTAAAGATGAGATGAGATGGTATTTGTAGGGGGCTTAGCACATTGTAAATACTGGATAAATATTTATTTCTTTCCTTCCTTTTTAGTCTAAAGCAATGGATTAAACATCTCTTAGGAGCGAAGCTCTTGTTGGAAGTGCTGAATACTGCTGAACAGGATCTGAATTATCCAAATACCTTATGATAATTTGGGGTGGGGTTGGGGAGAAGAGAGTAAATATGTTTTCTCCCCCAACACCTTCATGGCAGTATCACTAACTTTTTTTCTCTGTATTGACACCACGACCATCCTACTTCAGGTCACTATCATCTCTCACCAAAACAATGACAGTTCTCTCCTAAAAGCTCCCCAAGCATCAAGACTATCAATCCATTCTTCACAAATTTGCAAAATTAACTTGCGTAAGTTGCAAGATTCATTGGGTCACTCCCATGATCAGGAAGCTTCAGGGCTCCTAAGACACAACACAAACTCACCTGTTTGGCATTTAAAGTCCTTCACAATCTGGCTCCAGTCTCTCTTTCTAGGCTGGTTTTGCATTTTTCCCCAATACCCTCTATGTTCCAGGCAGACTAGCATGCTTGTTCTTCCCTGTACAAAATATTCCATCTTTTGCCTCTTTTTCTTCATATAGTCTTGCCCCCATGCATAGAATGCTGTCATTCTCTTTCCTCGACTCTTTGGAACCATAATATCATTCCAAGCTTAGCTGCTACCTTCTTCAAGTAGCCTTTTCTTATTCCTTCTGTTGTGAATGTCCCATCCCCAAATCTCTGTGTATTTATTTTTTATGGATCCCATATGTATTGTATTCTCTTTAAATGTGTTATATTCCTTCAGGAGAATATGAGCTCCTTGAGGGTAGAGACTGTCTTATATTCACCCTTCGCTTTTATATGCCCACTTCCTAGCACTCTGCCTCTCACATAACAGATATTTCATACATATGGGTTGATTGACTGACTTGATTTACTGATGAAAATACTAAACAATGCAGAATCAAGCATAGATCACTGTAATGTTCACTAGAGCCTTTCTTCCAGGGTGAAATACAACTATCGTTGAAGACTCTTTTAACTCTCTCACTAGATATATTATCATTTTGTTGCTCTTTCCTCTAAAATTTTAATTTTGTTTTTTTTCCCCAGTGGCCTTGAGTCAATGGGAGATAGTGTTTTTTTTTTAAAGTGTTAAATTTACATAAAAGCATAAGGATATTGATTCCATTACTTAATCTTTTCTCATAAATGTTTTTGTTTACCTTATGCTTGTCTAATTTGAAATATTCTTTATCAAACACCTGACTCACTTTGAGATTCTTTTTTAGGAAATGCCTGAAATATGCCTGTTTTTCTACAAGTCCATCTTCTTTTATCAATATTTATCTCCTTCTACTCAATGAAGAAAAGATAAACACAACTATTGTTAACACATAGCATAATCAAGAAAAATAAATTTCTACATTGATCATGTCCAAAAATATGGGTCTCATTCTGTATACTAGTCCATCAATTCTCTCTCTAAGAAGGCAGGTAGCATTCTTCAACATTAGACCTCCATGCTCATGATTGATAATTGAATTGATATGAGTTCATAAATCTTTCAAAAATATTCATTTTTGAATATTGATGGCTGTAATTCCATCTTGTTTTGTGAAGGATTAAGATCATATATGCAGGATTACTTACTTAGGATTATAATCAATTTGCTGTGATTTTGATATTATTTTATAATCTCTTCTCTGATTTCCCTGAGAAGAAGAATAGTCTGGACCTATTCAAATTTCTTTTCCTTGATAGGTAAAGGGCTTAATTTTCATTGCCCAAAATACTTGTTTAGTGTAGAAGATCTAATATTTGAGTACTATAGTTCTTAATGTGTTAAACTTGACCCTTCTTTCTCTTGGATA
>CM053589.1:178975510-178989853 GCA_028646515.1 Pseudochirops corinnae | reverse complement strand
TACATGTAGGATTTAAAACCAAATTTATGTTTCTGAGATATTTAAGATCCTTAATTTATTTCTTCATGTCCTATATTCAAGATGGTTTTGGCTTGTAGAGAACCAATGTGTTCTTTCAATGTTGTCTCTACGTTTTGTCAAAATTCCTCTATTTCCTAGTACAAAATCTGCTAGTTTCATCTTAAAAGAATCTATATAGTTTTAGAGACATTGTTAATATGTTCTAACTTATCTAGACACTTAAAAATTTTTGAGACCTGTTATTTCAGCCCACTCTTTATCCTTATTCCTACTTTAAGTTATTTTCTTTCTCCTTGTGAAACACTTTAATAATAATAATAACACTTTGGCATTTAGATCATGCCAAAAATTTCAAAGCACTTTGAAAATATTATCTCACTTTTGCCTCTCAACAAACCAAGGGAGGTAGGTGCTATTATTATCCATATTTTGTAGAAGTGAGGAAATGGAGGTAGACAGGGTTGAAGTCACTTGGTCATTGTCACAAAACTAGAAAGTGTGTGAAGGTGGATTTGAACTCAAGTCTTCCTGACTCCAAGTCCAGCAGTCCATCCATTGTGCCATCTATTGCCTCTGGGGCATTGTTCCTTTATTTTTGAGAGCCTCATAATACTTAATGCATTATTTTCTCATTTATCAGTGTTTTTGTATAGCTGCTCTTAATTACATAGTGTATATTAATTTTTTTATATCCTGGTCTATATTATTTGCTCATTTTCCCACTCCATGAGTTTCATTGCCAGCTGATTTGAGTAGAAAATAAAAAATAACAAGATAATAAGATTTATAATAACACAATGAGATTTCTTTCCTTTCTTTTTCCTTCCTTCCTTCCTTCCTTCCTTCCTTTCTTCCTTCCTTCCTTCCTTCCTCCCTCCCTTCCTTTCTTTCTTCCTTCTTTCCTTCCTTTGTTTCTTTTTTCTTTCTCCCTTCCTTCCTTTTCTTTTCTTTTTGATCATAGATAACTTCATTCCTGTTCCAGAAAACATGGTATTAAATCTTCTCTCATTTGGGCCATTTCAACATCTACCTCTTTACATTTTCTCCTGTGCGATCTTGAAAAAAATCACTTCACCTCTCTTGGTCATAGTTTCCTTTTCCGTAAAATGAAAGTGCTGGGCAAAGTGATCTCCAAGGTTCTTCCAATCTCTAAATTGTATGAACTTGAACATTTTATAGAACTTCACAAAATTTGTGAGTTAGAAGTGACCTCAGCAGCCATCTAATTTAAGGACTGTCACACAAATGGATTTGTATGATTTTTCTTCCTCACTCCTAGAAGACAGAACTCATAATTGTTGTTTGAAACTGCAGAGACATAGTTCTTTTCTACTGAGGGAGTAATGTCCAGATTGCAATGAAATTCTTCATTAAGAATCAAGAGACTTCTGGGAGCCAAGATGCTGGAGTAAGTAGGTCACTCTTGCTCTCTCTTATTGACCTCTGAAAGTCCATAAAATATTGCCCCAGGAAAAACAGCAGTGCAGCAGTCTTGTAACAAAAGACGCTTGTAGGATAACAGGAAAGGCCCTTCTCACTCTGGTGGAGGGTGAGCAGTACAGAATGGGAGGTGAGCCAACAAACCAGCAGCAAGCTCTACCTCAGCAAACCAGGGGAGATCCTGAAACTCAGGGTGGTGGAATGGGCAAGTGCCATCACTAGAACCCCCCAAGTGCCTTACCACAGGCAACAGAACTGGTAGATACCAGCTTGGAGAATCACCATGTGGGCCAGTAGGCAGGTGTCCCACAGCAGCCAAAACTTTCAGTGCTGTAAAGAGGCCTGGGTGAGCAGGCATCATCCAGGGGCCAGACTCCTCACTCCTACCCTGAGAACTTCAGTATTGCTGACCCCAGCTCAGCACCAGGTAAGCTGCCAGACCCTTACAACCTCCAGCTGTCAGCTCCTGAGGCCTCAGCACACAAAACGAGTGGCCAGGTCTGGGCTCCCAGAACAAGAAATTTGGATCGGTGCCCTTTGTGATCTACCAGGAGAGCTCAACTTTAAAAGTTAGGCAATAGGCAAACATCATGAGCAAAAATCAGAAATGGACAATGATATTTTTATTATGGGGACAGGGAAGATCAAGGCACAAATTCAGAAGAGGACAACATTGTCAATATACTCACATCCAAAACCTCAAAGAGTGATAGGAAGTGGTCTCAAGCCCCAAAAGTCTTCTTAGAATAGCTCAAGAAAGATTTTAAAAAGTCAAATAAGAGAGGTAGGAGAAAAATTTGGAAAGGAAATGAGAGGTATGCAAGAGAGAGCCAATAGCTTGGAAAAGAAAGGACAAAATTGACTGTAGTAAACAAGCCCTTAAAAATACAATTGATCAAATGGGAAAAAAATACATTGAAGAAAACAACTCCTTAAAAAGTAGAATTGGCCAAATAGAAAAGGAAGTACACAAACTCACCAAAGAGAACTCCTTAAAAAGTAAAATGGGCCAAAGAGAAAAGGAAGTAAAAAATCTAGTTGAAGAAAACAATTTGTTAAAAATTACAATTGGGCAACTAAAAGCTAATGACTCTGCAAGGTATCAAGAATCCATCAAACAAAAGCAAAAGAATGAAAAAAAAAATAGAAGAAAAGATAAAATACCTAACTGGTAAAACTACCGACCTGGAAAATATATCCAGGAGAGACAATTTAAAAATTACCATTCTAACTGAAAGCCATGATGCAAAAAAGATCCTGGATAGCATCTTTCAAGAAATCATCAAGGAAAGCTGCTCTGAGGTCCTAGAATCAGAGGGTAAAACAGTTATCAAATCACCTCCTAAAAGAGATCTCAAATTAAACATGCCAAAGAATACTGCAGCCAAATTCCAAAATTACCAGTTCAAAGAGGAAATACTGCAATAAGTCAGAAAAAAAACCAATTTAAATATCATGGAACCACAGTCAGGATCATTCAGCTTCTGCATTATAAGATCAGAGGACAACACAATATTTCATAAGGCAAGGGAGCTTAGATTACAACCAAGTATCAACTACCTAGAAAAACTGAACATAATCTTTCAGGGAAGAAGATGGACATTTGATGAAATAGGGTCTTCCAAATCTTCCTGATGAAAAGGCCGGAAATCAACAGAAAATTTGACCTTCAAATACAAGACTCAAGAGAGGCACAAAAAAAGTAAACAGGAGAGAAAAAACAACAACACATTATTAATAAGGGGCAAACTATTTACCTCCCTACAAGGGAAGATGACACCTCTAACTCTTGAGAATTGTGTCATTCTGACTGCATTTACAAAGGGCGTACATAGACAGAGGGTATGGGTATGAGTTGACTTTGATGTGATGCTAAAAATCTAATTAAGTGGTGAAAAAGGAATTGTATTGGGATAAGAGGAAAGGAGGAGGCAGGCAAGGGTAAATTACATTGCTCAAAAAGGCACAAAGACCTATTACAATAGTGGGAAAAAAGAAAGGGAGATGAGGATTGTTTGAACCTTACTCTCATCAGATTTGACTCAAAGAGGGAATAACATAATCAGTTAGGAATAAAAATCTAACTTACCCCATAGGAAGTAGAAGGAGAAAGAGGAAAGAAAAGGGAGGGGAGGATAGAAGGGAAGGAAGAAATAGTAAAAGAAAAGGGAAAGAAAAAGTAGTGGGCTGATAGAAGGAAAGGCAGACTGAGGAATGTTGTGGTCAAAAGCAAAAGTGTACTGAGGAAGGAAAGGGAGAAAGGAGAGAGAAAAGCATAAATGGGGGGAGGTGAGAATAGAATGGAGAGAGAGACACAGCTAGTAATCATAACTGTGAATGTGAATGGGATGAACACTCCCATAAAATGAAAGCAAAGAGCAGAGTGGATTAAAAACTACAATCCAACATTATGTTGTTTATAAGAATGTATCTGAAGCAGGGGGATACATGCAGAGTAAAGGTAAAAGGCTGGAGTGGAATATATTGCACTTCAGCCGACATTAAAAAAAACAGAGGTAACAAACCTGATCTTAGACAGAGTAGAAGCAAAAGTAGATCTAATTAAATGAGATAAGGAAGGAAACTACATCCTGCTAAAAGGTACCATAGACAAAGTATATGAGTATGCACCAACTGGTATAGTATCCAAATTCTTAGGGAGTTATAGGAAGAAATAGACAACAAAACTATACTAGTGGAGGACCTCACCCTCACCCTCTCAGAGCTAGATAAATTTAACCATAAAATAAACAAGAAAAAAAGTTAAGGAGATGAATAGAATTTTAGAAAAGTTAAATATGATTGACCTCTGGAGAGAACTGAATGAGGACAGAAAAGAATATACCTTTTTCTGGTGATACATCTACCAAAAAAATTAACCATTTATTAAAAATTTCACAATCCAATGCAGAAAGGCAGAAATATTAAATATATCCTGTTCAGATCACCATGCAATAGAAGTTAAAGGTAATAAAGGGCTATGGAAAGATAGACGAAAATTAATTGGAAATGAAATAATCTAATCCCAAAGAATGAGTGTGTCAAATAACAAATCATAGAAATGATAAATAACTTTATCCAAGAAAATGACAATAATGAGAAAACATACCAAAACTTATAGGATACAGTGAAAGTGGTTCTTAGGGAAAGTTCTATATCTCTAAATACAAACATGAATAAAATAGAGAAAGAGATTATTGAATTAGGCATGCAACTAAAAAGCTAGAAAAAGAACAAATTAAAAATCCCCAATTAAATACCAAATTAGAAAGTCTGAAAACCAATGGAGAGATTAATAAAATTGAAATTAAGAAAATAATTAAACTAATAAATAAAACTAAGAACTGGTTTTCTGAAAGAAAACAACTCCTAATAAAATAGGTAAACTTTTGGTTAATGTGATTTAAAAAAAAGAAAGAAGAAAATCAAGTTACCCACATCAAAAATGAAAAGAGTGAACTCAACACCAATGAAGAAGAAATCAAAACAATAATTAGGAACTATTTTGCCCAACTGTATGCCAATAAATTTGATGATCTTAGTGAAATGGATGAATATTTACAAAAATATAAATTGCCCAGATTAACAGAAGAGGAAATAAAATGCTTACATGGCCCCATTTCAGAAAGAGAAATTGAAGAAACCATCAATGAACTCCCTAAGAAAAAAATCTCCATGGCCAGATGGATTTACAAGTGAATTATATCAAACGTTTAAAGAACAATTAATTTCAAAGCTATATAAACTACTTGGGAAAATAGGCTAAGAAGGAGTCCTACTAAATTCTTTTTATGATGTGAATATGGCACTGATACCTAAACCAGGAAGAACCAAAACAGAGAAAGAAAATTATAGATCAATTTCCCTAATGAACATAGATGCAAAAATTATAAATAAAGTATTAGCAGAGATTACAGCAACTTATCTTGAGGATAATACACTATAACCATGTAAGATTTATACCAGGAATGCAGGGCTGGTTCAATATTAGGAAAGCTATCAGCAAAATTGACCATATCAACAACAAATCTAATAGAAACCATAGGACAAAATACAACACCCATTTCTATTAAAAATACTAGTGAGTATAGGAATAAACGAAGTTTTCTTTAAAATGATAGGTAGTATCTATCTAAAACCATCAGCAAGAATTACATGTAATGGGGATAAGCTAGCAGTATTTCCAGTAAGACTGGAGATGAAACAAGGATGTCCGTTATAATCACTCATTCAATATTGTATGAGAAATATTCGTTTTAGCAATAAGAGAAGAAAATGAAATGGAAGAATTAGAACAGGCAAAGAAGAAGCAAAGCTATTACTCTTTACAGATGATATGAAGGTATACTTAGAGAATCCAGTAAAAAATTACTTGAAATAATAAACAAATTTGGCAAAGTTGCAGGATATAAAAAAAAAAACTCTCATAAATAATTGACATTTCTATATATTGCCAACAAAGCCCACTAGTCAGAGATAGGAAGAGAAATTCCATTTAAAGTTATGGTAGACATTATATATATCTGGGAATCTACCTGATAAAACAAACCCAGAACTATATGAACACCATTACAAAACACTTTTCACACAGATAACAACAGATCTAAATAACTGGAAAACTATCAGCTATTCATGGGTAGGCTGAACTAATACAGTAAAAATGACAGTTCTACTTAAATTAATTTACTTATTCAGTGCCATACAAATCAAATTGCCAAAAATTATTTTATAGGACTAAAGAAAACACTAACAAAATTCATCTGGAAGAACAAAAGGTCCAGAATATCAAGGGAGTTAATGAAAAGTAATGCAAGGGAATGTGGCCTAGCCATACCAGATCTTAAATTGTATTATGAAGCATAAATCATCAAAATTATTTAGTACTGGCTAAGAAATAGAGTGGTGGATCAGTAGAATAGGCTAGGTACACAAGACATAATAGTTAATGACTATTGTAATCTATTATTTGATAAATCCAGACTCCTGCTTCTGGAATAAGAACTCACTACTTTACAAAAACTACTAGGAAAACTGGAAACTACTATGGCAGAATCTAAGCGTAGACCAAATCTGACACCCTATACCAAGAAAAAGTCAAAATGGGTACATGATTTAGCTTATAAAGGTTGACAGTATAAGCAAACTAGGAGAGCAAAGATTAGTTTACCTGCCAGATCTATGGAGAAGGAAAGAATTTATGACCCAACAAAAATAGAAAATATTATGAAATGTAAAATGGATAATTTTGAATACATTAAATTAAAAAGTTTTTGCATGAACAAAGCCAATGCAACAAAGATTCTATAAGAAAAGCAGAACACTGGGAAATGATTTTTACAACTAGTGTTTCTGATATAGGCCTTATTTCTAAAATAGACAAAGAACTGAGTTGAATTTATGAGAATATAAATCATTCCCCAGTTTCTAAATGGTCAAAGGATATTAAGAGGTAGTTTTCAGAGGAAGAAATTAAAATTACCTACATGAAAAAATGCTCTAAATCTCTATTGATCAGAGAAGTACAAATCAAAATACCTCTGAGGTACCCCCTCACACCTATTAGAATGGCTAATATGATGAAATAGGAAAATGATAAATGTTGGAGAAGATGTGGGAAAATTGGAACACTAATGCACGGTTGATGGAATTGTCAACTGATACACCCATTCTGGAGAGCAATGTGGAACTATCCCCAAAGGGCTATAAAACTGTATGTGTGCTTTGACCCAGCAACACCACTTTTATGTCTGTATCCCAAAGAGATCAGAAAAATGGGAAAAGGACAAACATGGACAAAAATATTTATAGCAACTCTTTTTGTGGTGGCCAAGAATTGCAAATTGAGGGGATGTCTATCAGTTGGAGAATGGCTGAACCAATTGTATATGAAAGTAATGGAATATTATTGTGCTATAAGAATTGATGAGCAGATAGACTTCAGAAAAAACCTTGAAAGGCTTATATGAATTGATGTTGAGTGAAGTGAGCAGAACCAGGAGAATATCGTAAATGGTAATAGTCACATTGTGCGATGACTGTCTTTCATAGACTTGGCTCTTCTCAGCAATGCAGGAATCTAAGACAGCTCCAAAAGACTCATGATAGAAAATGCTATCAACATCCAGAGAAAGAACTTTGGACTCTGAATGCAGATGAAAGCATACTATTTGCTTTCTTTTTATTTTATTGCTTTGTTTTGTTTCTTCTTTCTTTTGGTTCCTCCCATTGCTTCTAATTCTTCTTTATAACATGACTAATGTGAAAATGTTTAATATGAATGTAGAAGTAGAGGCTATATCAGATTGCACACTATGTTGGGGTGAGTAGAGAAGAGGAAGCGGGAGAAAATTTAAAACTCAAAATCTTGTGGAAGTGAATCTTAAAAGCTAAAAACAAATTACTTATATAGAAAACAGAAATTCTTTTTTTTGGAGGAGAAAGGCAGGGCAATTGGGGTTAAGTGACTTGCCCGAGGTCACATGGCTAGTAAATGTTAAGTGTCTGAGGCTGCATTTGAACTCAGGCTCTCCTGACTCATATACCTCTCAATTCCTCATTCTCAAAATTTGAAATTTCTTCTTGCTGTTATTGTTTTTTTTTTTAAACTAAAATGCTGTTCTGCTTTGTGGTGAAAGTATCAGCATGAGGGATCACTTATTAGGCTATTAAGGCTAAGTGAATTACTTTATCAGGTTCTTACCATACCATATATATTATAGATAATACATATAGATAATATATGTATCATATATAGATATATAGAGCTAACATATGTATTATAGATAATAATATATGTATTATAGATAATAAATAGAGAGCTGGAAGGGATCCAACTCTTTGCTCTTAGATATGAAGAAACTGAGACCCAGGGAAATTACATGACTTTTGCATAGACACATACTCTTTAGTTGAGAGTAATGTTAACCAGGTCTTCCCAATTCAAAGTCTAGTGCTCTATCCACTATATCATATTGCTGGCTGGGAAGGACAAGCCTATAATTGGGCATTGGAAGCCTGAGGGCATTTGGGAATTTCTATTGTCTTGGGGTAGGGAAATGAAGGTGGGGGAGGACTCCTCAGACAAACTATATACTTCACATAGTTACTAATGGCTTTCCGTGCTCTTTCTCATTACTTCATCTATTTTGTGTCTTTCCTTTAGGAGAAAGATAATCCCCAGTCTGGATTTGACTTGGAGAATCTAACAATGACAGCAGTAGATTTATTTGTTGCAGGAACAGAGACAACCAGCAGCACTCTAAGATATGGTCTGCTGCTCATTCTGAAACATCCTGAGGTCCAAGGTAAGGTACAAGAACTGCCATTCTTACAGACCAGTCTTGCTTTTCCTGCTCTGTATCTTGCTCAGAAGTTGGCCCCACTTTTCCAACTTTTGGATTTATGACTCCCACACAGATCATCAACAGGTCAGACAGTAGCATATGTAAGAAAACAGAACATGTGGGAAAGACCCATTAGTTATTTAAGTATGTGAAGGTCTGTCATTGGGAATTCAATTAATTCTATCAAACATGTATAAAGCTCCCACTGTGCACAGTCAGCTCTATGCTTCAGATACAAAGATTCAAATGAAACTCTCCCTTTCCTTAAATGGTTTACATTTTACCAGTACTGGTTCTGTTGGATCTAAGGAGGCAGAACTAGGATCCATGGGTAGAAGTTACAAATTGACAAATGGAAACTTCATGTAAGGAACGACTTGGCAGCTATTAAAATTCTCCCAGAATCCATTCAGCTGCCATGGAGGTAGTGAGTTCTTGCTTACTGGAGGTTCTCAAGTGTGTGTACCCCAAAACTGTGTGCAAAAGAGATCTTTACCCAAAAAATACTCAGAGGCTTCTCAAGGTAGGAAGCAGAAAAGAATGGTTTATTATGATCTCGAGAAAGGGCCACCCTCCTGACAAATGGTCAGGGAGGAGAAGCAGTTTACAAAAGGAAATGGTGAAGTTATAAAGCCCTAATGAGGAATTCTCCCCCACCCCCCCTCCTGCCCCTTTTCTTCCATTGGCTAGAAATCAGGTGCACAATCTAAGTGTGGCAATCTACCACAAGTACTGGAACAAGGAAACAGTTGACCACCCAATGTACATTTGAGAAAGCACTTCTGTCCTTATTTGGCATATCTTACACTGAGGTGTCACTGAGGAGAGGGGTGACTCCCTACCTTTCTGAGTTTTGAGTCCTTGTAAATCATGCGATTTCCAGTGAAGGGGAACTTGAGCCTGTTTCTCACAAAAAGCCTTACTAGATTTTAGAATATAGTCTGAGAAGTTTTCACTTCTTTCATTCATCAAGCAAAGATTGATATCTATACACGGGTGTGTGTTGTGAGTGTGAATGAATGTCTGTTCACGAGTGCTGTCATACATACATACATACACACACACACATATATATGTATATATGTATACGAATACATAATGAATGGTTTACATCAACATGATAATGTTATCACCAGCACTATCAACTCAAATGAAGGCATCTGCTCTCTTTGACAATAATAGCAGGCATCAATGTAAAGGATGCAAGATTTGCAAATCCCTTGCCATATTATTTGATTTGACACTCTCTAAGGAAGTTATAGTTACTGTCTCCATTTTACATATCATAGGATAATAATTTAGAGGTGTAGGTTAATCCACATTTTTCAGATGAGAACATGGAATTTAGATAGCTTTAATGATTTGCCTGAATTTATATGATGGTACCTAAAGAGGAATGAAATCACAGTTTTTCCTGGCTCCTATCCACTAAATCATGGAATGTTATCCGATTACTCCTGCAACAACCTTTGTACCCTTGAATGAGTACATGGAAGACACTGAGGCCAACTAAGAATCAGCTTAGGTCGTGTCATCAGACAAATACTCCACACAGGCTCTGGTGGGGATTCCCAGGAGACCAGGAAGCTCAGTGGTTATTCATATTTATTATCCTTACAGCAAAAATTCATGAGGAAATTGATCATGTGATTGGACATAATCGACTTCCTTCCATAAAGGATAGACAAGATATGCCCTATTTGGATGCTGTAGTGCATGAAGTGCAAAGATTCATTGACCTCTCGCCTCTCAACCTGCCCCACGCAGTGACCCAGGACATCCAGTTCCATCAATATGTCCTCCCCAAGGTCAGTAGTTATGGGACCATGGGGTTTAGTGTTGGAAGAGATCTTCAGTATCATCTGCTCCAATGATCTCATTTTAGACCTAAAAATAAAATTGAGTCCCATTGTAATGATCTCACAAGTTCTCCTTAAGGTAGACTTTTGTTATTCCATATAGCTAAATTGAATGCAGTGCTGAATAAAGAATTAGAGCAAAGTATGTTTCACCACAGCAACACTGTGGAAAGAAAATGTACAGGAAAAATAACAGAGTGAGATTGCTCATGTGAATTTTTTTTTCTTACAAGGCAGTGAAGTGGATTGTATAAATACTATTACCTGTTCCATTGTGTAGATGGAGACACTGAGCCTTAGGTCAAATGACTTGCCTTAGGTAATGAGCTGAGACTAGAGCCTGGGTCTTTAGACTCTAAAATCCTTCTTTCTGGGGAGTACTATATAATCATTGACTGAATTCAGTTGAATTAGATTAAAGAATGGAGAAGGGATCATTCCATCTAATTTCACATTTAATATACCCCATTGAGTGCATTATTTAATTCAAGTCATCAAGGCTTCAGTAAGAACTTACCATGTGAGAACTGCTAGGCCAAGTGTTGTTGACCCAGGGCCAGAAAAGAAGGGTGTTTGACTATTGAGGAACTCGGCTTCTCCTAGAGTGAGAACAATTTGGAACCCGAAAAGTCCAAATTAAAATTTCTTTCCTTCAGACCCAAGCTGTGATTTGATTGGCAGAGTGACTTCCTGCTGAAGAAACTTCCTCAGGATGAAGACTGATGTGCCCCTAGAGGCTTTAAGCATTGCCTGGGTCAGTGATCAAACATATCCTGCCCAGAGTCACACAGACAGCAGGTGTAGACATGAAGTATAGACTCAGGAATTGAGGGGAATGAGAGCATAAAGAGCTCAGGGCCTTAGCCAAAGCTTCTTTTCAATCCTTGAAAAGAGCTAGGGATTCTAAAAGGCTGAAGTGAATAAAGAGTGACTTCCAGGAGGCATGGGATACAGCCATTAATAGAAGCATGAAAACCAGAGAGAGAACCTTGTGCATGGGGAACAGCATTTTAATCAGTTTAGCTGAAACCCCAAGGAGGGCATGATGGGGACAATAATGGGGATCTCAACCAGGAAAGCTAGACTGGAGTATATGCAGATTCTCAATGGCCTCACATCCCAGTCTATAACATAACAAAGGAGTGTGCATTTTGTACAAGAGACTTTAGAGAGCTGCTAAAGTTTATTGGGACTGGCATACAAAGGATATTCATGATCATAACTGACTTTCCCCTGGAATTGCTTCCTTCTAGGGCACAACAATCTTCCCCCTGCTCTCCCCAGTCTTATATGACAGTGAAGAGTTTCCAAACCCTGACCAGTTTGACCCCCAGCACTTCCTGGATAAGAATGGGAAATTCAAGAAAAGTGACTACTTCGTGCCTTTTTCCATGGGTAAAAAGAAACCCTCCCCATTGCTACCTCTCATGCTAGAGGAATACTCTTCCCTCTCCCACCCTTTTCTGGCTGAGACGCCTCTTGGCAGTCCTTCTGAGGATACATTGCCCAACTGTGGCATGTGACCCACTGTCTTTTCTAGTATTCCCCTGGCCTTACTTCTCAGATCTCTCAACAGATGAGCTGAGCCTCTTGGCTGGCTTACCTATCTTATTTTAGTGGAGTTCTGACTCCATTGCAAGATCCACTGCACAAGGGCTCACTATGAGAATGGTATGAATAGAGAATTCCTTCCTTCCCTCTAGTGACCATTAATGGCTAAAATATAACTCACAATAACAGTTCTCACCATTTTAGCCCATCTACTTCCTTTTTTTCCCCTCCTTTCACTACTATTGTCCTGGTCCATTTTGGCTGACACTATGATACTGAGTGAAGATATCTAAGCACAATTTTGTTTCTTTCCAGGGAAACGGTCTTGTGCTGGAGAGGGCCTGGCAAGGATGGAGTTGTTTTTGTTCTTTGCCACCATTCTACAGAACTTTACCCTTATACCAGTTGGAGATCCAAATAAAATTAACATCAAGACCAATAAGATTGGGGTCAACAATCCTCCACCAATTTACCAACTATGCTTTCTTCCTCGTTGAAGAAGAACACAAAGTTGATTTGGTAAATTAAGCAGCTGGATTCCTCTTCTGGACTTAACATTCATTTTTTTAAACTGGAATTCCTTTGAGGGAAAGAAAAATTTCCACTTGTTGATTAAAAGGAATCTTAATTTTCAGAGTCAAGTCAAATTAACTTTTGTTTATTTTTAGTTTACATCATTCATTTCCATGAGATTTTGAGTTACAAATTTTGTCCCCATCTTTCCTCTACACACCATCCCAAAACAGCGATCTCACTGTATACCCCCTACCCCAATCTGCTCTCTCCTATATCCTCCCTCATCACCCCTCTGACTTTCTGGTAGGGCAAGATAGATATCCTTACCCCAGTGCCTGTATATCTTAATTCCCAGTTGCATGTAAATAATAATAATAATAATAATAACAACAACAATAATAAAATACATATATATTTTTAAAAATTTGATTATAGAACTTTAAGTTCTAGATTCTTTCCCTTCCTCTCTCATCACCCACCCCCACTGGAAAGACAAGCAATTCAATACAGGCTGTGCACGTGTAGTTATTCAGAACATCTTCACAATGGACATATTGTGAAAGACTGACTATATTTCCCTTCTTCCTATCCCACCACCCTTGTTCTGTTCTCTACTTTGTCTCCATCCCTTTACTGAAGTGTGTGCTTCTAACAACCCTCCCCCCCACCCTCCCCTCCCCTCCATCATCCTCCCTCTCATCCCCATCCCCCCTACTCTCCTGTAGGGCAAGATACCAAATTTAGAGTGTATGTCATTCCTTCCCTAAGCCAAATTCAATGAGAGTAAGATTGACCCATTCCCTTTTGCCTTCTTGTTCTTCCCCTCCATTGTATCAATTATCCCTTGCCTCTTCTATATGAGATGATTAACCCGATTCTGTCTCTCCTTGTCTCCTCTCATTTTATTCTTCTCCCACCTCACAATTTCACCTTTTAAAATATCATCCATTCCTATTAAATTGATCCTGTGTCTTCTGTCTATGTACACATATATACACATACTCACATATGTATTCATATGCATATATATCCTCCTATATAGACATATGTGTATGTATACATATATATATATTCATTTATATTCCCTTCATCTATCCTCATACTGAGAAAAGTTTCATAAGTTACAATTCTCATTTTTCCATGTTGGCATGTAAATAGTTCAACTTTGATAAGTTCCTTGTGATTTCTTTTCCATGTTTACCTCCTCATGCTTCTTGTATTTGAATGTCAGATTTTCTATTCAGTTCTGTTTTTTTCAGCAAAAATGCTTGAACGTCCCCCACCTCATTGAATGACCATATTTTCCCCTGAAATGTTATTCTCAATTTTGCTGGATAGGTGATTCTTGATTTTAATCCTAGCTCCCTTGACCTCCAGAATATCATATTCCAGGCCCTTTGATCCCTTAATGTAGAAGCTACTAGATCCTGGGTTATCCTGATTGTGTTTCCATAGTATTCAAATTGTTTCTTCTTGTCAGCTTGTAATATTTTCTCCTTGATCTGGGAACTCCAGAACTTGGCTATAACATTCCTAGGAGTTTTCTTTTTGGGATCTTTTTCAAGAGGTGATCAGTGAATTCTTTCAAGTTCTATTTTGCTCTCTGGTTCTAA
>CM053589.1:178947744-178975010 GCA_028646515.1 Pseudochirops corinnae | reverse complement strand
TCTCCTCATTGGCTTTTTGGGCCTCTTCTGCCATTTGAGTTAATCTATTTTTTAAGGTGTTATTTTCTTCACTCAGGTTGTTGACTCTCTTTTCATGATTTTCTTACATCATTCTCATTTCTCTTCTCAATTTTTCTTCCACTTATCTTATTTGGTTTTCAAAATCCTTCTTAAGCTCCTCTATGGCCTGTAACAAGTTTACATTTTTCTTGGAAGCTTTTGGCACAGGAGGTGATTGTGTTGTCTTTTTCCCATTCCATGCTTTGATCCTTTTTGTACCCAAAAAAGGAATCTAAAGTTGGATTGCTGAGCTTTCTTTGCTTCCTTTGCCTGCTCATGTTGCCAGTCAATTAATTTGATTTTGGAGCCACAGTAGATCTCTGCTTTCAGGGGGGAGAGCTTTGTCCCAAATCACTGGGGTTTTCACAGCCACCAGAGCTATTAGGAGGCTGCCATCTCTGCAGCCTCCACCAGCTTTGGCTCACTGGTCACATACTTCAGGACCACCACCCAACACCATGGTCCTGATCCAAGCAGGTTAAGGCAAGAGCACTTAGCCTCTGAATGATCACTTGGCCCCCCTGCAATCTGCAGGCCAAGAGCTCTGAAGGAGCCACATGGAGGCAGCTGCAGGGGCTGCTTGAGCTGCTTTCTTGCCCTGGGGGCTGGTGGCTGGACCCAAATTTAGCTGAGTTCCACTGTCCTTTCACTTTTTCCTTGGCTCTTATGGTTTTATAATTCTGGAAACTGCCACAGCTGCTGGTGGTCCACTCTCCTGAGTGCTCCAGCTGTGGCTTGTCCTGGCCACCCTCAGGCTAAATCTGGTCTTGGCTCCCAGCACGCTGCGATGAGCCTTTCCCATTTTCCTGTCGGGCTGCCTTCAGCAGAAACTTTAAGTTTTAGACAGTACTCTCTTCCACCCTGGGAGCAGAGCTTAAATTTAGCATAAAGTTAAAACTCAAGAAATAGGTTGGGAAAATGAGTAAACAAAAACAACACAAACAATAATCTGAACATAGAAATTTACTATGGTGACAAAGGAGGTCAAAACACAAAGTCAGAAAGGAACACAATGTCAAAGCCTACAAGCAAAGCTTCAGACAAAAAGTGAATTCATCTCAGACCCCCCCCCCCCCAAATCACGTAAGAGCTCAAAAGTATTTTCCAATTAAATAAGAGAGGTAAAGGAAAAACTGGGAAAAGAGATGAAAGTCCTCCAAGAAGAAAACATCTTAAAGAACAGATTAGGCTAAATGGCAAAAGAGGCACAAAAATCTGTTGAAGAAAAAAACTCTTTAAAAAGCAGAATTGGCCAAATGGAAAAAGATACAAAAATCCAATTGCTTAAAAAACAATTGTTTAAAAATTAGAATTAGTCAAATGGAAAAAAGTACAAAACCCCACTGAAGAAATGATTCCTTAAAAATTAGAACTGGGCAAGTGAAAGCCAGTAGCTCCATTAGAAATCAGCAGATAATCCAACAAAATTAGAAAAATGAAAAAGAAGAAAATGTGAAATATCTCATTGGAAAAATAACTGAACTGGAAAATAGATGGAAGAGATAATAAAAAAATATGATTGGATTACCTAAAAATCCATGGTCAAACAAAGAACCTAGACATCATCTTCTGAGAAATTGTTAAGAGACAACTACTCTGATATGCTAGAACCAGAGAGTAAAACCAAAATGGAAAGAATTGATTAATCACCTCCTAAAGAGAAACCAAATGAAAACTCCCAGGAATATTATAGCCAAATGCCATAGCTCCCATGTGAAGGAGAAAATAAGGTAAGTAGCCAGAAAGAATCTATTTAAATATTGTGGAGTTATAGACAGGATAACAAGATTTAACAGCTTCTACCTTAAAAGATAGGTGGGTTTGGACTATGATATTCTATAGGGTAAGAAATTAGGATTTCAACCAAGAATCAACTACCCAGAAAAACCATGTTTAATCCTTCAGGGGAAAAATTGACATTTAGTGAATCGTTTGATTGGTTGTCTTTTGTTCTGGAAGAGGACCAAAATGACATCATTGTGCTATAGTTGGGTTTCAGTGTGTCTGACTATGGCTGATCAGACCAATATGAGCTCAGAACGCTCTATGACAGGTGAGGCACAAATAGTCCATGTGAACACATGGGGTAGATTCTCCAAATTTGTGAATCCTGTGTTTTCTTTCAGCTTTTTCAATTCTGCTTTGCTCATTGAGCACAGCACCTCTCTGATGTGCGCACACCATGTTAAGTAGATCGGTGCCAGTGTCTCTCATGTTGCACAATCAATTCCAAAGCTCTTCAGAGACTTTGAGAGTGTCCTTATATTGCTTCTTCTGACCACCATCTGAATGCCAAGCATACATTTTGCATTCAAACAACATGGCCAGCTTATTGGAGTTGTGCTCTCTGAAGCAGAGTTTGAATGCTTGGCAGTTTAGTTGGAGTAAGGTCCTCAGTGTCTGGTACCTTATCCTAATAGGTGATCTTCAGAATTTTCCCAAGACAATTCAAATGGAAGTGATTCAGTTTCTTGGCATGGTGCTGGTAGACTATTCAGGTTTCATAGGCATACAACAATGAGGTCAGCACAATGGCTCCGTAGACTTTCAGTTTGTTAGTCAGTATAATACCTCTTTCTCTCCCATTCTTTCCTTCAGAGTCTCCCAAACACTGGTAGCTCTGGTAATGCACATATAAACCTCATTTTCAATATGTACAGTTCTGGAAAGTACACTTCCAAGGTCAGTGAACTTATCTACAGCCTTCAAACTACTCCATTTCCTGTAACCAGTGGCTCCATATATGGATGGTGTGGTGGTGACTGATGGAATACCTGTGTTTTCATGGTGTTAATTGTTAGGCCCAAATTAGCTCAAGCAGCAGAGAATTGATATATACTTTGTTGTTTTTCTGCTTTAGCAGCTACTTTGAGTACACAATCATCTGCAAACAGAAAACCGTCTACCAACACTCATCCACTTAGGTATTGTCTTGTAGCCTTCTCAAGTTGAAGAATTTACCATCTGTGAATCAGAGGACTTTCAAATATTCCTGATGAAAAGAGTAGAGCTAAACTCTACAAGACTCAAGAAAGGGTTAAAAAGATAAACAGGAAAGGTTAATCATCAGGTATTCAATGAGAGTATAATTCCTACATGGAAAAATGTGTAATTCCTAGGGACCTTATCATTGTTATGGCAGTTAGAAGGAATATACACAGAGAGAGGGCACAGATGTGAGTTAACCATGAGAGAAAGATAGGAAAAAAATTAAATTAAGGAATGAGAAAGAGTGGTTCACAAGGAGAAAGGGGAAGGGAGAGGTAGAGTGGGATAAATTATCTCAAATAAAAGAGGCACAAAAGAGAAGATGGGGGGCAACACTTAGACCTTGCTGTTATTGGAGTTGGCTGAAAGAGGGAATAATATATGTACTGATTTGGGTAGATAAAGCTATCTTTTCCTATATGGAATTTAGGGGGAGGGGGCTCACCAAAGAGGGAGACTGATAAAAGGGAGAACAGATTTGGGGAGGCAATGTTCAGAAGCAAAACACTTTTGAATATGGACAGGGTGAAAGGAGAGAGAGATGGATAAATGGGAAAAATAGGATGGAGGCATATACATAGTAATCATAACTGTGAAAATGAGTGAAATGAACTCAGCCGTAAAAAAGGAAGCAACTAGGAGAGTAGATTAAAAACCACAATCCTACAATTTGATGTTTAAAAGAAACACAGTTAAATCTGAAATACACACACCAAGAAAAAGGAGATGGAGCAGAATCTATTATGCTTCAAGTGATATAAAGAAAAGCAGGTACAGTAATCATGATCTCAGACAAAGCAAAACAAAAAATAGAGATAAGCAAAAAAAAAAAAAAAAAAAAGGACATAAACAAAGAAACTACACTTGGCTAAAAGGTGCCAAAGACAATGAAATAATAGCAGTACTAAAATGATATGCACCAAATGGTACAGTATAGAAATTCTTAAAAGTTAAAAGAGTTACAGGAGGAAATAGACAATAAAGTTATACTAGTGAATGGGCTCAACTTTCCTGTTTCTGAACTAGATAAATATAATTTAAAGAATGAACAATAAAGAAGCTAAGGAGAATAATAGAATTTTAGAAAAGTTAAATATGGTAGACCTCTAGAGAAAACTGAATTGGAGTAGAAAGGAATATTTCTTTTTCTCAGTGCACATGTTGCTAGCACAAAAGTTGACCATATATTAGGGCATAAAACCTCAAAACATAATGCAGAAAAGCAGAAATTTTAAATGCATCCTTTTCAGATCATAATGCAAGAAAATAACATTTAATACAAAGCTGTGAATACACAGATTGAAAATTCATTTTAAATTAAGCTAATCTTAAAGAATGAGTGGATCAAAGAACAAATCATAGGAACAATAAATAATTTCAGTAAAGAAAATGACAACAATGAGACAGCATACCAAAATTTATGGGATGCAGCCAAAGCAGTAGTTAAGAGAAAATTTATATTTTAAATGCTTACATCAGTAAAAGACAAAAAGGACATGAAACTAAAAAAAAAAAACTTAGAAAGAGAATGCATTTAAAATCTCCAAATGAACACCAGGTTGAAAATTCTGAAATTCAAAGGAGAGACTAATAAATTTGTAAGTAAGAAAACCCTTGAACTATTATATAAAATTAGGAGCTAGTTTTATGAAAAAATAGATAAGCTATTGGTTATTTTGATTTAAAGAAAGAGAAAAAGCCCTGCTTAACAGAAGAAAAAATAAAAAGAGTAAACTCACAATCAATGAAAAAGAAATTAAAGCAATTAAAGGGAGCTATTTTGCTTAACTATGTCTCAATTAATCTGACAATCTAAGTGAGATGCATGAATACTTACAAAAACAAGAGTTGCCCACATTAATGGAAGAGGAAGTAGAATATTTAAATAACTCCATCTTAGAAAAATAAATTGAACAAGCAGTCAATGATCTAGGAAAAATCCCTAGGACCAGATGGATTCACAAGTGAATTCTACTAGCTTTTAGAAAATACATAATTCAAATACTATGTAAGCTATTTGCAAAAATAGGCAAAGAAAGAGTGCTACCAAATTCCTTTTTATGACAGAAATATGGTGCTAACACTGAAAGCAGGAAGAGCAAAAACAAAGAAAACTGTAGATGAATTTCCCAAATTAATGTTGATGCAAAAACATTAAATAATATACTAGCAAGTAGATTACAGCAATATGTCACAAAGATCATATCCAATGACCAGGTGGGATTATACCATTAAGGCAGGCTTAGTTCTATATTGGAAAAACTATCAGCATATTTGACCATATCAATAGCAATAACAAACCCAACAAAAATCATATGATGATCTCAATAGATGCTGATAAAAAACTTTTGAAAAAAATCCAACATTCATTCCTATAAAACTGCAGAAAGTATGGGAATAAATGGAGATATTCTTAAAATGATAGGTAGTAGTAATTCAAAATTAATTATAATTAAAGGAGATAAGCTAGAAGTTTTCCCAATAAAATCAGGAGTAAAGGATGGGTGCCAATTATCACCACCATTATTTACTATTGTGGTAGTTATACGAGCTATAGCAATAAGAGAAGAAAAAGAAATTAGGAGAGGCAATGATGAAACTAAACTATCACTATTTGCAGATAATATCATGGTATACTTGGAAAATCCCAGATAATCAATTAAAAAACTAGTTGAAATAATTAACAACTTTAGCGAAGTGGTGGAATATATAAGAAGCCTACATAAATCATTAGCATTTCTATATATTACCAACAAACCCCAGCAGCAAAAGACAAGCAAAATTCCGTTTAAAATAACTGTAGACATTATAAAACAATTTAAACAATATAAAGGAAAGAAACAATTATAAAACAGTTTTAACACAAGTAAAGTCAGATTTAAAGCAATTGAAAAATATTAATTGCTCATGGGCAGGATGAATCAATACAATAAAAATGATAATTTACCTAATCTGATATACTCATTCAGTGCTACATCAACCAAAGCATCAAAAAATATTCTATAAGAACTAGAAAAAGTAGAAAAATCAATCTGGAAGAGCAAAAAGTCAAGCTTATCAAGAGACTTAATGATAAAAAAAGTGAAAGAAAGTGACCTAACCACACCAGATCTCAGACTGTACTATAAAGTAGTGATCATCACAACAATCTGGTACTGGCTACGAAATAGAGCAGTGAATTGGTGGAATGGAGGAAACAACCATAGCAATCTTGTATTTAATAAACTCAAAGATCCAGGGTTTTGGGACAAGAACTCACTGACAAAACGTGCTGGGAAAACTAAAAAGCAGTTTGGCAGAAAGTAGATGTAGACAAACACTTCACACCATATACCAAGATAAGGTAAAAATGGGTATGTGATTTAGGCATAATGTGTGATATCATAAACAAATTAGGGGAGTATAGTTTACCTATCAGATCTGTGGGCAAGGTAACAATTTATTACCAAACAAGAGGTAGAAAGTATTATGGAAGGCAAAATAAAAAATTTTGATTACATCAAGTCCAAAAGGTTTTGCCCGAATAATAGCAATGCTGCCAAAATTAGAAGGCAAGCAGAAAATGGGGGTGGGAGAGGGTGGAGTTTGCAGCAAGTTTCTCTGAAAAGGCCTCATCTCTCAAATATATAAACAACTGAGTCAAATTTATAAGAATACAAGTCATCCCTTAACTGGCAAATGGCCAAAGGATATGTACAGCAGTTTTCAGACAAAGAAATCAAAGTTATCTATAGTCATATGAAAAAATTCTCCAAATCAATATTAGTTATAAAAATGAAAATTAAAAAACTCTGAAGTATTACCTCACACGCATCAGGATTGGCTAATATGACAGAAAATAGAATTCACAAATGGCAGAAGGGATGTAGGAAAATTGGGCCACTAATGTACTATTTGTGGAGTTACAAACTGATTCAACTATTCTAGAGGGCAATTTGGAACTATGCCCATAAGGCTGTGAAACTGTGCATACCCTTTGATGCAACAATATCAGTAATAGGTCTGTATCCAAAAGAGATATAAAAAAGGGAAAGAATTCCTATGTACAAAAATATGCCACCTTTCTTGTGATGGCAAAGAATTAGAAAACAAGGGGATGCTTATCAATTAGGGAGTGACTGAATACGTTTTAGTATATGATTGTGATGGAATACTATTGTGCTATAAGAAATTATGAGAAGGATGCTTTCAGACAAACCTGGAAAGACTTACCTGAAGTGATGAAAAATTAAGGGAGAAGAACCAATAGAATGCTACATACAGTAACAGCAATATTGTACAATGATCACCAAGGAATGCCTTAGCTATTCCCAGCAATGCAAAAATACAAGACAATTCTGAAGGACCTATAATATAAAATGCTATCCACCTCCAGAAAAAGAACTGATGGAATCTGAATGTAGATTGAAGCATACTGTTATTTTACTTTCTTTTTCTTGGTTTTCTTTGTCTATTTTTTTTATGACATGGATAATATGGAAATGCGTTTTGCATAACTGCACATATATGCCCATTTATCAAATAACTGTTGCCTTCTCAATTATGGAGGAGGGGAGCAGAGTGGGAGAGAATTTTGAACTCAAAATTGCAAAAGAAAAAAACTCGAAGGTTAAAAATTGTTTTAAAATGTAACTGGGTAAAAATGAAATATTAAAATTAAAAAAGAAATTAACTTTTTGATTTTTGATTGGTATAACATTTGATTATTTAGGTGATTTGATAATTTATGTTGTAGTGGTATAAATTAGCCATGAAAAATACATTTCCCTTCAATTACTAAAAAAAGAAACATTTATTGTACCAAACAACTGTAATATATAATAAGAGGTGTTTGATATGAATGAAGTGTATATGAAGCCCAAGAAATGAAAGGTGGTTACTGACAAGGGCTATACAAAATCATTGTAGAGGAAGCAGTTTTTGAGTTGGGCTTTGAAGAATGAGCAAGACTTTAATATGACACAATGGAGGAGAGAGGACATGCCAGACACAGGGAACTCTGTAAATAAAAGTATAGCATTTGGCCCCAGAGAGCTGTCCAGTTTGGCTGTTGTATAGATTGTCTGGTGGGAGTAAGTATGAGCTGAGGCTAAGAAGGGAGGTTGGAGCCATATTCTGATAAACTTTGATTTCCAGGCTAAGAAATATGGGTTTACTCTGTAGGTAAATTGGAATTACTGAATGTAAGCTCCTTTTTAAAGGCAGGGACAGTTGTGATTTTGGCTCTATCTCTTTGGGATCTAACACCATACCTCCCATATCATTGGTGCTTAATATCAATCAGTTAATTCATAAACATTCACTAAATGCCTACTATGTGCCAGGAACTGTGTTAAATTCTGAAGATACAAAAAAAGCAAAAATAGTTCTTGCCTTCAACAAGTTTTTGTTCTAATGGAAGAGACCACATATACCTAAATCATACATATGATTACATACAAATGACAGAGTAAATACAGAGTAAAGGGAAGGTAGCCGCTAAGGAAAAGATGCTAGGGTAGAGGTGGGGATGGGAGAAGGAGGAGCACCAAGAAAGATTTCTTGCAGAAGGTAGATTTGAGCTGAGTCCTAAAAGAAGCCAGAATTGTTGCAGAGGAAGAATTACAAGCTTTGATGACTTATTAGATGTGTGCAATGAGAGAGAAGAGTTGAGATTGATAATGAGGTTATGAACCTTGACACTATGAACTAGAAAGATAAAGGCCCCTTAACAGAAATAAGAAAGTTCAGAAGTGAGTGGGTTTAGGGGGAAAATAAGTTTTTTCAGTGATATTGAGCTTCTACAGTTCTAAAATGTCCACTAAGCAGTGATGTGGGACTGGAGTTCAGAAAAGATCCTAGGGTCTAGAAAATCCATGGGAGCTGATAAGATTTTCCAGTGAGAGAGCATAGAGAGAAAAATAAGAGCAAGGAAAATCAGGCCTTGGATTTCACTAGTTGTCCACATGGCATAATAAATATCTGACAAGGAAGACTGGGAAGTAATAGCCATGCAGATAGGAGGAGAAACAGTTTGTAACAACAAAGAACATGCTTAAAAAGAAAAACCTAGCCTCCCATAGAAGTCACCCCATCACCCCATCCCCCACCCTCTGAAAGGAATGGTTTGAATGGTCAGACTTTCAGACCAAAAAGGTGAGAGTGCAGCAGGTTAGGGTGTATGCTGACCTTAGGACATTGGTTGCTGGCTCATTTCTTAGGTGGAAGATACCTATATATGAATTGCAGCTACATACTGATTACTGCGAACAATCAATCTCCTGAAGTGATCACATGCTTTCAAATTCTCCTTATTTTAAGTTATAATCATGTAAAATACGGTCATTGGTTCCAATCCAGTGGAAATATCCAGTACAAATTCAAACACCTGTGAATGCTTCAGAGGGAGTCACTATTTAAAATAATTAGGACGCAGACATGCTGAACACAAGGCCCTGAGTGACCACTGTATATTGAGAGTTAAGAGTTAAAACAGAAATTCAGTCCAGGAATGTACTTTGGCACTTTGATCTTCACGTAAGTTCATGAGGGTGCAGATGAGGCTTTCAGTGGAAGCTAGCCAAGGACATGAAAAACAGGCCCAAAGGCATTCACGGGGTGATCCCGAGTTCTCTCCCTACTCCCCTTTGTCCTTCCTCTGTATCTTCAGTTTGTTACAAAGCTAACAACAACACCAAAAACAGAACAAAAGCTCAAAGCACACATCACAGAGCAGAAGTAAGAAACAACCATTGGATACAGATCCCAGAGGCCCCCGAGGTTAGAGGAGCTCACTAATATATGTCAGAGATGGGGCTACTTCTGTAGGAAGGGGAAAGGCAGGAAGTCATCTTTGGGGCAGCCACCCCACCATCCCAATCTGGATGCCAATTTACAGCCACATAGCATCCCCATTACAGCCCTTTTGGGGCTTCAGACACTTAGCTAAACAGACTATTCTTTAATAAATCTTTTCTGGATACACTAAGTCTTGATTTTTCTTTTTCCTTTCCAAGTGGGGATACAGAATTACTACGTAATCACTCATTCAGAGAAGCCTTTGCTGCCAAAATGTAGACATCAAAATGGGTGGGAGAAATTGATTGTTTCCTTCTCATTTTCAAATGCCTTGAATTTATTGTAAAAACAGTTACAGAGGGTAGCCTTAAATCACCCCCCTATCATTAAGACTGGATAGCTGGTAAGCTCCCCTAACCATGCACAGAGTCATTTCTGATTGGCAGGATCTTAGCTGAAAGCACAAATTACTTGGGATGATTTGGGCCATGTATGATTTGTCTTCTGACACCTGGAATGCTCCAATACTTTGGCAATCTATAATTTCCTCCAGGTAAGTCTTTCATCCCCCAGTGATGCCCAATACTGCTCTGACCCTCTTATAATTTAGTAGGATAGTCTTTGAATCACTGTGGGCAAAACATTCATGACTCTCTGGCCAACCTGCTGCTGAACCTCTCTAAGCCTCACTCATCTGGTTCTCAGACAGTAGTAGGTGCATGCTCACAAAGCTTTTCAAGTTTGAAAGGAGATGTAAAAATTTAAAATTATTTCATTTTATTTTTTATTTTAGGAGTTCAAAGTCATCTTCATGTCCTATGGAGGCAATGGAGCAGGACTTCATTGTGCCTCTTTTGCTTATTATCCTTGGCATTTCAGTGGTTTCCTTCTGTTCCATTATCAATCACTCTGTCAACACTTTCCCCTTCACTTGTGAGCAGAACCTTGAAGCCAGAGCTTAACTCAGCATCCTTGTGTTCGAGGATATGGGGCCTTACTGACCTGAGTCACTGCCCAGAGTCACCTCAGGGGTAGCCTCAGCTGTTTTTCCAGTCCTGTCTTCAGCAAGCTCCTTATTGCCACTGATTCTAGCAGGTTTTTCCTCTATTAAATCCCTCTTTCTACTCTCCTTCTTTCTTGGCAGGGACTAGGCAAAATCAGCTCTTGCCAATTCTTAAGAGGTAAAGGATGGCATTTCCACAGAATTATTGGAACATGATTTCAGGGACCCCAAGGTCCCTGTGTTTACTCTGTAAACCAGTGTTTACTCTGAGCTGTTTACTCTGAGTGTTTACTCTGAGCTGAGCTGCCACTTTTCACAGCATCTCTGCAGTCAAGAACACCATCCAGTGAGCAGCAAACAAGGCATAACAAAAAGATGATATTTCTAATGTTTTATGTTTGAAAAATCCTTCTTATACCTTATTCTGCATTATCTTCAAGTATTTCTATTATAGAGGTAATTCAAAATTATTATCTCCATTTTGCAAGTGAGACTATTGAGGCTTAAAGTGAAGTGATTTTTCCAACTGTCCCAGCTAGTCAGGGGCAGTGCCAAGACTCAGTTACACCATAGGCAAGTATATTCTGGAATGAATGACCCAAATATTTACAAAGTTTCAGTGTTGCCACAAACTGGGAACTATTGCACCATGATGTCCAGTCTCATGATATGCATTACCCAATACATCTGAATGAAAGATCCTGTTAACAATTCACCAAGTTGAAACCAATCCCAGAATAAAACCCCTCTTCCTTGAAGGGGAATTTGGGAATATTCTGTGTGTTCAGCTGGAGGAAGTTCCCAAGGGAAGACAGAGGAGCTGGGCCTGGAGGGAGTTTCCCCCACTCTGCTTCTGCTTCTCTATACAAATAGAATGTTGAGAAAAAAAACAAGCCACTAGGCTAGGGATGACAAATCCCCACACGTCCTTTTCCCCCATGGTTGGGGGCTAGAACTAACAGGTGCCAGCTTATATACCCAAAGTTTATTATGCCATATAAGAAAGAGGTGGGACTGAGGAGTTAATGATTAATATTGTATTTTGAAGGAAGCTGGAAATGTTTTCTCATAATTTTAATTGTGATATTAAGAGGTGCATAAATATTTTAAATAGTATGTTTTTTTAAAAAAAAATCTGCTACATATGGTTAATATTATTTTAACTGACCAAGACTAGTCAAGAACAAAGTTCCCCTCTTTTCATTTGTTGCTTGTTGTTCAGTTATTTCAGTTGTGTCTGACTCCTCGTAACTTCATTTAGTGTTTTCTTGGCAAAGACACTCAAATGGTTTACCCTTTCCTTCTCCAGCTCATTTTAAAGATGAGGAAACTGAGGCAAACAGGGTTAAGTGACTTGCCTAAGGCACACAGCTAGTAAGTGTCAGAGGCTGGATTTTTAACTTAGTTCTTCCTGACTCCAGGACCAGTTCTCTGTTCCACTGCTTCATCTACCTGCATCTTGGAGCTTTGAAATTTTTTTCTTTGATATTGTTTGTTTTCATAATGCCTCCACTTCAAAATTTATCCTTCTGTGTTGCCTTGCACAGCAAATCATCTCTATTTTGAAAAAGTTTCATTAATTCTGAATTTAAATACAAAAGATTAAAAGAACATTTTTATGTACACAGCACAACATAAGAAGAGTATTCAATATTAAACCACAAATTTCCATTTCATACTGTTCACTTTAAAAGACTATAATAAATACTAGACATCATTTTCAAAGTTAACTTGCTTTCCCATGCTTTCTTTTAATTTTTTTCCTCTCTGTTCTGCACTTTTAATTTTTTTCCTTCCTCCCCACCCCGCTGTAGGGAAGGCTATCATTAGACACAAATATATATGTATACACACATAACATAATATATGTAAAACTGTACCATACATACTCCTATTTATCAGTTCTTTTTCTTTATGTTGATAGCATCTTGCTTCATAGGTCCTTTATAATTGATTTGGAATTAGTTGATATTTAAATGTTAGGTATAATTCCTTTTTCTCTCCCTTCTTCTTTCCTTTTTACCTTCCTTCCTTCCTTCCTTCCTTCCTTCCTTCCTTCCTTCCTTCCTAATGATAGGGTCTGGGATGCTTTTGTCTGTAACCTCAGTTTGTAAAATCTCACTTGTGTTTAGGTACTATGTATGTAACAGTTTGTAATAAGCCTGTGCAATTAAGTTGTAAAAGTCACACTTTCCCCCAGCCGCAAAGGCATTAACTCTGCCTCTCCCATGCCCCCAGCCTAAAAGTCTTTTCCCTGAGCTAGCAGTCTGCCTAGATACAATACCCATGAATACATCACCCAAGTATTTTTTAGAGAAATACATCGCTCCTTTGTTCTAAGTGGTCAGCTGCACCTGAAAACCTTGAACAACATTATCAAAGAGATAACTCCCTCCCAATTTGGTTTCTCCTGAATCTCTAATCAGTCTAGCTTCCAAACTTGGAACAATCAAGTCTATCCTCCCAACAGCCATATTGGACCTATCTCATTCAGCCTTGACCAAGAGTAACCTAGTGATGTCACAAGGCAAAAACCACACCTCCTCATAGCCCCTTCTATGGGGATGTCCCAGTGAATTAAGAGCAATATGCCTGTGCAGTTGATATAAAAAGTGCATGTCCCTTTAAGCACTGACCACTCCTAAACTTCTCCCTAACTCCACTCTTACCCCCCTAGTTAGCATAATTAACCTTTGACTGACAGTTTTATGGCTTTAAAAACTGCATCTCTATCCCCTGAACTTTGCAGGCTATCCTTAATCTTCTCCTGCCCGCTGCAAAGCGTAACATTGAACTTTATAACTCTGCAAGCTTGGAGGTCCCCTTACCCCCCCTCTCCTGCCCACTGTATGACAATAAACTCTGTAACTCTGCCAAAAGATAGTCTTAGTCCAGTAATTCATTTCAGACAAAGAACCCTGAAAGGATTTCCTAGAAATCCACCCCTCTTCTATACCTCTTCCCTTCCTTCCTTCCTTCCTTCCTTCCTTCCTTCCTTCCTTCCTTCCTTCCTTCCTTCCTTCCTTCCTTCCTTCTTCTTTCCATTATGTATTATGATCACTGTGTATATTGTTTTCCTTTTCTGTTTGTTTATTCAGCATCAGTTCATATAAATGTTTCCATGCTTCTTGGACAAGTGTTCACAGAATTCTGCTTCTGACCTTCCTAGTTGTCTTGCACGGGAAAAACTCTCACCTCTACTTTTTGTTGACTTTGCCACTCCAGAATTCAATTTAGTGCATTATTTTAAAGTTGTTTGGAGGGGAATGTAGAAGTGTTCTTCTGGAATGCTCCATTTACTACACCTTACCTTTGTACACCTACTTCTCTTCTCTGATACTGCCACCACTCTAAGGCAGGCCATCAGCACTTCACACTGGGAAAATGTTATCCAGGTGGCTGTTGAGTTATGCTTGCCTAAATTTTCTCCCCACTCCAATTATCCTCCACTCAACCACTAAAGTGATTTTTCTACAATGCTGGTGTGATCAAGTCACACACACACATGCTCTCTCTCTCTCTTTCTCTCTTTCTGTCTCTCTCTGTCACACACACACACACACACACACACAAACACACACACCACTCCATAAACTTCAGTGACTTCTTATGATCTCTAGGATCAAATACAGAGTACTCTTGTGATCAAAGTCCATTATAACCTAGCCTCTCCTGTCTTTCCACTTGTCTTACACCTTACTTCCTAACACATACTCTTTGATCTGAAGACAGTGGGCTCCTGGTTGCTCCACAAAGATGACACACTCTCTCTCTCTGTATCTCTCTTCCTCTCTGTCTCTCTGAAAGCTCTTCCAGGAAAGGCAGGGACTGTCTTTTATCTCCTTTTGTATCTTCAACACTTAGCACAGTGCCTGGCCCATAGCAGATGCTTAAGAAATGTTTATTGACTGATCACCTAAGTGTACAGAGGGGAGTGAAAAGTGAGAAGACTGGAAATACAGGCAGGGGTTAGGTCGTGATGGCCCTTAAAAGTCAAACAGAGGAGGTAGAGCCAAGATGGCAGAGTAAAGGCAGGGACTCTTTTGAGTTCTCCACAAAGCCCCTCCAGATACCTTTAAAATGACTCTATACAAATTCTAGAGCAGCAGAACCCATGAAAAGATGGAATGAAACAAATCCCTAGTTCAAGACAACTTGGAAACTTGGCAGGAAAGGTCTGTTACACCAGGGTGAGGGAGGAATCCAGTCCAGCAAAAGCTGAGCCTGTACAGCCCTCACCGCAGCAAACCAGGAGCAGGCCTTGGGAGTGACTGAATCAGTAGCAGCAGCAGCAGCAGCTGTTGCTGCTTCTGGAGCTCTCAGCCCTCAGACAGTAAGGTGTTTGAACAACTAGTCAGAAGATTACAGGGGTCTTTTTGCTAGCACTGAAGCAGGACTCTGTCATTTTACTCATACTCAGATAGGGGTCATGGTCCTCAGTGGCAGTCCCAAAGGGAAAAGGAGCACTAGCATAGCAGAGTTTGTGGCCACAGTGGAGGAGGTGGTCCCTAAACACAGTTCCAGGGCAGAAAAGAATGCTTGTGGTTGTTCACTAATCAGAGTACACCTAGGAGAATAGTAAACACCTCTCCTTAGATCATATCACCTTGGAAGAACTGAAAACTTATAGTTCCTCAGAAGTATTTCTGAAAATCCCCTGAAACTTGGGACAGTGTGCCCTTCACCATGGAAGTAAACTCCTACTTTAACAAAGACTAAAAAGTCAACTAATAAGCTGGGAAAATGTGTAAACAATGGAAAAAAAAACCCTCTGGCTATTGAAAGTTACTATGGTGACAACGAAGTTCAAAACACACACTCAGAAGAAGATAGTAAAGTCAAAGTTCCTATGTTCAAAGCCTCCAAGAAAAGTATGAATTGGTCTCCAACCATGGAAGAGGTCAAAAAGGGTTTTGAAAGTCAAGTAAGAGAGGTAGATGAAAAATTGGGAAGGAAATGAGAGTGATGCAAGAAAAGCATGAAAAACAAGTCAACAGCTTGGTAAAGGAGACATAAAAAACACTGAAGAAAATAACACCTTAAAAAACAGATTAGGACAAATGGTAAAAGAGGTCTCAAATGCCAATGAGGAAAATGCCTGAAAAAGCGGAATTGGCCAAATGGAAAAGAAGATCCAAAAACTCACTGAAATTTTTTTAAAAACTAGAATGGAATAAAAGGAAGCTAATGACTTTATGAGAAATCAAGAAACAATGAAACAAAACCAACAGAATGAAAAAATAAAAGATGTTGTGAAACATCTCATTGGAAAAACAATTGACCTGTAAAATAGATCCAGGAGACATAATTTAAAATTTATTGAACTAGCTGAAAGCCATGGTAGAAAAAGAGGCTAGACATCATCTTTCAAGAAATTATCAAGGCAAATTGTCCTGATATTCTCTAACAAGAATGTAAAAGAGAAATAGAAAGAATTCACTGATCATCTCCTGAAAGAGATCCCCAAATGAAAACTGCCAAGAATATTACAACCAAATTCCAGAGTTCCCAGTTAAGGGAGAAAATATTGCAAGTAGCCAGAAAAAAATATTTCAAGTATCATGGAACCACAGTCAGGATAACAGAAAATTTAGCAGCTTCTACATTAAAGAATCAGAGGGCTTGGGATATGATATTCTAGAGGGCAAAGGAGCTAGAGTTACAACCAAGAATCACCTACACAGCAAAACTGAAAGTCCTAGTTCAAGACAACTTGGAAGCTTGGCAGGAAAGGTCTGTTACACCAGGGTGAGAGAGGAATCCAGTCCAGCAAAAGCTTGGACTTTCAAGCAATCTTAAGAAAAAACTAGAACTGAATAGAAAATTTGACTTTGAAACACAAGACTCAGGAGAGGCATGAAAAGGTAAATAGGAAAGGGAAATATTAAGGGACTGAATATGTTTAAACTGTTTATATTCCTACATGGGAAGTTGATGCTTGTAACTCATAAGGCTTTTCTCAGTATTAGGATAGCTAGACGGAGTATATATAGACAGAGGACAGCAGTGTAAGTTTGAATATAATGCGATGATATCTACAAGATAAAATTAAGGGGCAAGAAAGGAATGTGTTAAGAGAAAGAGAAAGGGAGAGGTAGAATGCGGGTAAATTATCTCACATAAAAGAGGCAAGAAAAGGCTTTTGCAGTGGAGGGGAAGAGGGAGGAGGTGTGGGGCAGTGAGTGAAACTTACTGTCCTCAGAATTGACTCAGAGGGGGAATAACATGAACATTCAATTGAGTATATAAATCTATCTTACTCTACAGGAAAGTAGGGGGGGAAGGGAATAAGAGGAGGGGGAGTGATAGAAGGGAGGGCAGATTGGAGGAGAAGGTAGTCAAAAACAAAATACTTTTGAAGAGGGACAGAGTGAAAGGGGAGAGAGAATAGAATAAATGGGTTTGGAGGAATAGGATGGAGGGAAATAGTTAGCTGTTAATAGTAACTGTGAAAAAATTTGGAGCAAGTTTCTCTGATAAAAGATTCATTTTTCAGACTTATAAGGAACTGATTCAAATTCATAAAAATAAAAGTCATTCCCCAATTGATAAATGATCAAATGATATAATCAAAATAATTGATTCAGGTGAAGTAATCAAAGCTATCTATAGCCATATGAAAAAATTCTAATTCACTACTGATTGGAGAAATGCAAACTGAAACAATTCTGAGATGTAACTTCATACCTATTAGATTATCTAGTAGGACACAAAAGGTAAATGATAAATGTTGGAGAGAATGTGGGAAAAATGAAATATTATTACACTTTTGGAGGAGTTGTGAACTGATTCAACCATTCTATAGAGTAAGAAGGAACTATGCCCAAAGGGCTATAAAATCATGAATACCCTTTGACCTAATAATACTATTACTAGGCGTGTATCCCAAAAGTGATAAAAAAACAAAAAGGAAAAGGACATATATGTACAAAAATATTTATAGCAGCTCTTTTTGGGGTAAAGAATTAGAAACTGAGGTGATGTTTATCAATTGGAATGACTGAATAGGTTGTGGTATGTGATTATTTTGGAATACTATTGTACTATAAGAAATGATGATCAGGGTGCACTCAGAAAAACCTGGAGAGTCTTACATGGGCTGATGCAAAGTGAATTGTACTGTTTATAAAGTATCAACAATATTGTTAAGATGATCAGTTATGAATGACTTTGTTATTCTCAGCAATACAATGATCCAAGGCAACTTTGGAAGACTTATGATGAAAAATACTATCCCTCCCCAGAGAAAGAACTATTGATGTCTGAATATAGATTGAAGCACACTTCTTTTTCACTTTATTTTTCTTGAGTTTTTTTTTTTCCTATCTAAGTTTTCTTTCACAAAGTGACTATTATGGAAATGTTTTCTATGGCTACACATATATAACCCATATGGAATTACTTACCTTCTCAATGGAGGGTGGGTGGGAAGAGAGGAATGGAGAGAATTTGGAACTCAAAATTTTTTAAAGGTTTTTTTGAGGAGGGAAGCAAGACAATTGGGGTTAAATGACTTGCCCAGCTAGTATGTCAAGTGTCTGAGGCTGGATTTCAATTCAGGTCTTCCTGATTCCAGGGCTGGTACTCTATTCATTGTACCACCTACCTGCCCCTGGAACTCAAAGTTTTAAAAAATGAATGTTAAAAATTGTTTTTACATGTAACTGGGAAAAATAAAATACTAAATAAAAGGACAACAAAAAATAGAGGAAGAACTTTTCATCTTCTGTTATGCCCAGCTTGACTTTTGTGTATTTAGCTTATCATATTCTCAAGTTCAACAGGTTTAAATGCAAATTTGGTGTCAGAAATGCATTTTAACAGGCCTGAACATGCTCGGGATGGAAAACATTCATAGATGGCAGAGAAAAAAACAATACTTGGTTCTTATTTTGTTTCTCTCTTCTCTGTAGACAGGAATAAACTTTAAAATGCAAGTTTAATAATAAATGTGTTTAAGAGGAAGTTAAATCCCAAGATAGGTAGAGATTTCAAAATGAACCGACTCATATAAATGATTTTTAGCCTCTTGGCACAGATAAATTATATCATAAGGAATTAAGAGAACTTGAAAATGAGTCTGCAAAACAACCATTTAAATTCTTTGGAATGTGGAAATTGGGGGGGGGGCATCAATTTGAGAATGGCTAAACAAGTTGTGGCATATGCATGTAATTGAATACTATTGTGCCATAAGAAATGATGAGTAGGAAGAGTTCAAAAAACCTGGAAAGATTTACATGAACTGATCCTGAATGAAGCGAGCAGAACCAGGAGGATATTGTACATAGTAACAGCAACATTGTGTGATGATCATCTTTGATAGATTTAGCTCTTCTCAGCGATACAATCATCTAAGACAATTCCAAAAAGTCTCATTATGGAAAGTGCTATGTATGGGTGTGGCCCCAGAGAAAGAACTATGGAATCTGAATGCATATCGAAGCATACTATTTTCTCTTTTTTTCTTTGTCATGTTTTTTTCTTTTGTTCTGATTCTTTTTTCACAACATGACTAATGTGGTAAAATGTTTAATATAGTTGTACATATGTAGCCTATATCAGATTACTTGCTGTCTTGGGGAGGGGAGGGAGGCAGATAAAAATTGGAACTCCAAATCTTATAAAAGTGAATGTTAAAAACTATCTTTACTTGTAATTGGGGGAAAATAAAATGCTTTAAGTGGAGAAGAACAAAAGGCAAGCAGAGCATTTTATATTTTATCCTGGGAGTAAGAGGAAATGACTAGAGTTTCTTATAGACATGATCAGATTTATGATTTAGGAAATCTATTGGCAGTTCAGTTTGGCAACAGGAATTGAAGTGGGGAGAAACATAAGTGAGGGAGACCAATCAGAAGGCTATTGAATGATTTCAGAAATGAGCTGATGAAGACCTGAACCAGAGTGTGGACTATGTGAGTGAAGAGAGATATTGGCTATTGGGGATAAATAGGAGAGAGGAGTTGAGGATGATACTCACTACAAGCCTGGGTAGCTAGAGAGACGGTGGTGCCCTCAACATTGATAGGGAAATTCAGAAGAAGCAAAGGTTTGAGGAGACAGATATTGCTATATTGGACACATTGAGTTCAGGATGTCTATGGGACATCAAGGTTGAAATATGTCCAATAAGCTGTTGATATTATGAAATTTTCCACAAACAAATCCACAAATACCCTGAAATCTATCTATAGACCTTCATTTGTCCTTGGACTTCAGGTTAAAACCCCTAGTATAGAGAGATAACAGAAGAGGGCTTGGAACAGAATTTTGGGGGACACCTCATGGTTGATAGGGATGAACTTGATGAATGTGCAGCAAAGGAAATTGAGGAGGAGTCAGGCAGGTGGGAGAAGTACTCCAGGAGGCGGCATAGTATAGTGCGCACAGTTGGCCTTGGAGTCATGAGAGACTGGGATTTATGTCCTGTCTATGGGAGCCTGGGCAAATCACTTAACCTCTTAGCACCCCAATCAATGTGGTCTAAAACTGTAAGATACAGAGAAGATGTCAATGTTTAGGAACATTTTTGTAGATTTTATAATAGTCTCCAAATTTTTAAAGAGCTAACATTTCATTCTCATCTTTTCTCATGTGGTCTTCATGCTTTTATAATGACCATGTCCCATGCCTTGAGGGTGCTCCTTACTAATTTCAACCTTTTAGAATCCCTAGCTTTCTTCAAGAATTGGCTTGGTACCCACTCCTACAGGAAATTTTGACTAAGGCCCTGATGAGAATGGACATTATGAAGTCACTCTGCCAATCCAATCAGCTTGGGTATGAAGGAAAGAAATAATACTTTGAGTGGATTTTTCTTCCTCCAGGAGAAGCCAAAGTCCTCAATGCTCAAATATCCTTCTGTTCTTGATTTGTGTCAACAGCATTTGGCCCAGAAATTCTCACATGGTAGGTTCTCGCTGAAACCTTGATGATTTGAATGAACAATGCACTCAATGGGTATATTAAATATGAAATTTGTTGGAATGTTTCCTTCTTTCTTTGCAGGACAATAGTTTTGCTCAACCATTGCTAGGAAACTTCAAGCTAATTCAATTTAATTTAATCAATGCTTATTTAGTACCTCCTGGAAAGGAGTATTTTAGAATCTAAAGAGCTTGGTTCTAGTTTCACGTCCAACATTTTGAAATGACCTTGGGCAAATTATTTAACCTGAGACTTTGTATCCATGTGCACAACAGAACAGATAATAGGATTTACACAATCCACTTCACTTTCTAGTAGGAGGAAATGAAATAAGAACTTCACTTGAACAATCTCACTTTGTTATTTTCCCTGTCATTTTCTTTCTGGAGTATTGCTGTGGTGAATGAGAAGCAGGAAGAATGAAGATAAGTATATACTTTCTTCTCATTCTTCATTTAGCACCACATCCAAGTTAGCCTTGTGCAACAAAAGACTACCTTAAGGAGAACTTCATGTGAGATCATGACAATGGGATTTGATTTTCTCATGTCTAAAATATGATCATTGGACCAAATGATATTTGAGATGTCTTCTAACACTACATCCCATGGCCTCATGACTGCTGACCTTGGGGAGGACATATTGATGGAACTGGGTGTTCTGGGTCACTGTATGGGGCAGTTTGAGAAGTAGGAGGTCAATAAATCTTTGAACTTCATGCACCACAGCATCCATATAGGGTATATCTTGCCTGTCCTTTATGGAAGAACCTCGATTATGTCCAATCACATGATCAATTTCCTCATGAACTTTTGTTGCAGGGACAAAAATTATAAATAACCACTGAGCTTCCTCGTCTTCTGGGACTACCCACCAGAGCCTCTTTGGAGTATCTGCCTGATGATATGACCTAAAATGATTCACAGATGGGCTCAGTGTCCTCCTTCTACACAGTCCAGGAAATGAAGACTTTTGCAACAACAATGGGACAATATTCTGCGGCTCCATGAATAGGAGTCAGGAAGAACTGGATTTTCATTCCTCTTGAGACACCATTTGTATAAATTCAGCAAGGCATTAAACTTATCTGAGCCTCATTTTCCTCATCTGAAAAATGGGGATCATAAAATATCTGTCTTCTAAGGTTCCCTATACCTCTAAATCAGCAGTTCTCAACCTATGGGTCACGACCCCTTTGGGGGTCGCCTAAGATCATTGGAAAACATATATTTCCAATGGTCTCAGGAACCAAGACACCACTCCTCTATCTGTCTCCAGGCCAGTCTGCCCACATGCAGATACACCCACATATGAGTATTAAAGGGTCTCGGCATTAGGAAGTTTGAGAATCACTGCAAATTGATTATCCTATGGTCTATAAAATAGAAATAGTAAGTACACCTCCCTCAGAGGGTATCAAATGAAATAATATACATCGAGTGATTTGCAAAAATTACATATTTTATAATGATTCCAATAAATATTGTCAAAGAAAGTAGATGCCTTCGTTAGAATATGATAGTTCTGATGATCACGTTGTCATATTGATTTAAACCATTCACCAGGTATGTGTCACAATTCCTGTCTCAATATGCTAAGTTGCTGAGGCATAGAATCTCAGCATTAGATATGACTCATTCTCACCTGTGTCCATCTACACTTGAGTGAAATTTCTAATGGAATGAACAAAGTCAACCTTTGCTTGAGAACCTTCAACAAGCAAGAACTCACTACTTCCAGGGCAGCTGAATGGACTTTGGGAGAATTTTTATAGTTGGCAAGTCTTTCCTTACATGAAGCCTCCATTTGTCAGTTTCAACTTCTATCCACAGTTCCTAGTTATACCTCTTTGCATCCAGCAGAGCCAGCCCTGGAAGAACATAAGGCATTTGAGGAGAGGGAGTATTTCATTTGAGTCTTTGTGTCCTAAGCATAAAGCTGGGGTTGCACAGTGGGGCTTTCTACATGTTTGTTAAAGTGAATCGAATTCCCAAAGACAGACCTTCACATACTTAAATAACTATCATGTTTTGCCCAAGTGTTCTGTTTTTCAAATTGGCCTGTGGGAGTCATACAAATCCAAAAGATGGAAATTTGGGGCCAGCTCCTGTGTAGGACTCAGGACAGGGAAAGCAAGCCTGGCCTGTAAGCACATCAATTCTTGTACTGTACCTTGGACCTCAAGATGTTTCTTAATGAGCAGCAAGCCATATCTTAGAGCCTGTTGCAGTCATTATTGGATTCTTCAAGTCAAATTCAGACTGAGAATTATCTTTACCCTAGAGGAGAGACACAAAATATATGAGGTAATGAGAGACAGCAGGGAAAGTTATTAGTAACCATGTGAAATACATAAAGTTTGCCCTAGGAGCCCTCCCCCACTTTCATTTCCCTACCCCAAGAGACTAGTATCTTCTTAATACCCTCAGGCTTCCAGTGCCCAACCATAGGCTTGACTTTCCCAGGCAACTCTCTTCTCAGCCAGAAATATGGCAAAGTGGATAGAACACTAGACTTTGAATCAGAGAGACCTGGTTTTAAATTTAACCTCAGCTAAGATGTATGTATTTGTGCATGGAAAAATCAATTCTTCAGGGTCCCAGTTTCCTCATATTTAACAGGAGAGAGTTAGATCTCTTTCAGCTCTGTACTTACTATCAATGATATGTATGGAATGGAGAAGACCTACTCAAGTAATTCACTTAAAAGCTTAGTAACCTGGTAAGTGATCCCATACACTGATATTTTCACTACAAAATGGGACAGCATATTAGCAAAGAAGAAGAGGAAAGAGGAGGAGGAAGAGGAAGAGGAGGAGAAGGAGGAGGAGGAGTAGAAGGAGAAGAAGAAGGAGAAGAAGTAGAAGAAGAAGAAGATGGAGAAGAAGAAGAAGAAGGAGAAGAAGAAGGAGGAGGAGGAGGAGGAGGAGAAGAAGAAGAAGAAGAAGAAGAAGAATAAGAATAAGAAGAAGAAGAAGAAGGAGAAGGAGAAGAAGCAGCAGCAGCTCAGATTTTCAAATGGGGAACTGAGAAAAATGTTTTGCAGTGAAGAATACAGAATTTCAAATATTGTAGGACAAATGAGCTTCATCCAGGCAAACTGTGACTGATTAGAAATTTGTTTTTCAAAATCTCCCTTTGGGACAGCTAGGTGGAGCAGTGAAAAGAGCTCCAGCCCTGGAGTCAGGAAGACCTGAGTTTAAATCTGGTCTGAAACACTTGACACTTAACTAGCTGTATGACCTTGGGCAAGTCACTTAATCTCAATTGTCTTGCCCCCCCACTCCAAAAAAATCCTCCTTAAATTGCATAGCATTAATGCTACTTGCAGTTGCTGTGTAGGCATAAGACTAATAACATCAGTACAAAAGAAGTCTTGATAGCACAGGTACTTTCATCTGCTTTTCTAAAGGAAAGATAACTTAAAAGGGGGTTAACAATCTTCTTTTAATTACATTCACTAGTTCAGGGGAAAGGAGAGCAACCTGAATGTGGAGAAAATGCAAACAAAAATTAGCACAGAGATTCAACAGACAGGGCTCCACTCATCTGAACAAAGTAACACAATCACCTACATACACCACTAGATTGGGAGGCCACAAACATCTGAGTAGCTGGGGGGACTGTTAACAAATAGCTACTCAGAGTCCCATCCAGGGAATCATAAGGTCATTCTCATAAGTGAACCCCCAAAGATAAATTCTAACCTCCCAGACTATACAGTTTTTAACTAATAGGCTCAGAGCCAGAAGGCATCACAAACCTCATGACTCAGTGCCTAATCAGCTCAGCACCAAAAGATGTGAAAGCCTTCCTGTAAGGGAGCCTCCCCTAAGCAAGTGTCCTTTTAGTCAAGTTCCTCCCCCAGTGGACTCTGTGTGACTCAGGAAATATCATGTGGTCACACAGGCCTATTAATGGATGTCAAAGATCTTCCTATTTCATTAACATTACAAATGGTCAGCCAGCCTCATCTTAAAGACTCCCACAGATGGAGAATTTATTACTTAATGAAGAATTTCACTCTAGTCTTGGACATTATCACTCTCATGTGTAAATGGAATGTGTCCCTATAATTTCAAACCATTGGTATGAGTTCAGTCTCCTGGAAATGGGGAAGCAAAAGCATTTTAATCCTCTTGTGTGACAGCCCTTAAAATTAGGCGGCTACTGAGGTCCCTTCCAACTCAGAAAATCCGTGAAAATCTATGAAATTTGCGAGCTCCTTGGATTTAGAACTTGGGAGAACCATGCAGATCACATGCCTCAACACACTCTTTCTACAGAAAAGGAAGGGGCAGCTAGGTGGCACAGTAAATAGAGTACCAGTGTGACCTCAGGCAAATCACTTAACCTCAATTCCCTTGCCCCCTCCCCTCCAAAAGAAAAGAAAAGGAAATTGTGGTCTAGAAAGATGAAGTGATTTTTTCAAGGTCACAATATGAAAATGGAAAAGGGTGGATGGGAGAATGGTCCAAATGGGAGAAGACCTAATACAATGTTACCAGGAACAGAAACGAAGCTGTCTGTGGATTTGAAAGATGGGCTGAGACAAAGTTTGGGTAGAAGTTAATTTTCTACTCAAATTAACTTGCAGTGAAGCTCATGCGGAAGGAAAATGAGCAAATTATCTAGACCAGGATGTAGAACAGTGAATACATACTATACAATTAAATAGACTGTTCAAACATCTCTGATAAATAAAACGATGCAGTGAGTATTTTAAGACCCTCAGAAATAAAGGAAAAATCTCCAGGGGCAAAACGGATGGAGACTTGGATTTGGAGTCAGGAACTGAACTTGTACTTGGAGTCCATTTCCTCATCTCTAAATGATGATAATAATGACACCTACCTCTTGAGGTTGTTATGGAGCACAAGTGAGATAATATTCACAAAAAGCTTTGAAATTTTTGAAATGATATAAATGCTATAGTTAAGATTATTAAAGTGTTTCATAAAGAGAAAGAATTAAAAGAAGAAGTAAGGATAAAGAGTGGGCTGAATTAATAGGTCTCAAAAATGAAACAGTAAACTGTCCATGTAGAATATATGATGAATGATGTGTCTAAAGCTGTGTAGGTACTTTTAAGGTAAAACTAGCTTATTAATTGCTAGAAAATAGAGAAATTTTGACATGAAATGTAGAGATGAATTTATTGGAACCCACCGACTCTCTCCAAGCCAAAATGATCTTGAAGACAGGATATGAAATAATTTAAGAATCTTCTCTATTTAAGAATTTAGAAAAATCCAGAAAATAATACTTCAGTAATATAAATGCACAATTGTTAAAAAAACTGAACAAAATATATATTGATAGAATTCAGAGATTGCCCAACAGAAAGAAGCGTCAAACTTAACACATGAAGAAATGTAGTGATCAAACACTATATCTTCAACACTAAATAAATATTTGGCCAATGGAAAAAAAACCCCTTTATCTATCAAGTAAAAGAAATTTGGATAGGTCAGCTTTCCCTTTGAGAAATTCAAGGAGATACTGGAAAACCATAGCACTCAAATCAAAGGAGATTGTTGTAGACCTAACCAACTAATCCAGCCAATATGAGCTTAACTGGGCATCAAACAAGATCGACTTACAGCCTCAACACTGAAAAATGAACAATTTTGAAAGATTAATGGAATCGTCATCAATTTAATTATCAATTACGAGTGCAGGGCATAAGTGATGAAGTGATGATACCTGCCTTCTAAGAGAGAGTGGTTTGGCTAATAGGAAAACTGAGACATATTTTTGGATGGGGCCAATATGGAAATTAATTTTTATTGATTATACTGATGTGTTAATAAGAATTTTGTTTAATTTTTCTTCACTGGGTGTAAAGATACAAACATTTGATAAAAGGCAATGGACTTATAGGTAAAAAAAGGTAGGATTCAAGTCTTTAATAAAAAGAATCTCAAAGTGAGTCAGGTGCATTTGCAAGGAGAAGTTGAAACCAGGCTAGCACATTGAAAATAAATTAATGAGAAAAGATTAAGTGATGGAATCAGTACTCTTATGCATTTATGTCAATTCAACATTAAAAAAAAGTCTCCTCTTGGTTCAGGGTCACTGAAATAAAGGCAAACACATCGAGGTGAAAAGAACAAAGATGCAATATATCTAGGGAGGGGGTTAAAGAAGTCGTGGTATCAACCTGGAAGAAAGTTTCTAGTGAACATATCAATGATCTCTGTTTAAGTCTGTGCTATTTAACACTTTTGTCAGTATATTAATTTGCCCAAGCAACAAATAATGAGATATATCTATTATGTGCCAGGCAGAGTGCTAGGGAGTCGGGATATAAAGGCAAAGGAGAAAAATAAGACAGTCTCTACCCTCTAGGACTTTAAATTCTCCTGAAGGCATACAGTACATTTAAAGAGAAGTGCATGTGGGATCAATACAAACACAGATTTTTGGGTGGCAGTAGTAACAGGAGGAATAACAGAAGGCTGCTTAAAGGAGGTAGTAGCTCAGTGAGGAATGATATTAATGCTTCT
>CM053589.1:178926091-178947244 GCA_028646515.1 Pseudochirops corinnae | reverse complement strand
GTCTTGGCTCCCTATCTCATGCCATCTTGAAAAACCTGAAAACTTACAGGTCCCTAGAAGTATCTCTGAAAACAGCTGCTCAAAAACCCCTGAAGCTTGGGACAGTATGCCTTCTATCCTGGAAGCAGAGTTTTACTTTAACAAAGATTTAAAAGTCAGCTAATAGGCTGAGATAATGAGCAAACAATGGGAGGAAAAACTCTGACTACAGAAAGTTACTCTGGTGACAAGAAAGATCAAAACATACACTCAACAGAAGACAACAAATTCAAATCTCCTACACCCAAAGCCTCCAAGAAAAATATTAATTCCATGGTCTTAGACCATGGAGGAGTTCAAAAAAGGATTCTGAAAATCAAATAGAAGAGGTAAAGGAAAAATTGGGAAGAGAAATGAGAGTGATACAAGAAAATCTTGAAAAAACAGTCACCAGCTTGGCAAAAGAAATACTTTTTTGAAAGACAAATGGTAAAAGAGGTCCAAAGAACCAATGAGAAGAAGAATGCCTTAAAAAGCAAATTGGTCAAATGGAAAAGGAAGTCCAAAAATTGTCACTTAAGAAAGTAATTCCTCAAAAATTAGACTGGAGCAAACAGAAACTAACGACTTTATGAGAAATCAAGAAATGATAAAGCCAAAAGAATTAAAAAAAGAAGTAGAAGACAATGTGAAATATCTCATCAGAAAAACAACTGACCTGAAAAATAGATCCAGGAGAGATAATTCACAAATTACTGGACTACCTGAAAAGTATGATTTTTAAAAAGAGCCTAGATATGATCTTTCAAGAAATTATCAAGCAAAATTGCCCTGATATTCTAGAACCAGAGGGTAAAATAGAAATTGAAAGAATCCACTGATCACCTCCTGAAAGAAATCCCAAAAGAAAAATTGCCAGGAATATTGAAACCAAATTCCAGAGCTCCCAGGTAAAGGAGAAAATATTGCAAGTGGACAGAAAGAAACAATTCAAACATTGTGGTGTCACAGTCAGGATAACACAAAATTTAGCTGCTCTTACATTAAAGGATAGGAGGGCTTGAGACATGATATTCAGAAGGAAAAAGAGCGAGGATTAATTAATGAACCACTTGTAGAGTTCTGAACCAATTCAACCATTCTGTAGAGCAATTTGGAAGTATGCCAAATGGCTATAAAGCCATACATACCCTTTGACTTAACGATATCACTACTAGATCTATAGGTCTATATCCCTAAAGATTAAAAAAAAAAAAAAGGAAAAAGACCTATATGTACAAAAATATAGCAACTCATTTCTGGGGGCAAAGAATTAGAAAGTGAGGGGATACCCATCAAGTGAGGAATGATTGAACAAGTTGTGGTATGTGATTATGATGGAATGCTATTATACTATAAGAAATGATGAGCAGGATGGTCTCAGAAAAACCTGGAAAGACTTGCATGGGCTGATGCAAAGGGAAATGTACTGTGTACAAAGTAACAGCAATATTATAAGATGCTCAGCTATGAATGATTTTGCTATTCTCAACTATACAACAATCCAAGACAACTCTTATAGTACTTATGATGAAAAATGTTATCCATCCCCAGAGAAAGAACTGGTGGTATCTGAATACAGATTGAAGCATAGTTTTTTAGCCAAAAGGCTATAAAACTGTGCATACCTTTTGACCCAGCAATACCACTATTAGGTCTATATACCACAGAGATAAAGAACAAAAAGGAAAAGGACCTATGAGTACAAAAATATATTTGCCATGTTTCTTTTTGTGGTGACAAAGAATTAGAAATTGATGGCATGACCATCAGTTGGGGAATGGCTGAACAAGTTGCAGTATATGATTGTGATATAATACTCTTGTGCTATTTTATACCCAGAAAAGCAGGATACTCCTGGAAAAACCTGGAAAGACTTACATGAACTGATTCAAAGTGAAATGACCAGAACCAGGGGGACTCTGTACACAGTAATAGCAATATTGTCCAATGATCTGCTACAAGTCTTAGGTATTCTCAGATATGCAATAATCCAAGACAATTACAAAGGACTTGTGATTTAAAATGCTATCTCACCTCCAGAGAAAGAAATGATGGAGTCTGAATGCAGATCGAAGCATACTTTTTAAAAACTTTTTATTTTTCTTTTTTTTGTTTTGTTTGTTTTTTGGTCTGTTTCCTTTCACAAGATGACTGATGTGGAAATATATACTGCATGACTGCATAACCTATATCACATTGCTTGCTTTCTCAGTGGGGAGTGGGGGAGAAGAAAGGAATGGGGAGGATTTGGAAGTCAAAAAAATTTTTTAATGAATGTTAAAAATTGGTTTTGTATGTAATTGGAAAAATAAAATATTAAATTTAAAAATTAAGTGATGATGAAAGAGGACAGAAAAAAATTATGAAGAAAGCATGGACAAGCAGCATAGAAAAGAGACGAGTTATAGGTAACATATAGAATCTATTATAAACTTTTTTAATTGAGAGTTGCAAAATGGCAATTCACAGTTCCACATAGCACCCTTATTTGTGTTCTCCTGTAAGTGTGGACATGCTCTTTTTTGATAAATTAAATTTAGAATAACTTTTTAAGGCACAAGAAAACTAGCAACAGGGTGGTAACTTGGATAGGTCCTAGCTTTCACAGCACTGACGTCAGTCTCAATTCAAATCTTTTTTATTTTCAATTTCTTTTCAATTCAGTCCAATGTAATTCCAAAAACAGGGAAACTATCCTGATACAATCTAGGACTTTCAGGACACATTGTATATCAAACCATCTGAGGCTGTTCAGTTCTTTTCGCCTCCTTGTGAATAAAAGCCATGTCCCATTATTTATTGTCAGAGAATTGCCACAAGATATGCAGTGGTAAGGAGTTACAAATTCTCTGTGATAGGCAAGCTTACCACCAGGTTACCCAAAGCTGCTAGCTAGTTCTTTTCTTCTCTTTTTGCACTTCTAATACCACATTTTATTTGTATGTGGCATAGTGGATAAAGTGTTGGCCCTAGAGTCAGGAAAAACTGGATTCACATACTTGTTGTATGACCTTGGAAAAGTCAATTACCTTTTTAGTGCCCTCAGAAAACTCAAGGACAGCAAGTTGTATAGAAAGTACCAATCTCCATCAGTATGGAAAATCTTTCAATACAGAATTTGATGCAGAGTTGGAAGATGTGGGTTGAAAACCTGCTATCCACTCCCTGGTTATGCATACTTCGGTAAGTCACTGAACTACTCAGGGTCCAGGGGTCTGCATTTGCAAAATGAAGTTAGTAATACTTGTACTACCTGCTATAGAATTGCTGTGAAGGAAATAATGTCTGTAAAGAGCTTGCTAAGGTGTAAAGTGCTGGAGAAAGTCATAGTATTGTAGCTGGAGCTGGTCATTTGACTTATGAGGAACTGAAACCCTAGTTAGGGCACATGACTTAATCAAGGTCACATAGGGAGTCATCAGCAGAGTTTAGATTTGAACCATCTCTTCTGACTCCAGGTCCAGGTCCTTTCCCAAGATACTGAGCTGCCTCACTATGTACGCTGCTGACCTCATAGGATATTTGCAATGGTCAAAGGTGATGGTACACACAAATTGCATCATATACTATAAAGTACTATAGTCATCCTTGTGTGTGAATTTAGAAGCTATATAAATTTCTGATAGTGATTTAGTTCCTTTCATTGTCACTGCCAAATGGAACCCCAGGATAGAACACATTGGAATGAAGCAAAATTGCATCTTGTCCAGAATGCTCTGCAAAGTTTGGGGGTTTGATGTACCCATTCCCATTATATCCCCAAATGGGAGGACCTGGCAAGACTTCACCACCTAAATGGAACCCTTCTGGCTCCCCACCATGATAGTCCCAAAAACTGTTTATGAGCATGTGTCTCCCTGATTGATTCAAAGGGAGCTCCTTCACTTGCTTACTATGCTCAATTGGGAGCTCCTTTGCATGTAATTGAGAAAAATAAAATATATTTTTAAAAAGTGGGCTTCTCCCAGAATCCAGATTACTCTTTCTTGTCCTTGCATCATGTATCTTCCATCTGTATGGAACCAATTAGCGGGAATTAAACAATAGTAGTGCAGGATTAAGTATATGGTTAAGTTTCAAAGAAATCTATTCCTGCTCAGAAATTCATGCCAAGTTCAAAAGAGTCTATGGGTGGTCACCAGAGTTCACATCACCTATAATACAAAGAAAGAAGTTTATCTCAGTTTGGGTGAGTGCATAGTTCAGGTAGAATATCAACTCTGACACTCATTTGTTGTATGACCTCATGTAAAATGATCTCTGTCCTCAAATTTCTTAATCTCTAAACTGGGGAGGGGACAAAGGATTGGGTATCATGAGATCATACCTCTGAAAGTTCTTGGCTCAGGACTAGGTCAGTTCCTTTGTGTGTCGTTGGAAGTTTCAATAGACTCCTGCATGACTTAGTCAGCCCATTGGTCAGTTCTTCAGGTTTGAAGTGAACAAGCTGCTGATTCCCCATAAGTTTATGACACTTCCTCTGGTTATTCCACTCCAGGTTTCAAAGCTGAGCTAAAGGCTAGAACAAAATTCCTGCTCAGCTCCTGCTCCAAACATTGTTCTTGCTCAATACACAAATAAGGTCCATGCTCGTAACCACTCCCTACACTCAGGGTCTTTGACCTGGAACTGGGTAGTGGGTGAAAGAGCTGCCAGATGATAATGTTCCTGCACCCTGTGCTGAGTCAGGCATCCCCTTAAATGCCTATCTTTCCTGGTGCTTCCTGCACACTAGCTCTATCTTGGTCCTCCTTCCATCCCTGGCTTCTGAGAAACAGATCACAACCCTGGCACAGAAGCATAATTTGATAAGGGAAGTGAACTTCCGTTTTCCAAACATCTAGTGGAGAATTCTCAGCCTAAAGCAAAAAAATCAGATTGATTTGTCCTAGTGATAATTTCATCTTTCCAGAGATGGAGCAACCAACAATAAAAAAAATTTTTATTCATATGACTTTTCTTAACAAGTAGAAAATGGTAGCTAGGGTAGAATTAATTGGAAGCCTGAGGGGAAATGACCACTTACTTCTCTGTTAGAAAGGGCAGAGAAAGCCAGATGGTCTGCCATACAAACTAGGTTTGGGGGAAAACAGATTTCAAAGGGTTCAGAGTGAAGAAAGAATGGATTTCACAAACTAATATTCTACAGGGGACATCAGTCCAGAAGGGATGGGAGATGTGCAAGAATAAAATGGCAAAGAAACAATGGAAAATTATTCCAATGAGAAGAAAAATTGGGACTTGTCTGAAGAGACCAATGTTGATGCATAGGGAACTCATCAACCAAGTTAGATCCTGCTTCTTCTTCTCCTCCTCCTTCTTCCTTATTCTTTTTCTTCCTCCCTCTCCTACTCTTTCTTCTTCTCCATCTCCTCCTCTTCTTCTTCTCCTCCTCCTCCTCCACTGCCTACCTGATTATGGTAACATCAATATCCATAACCACAGTTGAGGATGCATCTTAGACATAGGCAAAAATGGCTTTGTTTTTTAAAACTAGTCCATGGACTGGAAACCAAGAAGTAATCTCACATCCAGTTTTTTATCACAGTGTAGAAATAGTGTTGTTCCAGAGCCTGTCCAGGAAAGGAGCAAACATGACCCCTGTGATAGAAAAGGGCATCTGGCCAGATGCCTGCAGTTCCAGGTGGGAGGGGGTGGGGATGTAGAGGGAGACAGAAGCAAGCAGATCTCTTGAGGCTCACAAGTTCTGATTTGCAGCGGGATATTCTGAAAGTGTGTTTACACTAATTTTAGCATCAAATATGGTAGAGGGGTGCCACTAAGTGACCTAAGAAATGGTTGAACTGGCTCAGGTCAAAAAATAGAGCACTTCCAGCCTTGGTGGAAAAGGGAGAACCATTCTTTTAAAAAATGAAAATCAGCATTTCTACCCATGTTGAGGTTAAAATACACTTAGCCACTATGTTTTTGCATAAAAGATGAAGAAACTATTGCTTGCATATTTTGAATTAGTCTCTTTCATGGCAGAGATGTAGAGACCATGGGCATGAGGAAAGAGAGTGAAGGAGCCAGGTAGGAGTCTGGTTTGATGAGCTAGCACCATATGTGTGATTTGGATTTCTGCATACTTTTCCCTCCCATGGACACCTGTTTGTTCTGTGAGTATACAGCTCATTCCTGGAAGACACACAGAAGCATTTACGATTTATGTGTTCTCCTCTGGGTATTTAATTTCATACAACTCTGACTGTATTTGCTAAACTGCCATGAGGCACCCCAACATGGCCATGCCTATAAGGGAATTGTCTGGGATGAATCTATGCCCTCAGTCTCAATGGAAGTTGTGTATCTGATGATTGCCTTCTGAGATCATTCCCATTCTTGAAAGGATATCAGTGTAGCCCAAAAGGATTGAGCTGGTTGATTACAAGAGCAAGACCAAACATAAGTACAAGGTCATCCTGAAAAAATGAGGAAGGACTAAGAAATATTAAGACTTTGTCTCCTGAAAGTATGTGTGCAGGACCAGGACAAAAGAAAATTCTCTAATGTTCCTTCCCCTTTCACTGTTGTTAATAACTTCTGTGGATTTTTTTCCTATAGTATATATTAATAAACCCCTAATGTGCTAGAGAAGAGATAAGCCTATAAACTTACCTGTGGGCCAGATTGGGTGCTGGGGAATCCTGACTTGAAAGGACAGGTGGCAACATCTAAGACTGAGAAGACACAAGTCAATCAAGGTCTTGAGATCTTCTCAAACTCATGAAGCTGTGTCATCTCTGGTGTCCATTGTGAGAAATGTCCAAGCTGAGGCTTAAAACTATCTGTAGGGGATGCTACAGAGAGTATTCTGATATTGAATAGGAGATCTGATTAGGAGATTCCTAAAGCTCCTTTGGACATTAAGACTTAAGATTCCATAAAGATGTTCACTTCACTCTGTGTAGAAGCTCTGTGGCAAGGCAGTGTCTGCTGCCCTCTAGTGGCTTGCAAGCATAGTTAAAAGACGTTTTGCTAATTCAAATCCATCCCAAAGAAAGTAAACCCTAGAGTCAAGAAATGTGGTCAGTAAAGGAGTGAGGGAGCCCACTTTTCCTGTGAGTAGCAAACAGTCTCCCATCCATCTTCCTGGGGTAGACCCAAAGTCTTTTTTTTTTCAAATCTAGACAGTGGCTGTGTTGTTGGACATCACATGAATCTGCACAGGTTTGTTCAATTCAGAATTTCTTAAACACTTCCAGTGTACCAGGAACTGTCTGTCAGCTGTTATGGCTACAAACACAAAAATGATTCAGTCCTGACTCTCAAGGTGCTTGCATTTGTGGGGTGGGAGAGGTACAAGATGTGCCCAGATAAGTAAATACAAAATACATGCCAAATGATACCAAGTAATTTCAAGAGGGGAGGGCACTAACCATTGGAGAGATTAGCAAAGTCATTACTAGGGGGAATCCCCTAAACTATTCCTAGAAGTTTGCAAGGGATTTTAAGAGGCAGAGATAAGGACAGAGTGCACTCCAGCCATGGGAGAACACTGTGCAAAGTCAGAGGTGGGATGACAGAATGTTGAGACAAGGAGCCACCAACATGCCAGTTTGACTAGAATGAAGAGTTCATGAAGGGGAATATTGTGAAATGACTGGACTTGGGAACCAAGCTCAAGGCAGTACATGGCAACTGGGTCAAAGACAGAAAATCCAGGGGAAAGTGAATAGATCAATGTTTTCTTATCTGTGACAGTGATAACTCACTGCAAATAAAGATTTCATAAGACCAGATATCTAGAAATGGAAGGAATCTCAAAGATCAACCTCTTATTTTGTGAATGAGAAAACAAAATCCCACAAAGGGCAAGTGACTTGTCCAGGAGCCCATAAATGGATTTGATACAGGATTTGAGCATAAAGAGCACCCACCACAAGGCCCATGTCTCTTCTTTGCTACAAATTTGCAAAGTTCATTGGTCTACTAAAAAGACTTCATGCTTTCAATGGAATATTTGAGACTTTAGTGAGCACAAAATAAGTACCTTTGGGACTTGAAAAATGTGATTCTCTGACATCTAAAATAAACATTTATTGTATATGTATATTATATATATTTCCCAGTGGAGGAGGCGTCAGGGAGAGAAAATAAATGCCTGTTAAATAAAAAATTAAAATAAAATAAAATAAATGTTTTGGTAAGACTCCATCTGGAGGTGTCACAAATTTGAAATATGCTAAAAATCAGGAGAGAGTCAAAAGGAAGGAAACCAGAGTACTAAAGGGACTAGTGGTCTTGTCTTGGTGAATCTCTTTTGGGGGAGGCATTTATTTTTTTCTCTTTCAATTAAACAATTCTTTTCAATCATTCATGAGGTACATACCTGGAAAACAAGAGTCTGATAAAAAAAAATTATCAAATTAAACAGTTTGAAAACAACATAGGAGCACCAAGAAATGTTGGACCCTGCCAACCTTTGAAGCTCCATTGGCTGCTTCCTTAGCAGAATGCAGTCTCAGAATTTCAAGTGCCATCTCAACTGAAAGTTGGTCAGAATGGGCCCCACCTGTTGTCAGTCCCTTGTCACAAAAATCTCACAGAAGCATAGATGTAGAGATTCAAGACCTCAGAGTTGGTCTGGTTCAGTCCCCTCATTTTGCTAAAGGAATTGAAGCCCAAGGAGGATTCGTGGCTTGTTTCAAAGTCACATAGGTTGTTAGCATCAGAAGGAAGACTTGAATCCGCATAAGTCCTCCAATCCAAGAGCCAGGGCTTTTCCCACTGATTTTTGCAGCCCACTCACAGGGGCAGGAAAGGGCAGGGTTGGCAGAGAAGATGAGGAGGAACCTGAGGTACAGAGTAGGCAGAAAACTAAAGAGATGACCCTTCTATCCAGAGTTGACCAGATGATGGAAAGCCTTCAATGACAGGCAGAAGAATATGAAATTCATTCAGTTGACAACAGGTAGCAATTGAAGAATTGTTGAGCAGAGAATTGGCACTCCCATGTCAAGGTACATATAACCCATTTGGTAATTATACTTTAGTTGTTCATTGCTCCATAAACCCATCAATGCAGGTGCTTCAACTGCCCTTGTCTTTCTGTAAATAGGTCGTCTACACAACATGGTGCCTTCCTCTATTTCTTTTCATAAAAATGTGTTCTAAACTTAGCAACCAGCAACACAAACATTCAAACACACAACTGTGTAAAGGGCCATTCCCTAGAAGCAACAATAGACTTCCGCTAGCTTGTTTGTCTTAAAGTTGTGTATATTCACTTTAATGAGATAGTGGTGTGGACATCCTGTTTGCCTTGCTATTCCTCTTAGAACTCTTTCTCTTCTATGTATTTCCCCAGATTTTATTATTATTATTATTATTTTCTTTTTCATGTTTGTAGTTGGTGGGTTTATTGCTCTAACTATGCTTTCTTCACTCTGAATTACTTTGTATATGATGACTGGAGGGCAGCATGGTAGAGATAAGGGTGTGCTGGTAAATGCTCAACAACCAGATCTCAGAGGACAGGGATTGAACGTTTTTAAATTTAATCTGTATTATTGGCATTTTCTTCGGGGCTTGCTTAAGTCTAGACCATCAACAGAACAATAAATCCAGCCTTGATCTGTAACATTTGCCAGTTTTCAGGGTGTAAATCCTCCCACCAACCCTTTAACAATCCTCCCTAGCCCGAAGGAGTTGGTATAAGCAACCAGAGGGTGGAGAGGAAGGAGCCTTAGACTCAGACACAGGAGTGACCTGGGTTCAACCCTCCCTAGCTCTGGAGCTTACTACCTGTGTGAGCACTGTCCACATTAGGACTAGCCTTCCTTTGCCTTCCACGTCCTCCTTCCTAACATTGGGATAGGAACACTCCCATTACTGGCTCCCAGCAAGGGTATGAGAATTAAAGGAGATGATGAATGTAAGATAGCATGTGAGCTTTTACTGTTACTTGTTATTGACATTTCTCCTAGGCCCATCACATTCCATTATGTTCACATGCCACACTTTGTTTGGTCATTCACCAGTCTCTGGATGCATGGATTGTTTCCAGTTTCTTTGTTCTCATTCTTGATGGTCTACTATGGCTATCTCTGTACGAACCTTTTTTTCCTGTCGATAACATCCATCGTGTATGGTTCCAGGAATGGGATCCCTGGGTCAAAAAGTCTAACTGGTTTTATAGTCATTATTGTATTATTCGATAATAATATTCTGAGAAGGGAGCTGACTGCTAACATTTCTGTAGTACTTACAACGTCAGACATGACTGTCGCGTTTGATCCTCATAACCACTCTGGGAGGGAGGTACTATTAAAATCCCCATTTGAGGAATCTGAGGCAAACAGAAGTTCAATTGTCTCTGACTAGAGTCACTTGACTGAAAAATGTTTGGAGTGGGATTCGAACTCAGGTCTTCCTCACTCTGGGCCTGGTGTTCTACCTACTTGGTCACCTGGCTGAGATCAGGTACTATAAAGTGTCTGCAGGGACGCATGCCAGCTTCTGAAATCTTCTGTGCCATGATTCTCCCATCTGCGGGAGGAACAGAATCCTCATTCTCCATCTGACATGGAGAACTTAGTGGATTCAACTTATTTGGTTCTGGGACAGAGACAATCAGCAGCACTCTCAGATTTGGGTTCCTGCTGCCCCCAAAACACTCAAAAGTAGAAGGTACAAGGTACTGCGAGTTTATCCATCAGTCCTGACATGTGGATGGAACTGAGCTTTCTTTTTATGGCAGTTAGGTGGCCATATAGAGTTCCTGACAGAGTCAGAAAGAGCTGAGTTCAAATCCTACCTCAACAGTTAGCTGCGTGAATTTGGCTGAGTCTCTTAGCCTCTCCAAGCCTCAGATCCCTCAACTGTAAAATGGGCATAATGATAACACATACCTCCCAGGATTGATGTGAGGCTCAGATGAGTAATGTGCCTTGCAAGCCTTAAATTGTTATCCAAGTGCTAGATATGATTGTTGCTGCTGCTGCTACTGTTACCATGGGAGCCCCATGACCAAAAGACTATTAATGTGATTGACAATTAGCACAATAGACAAGAGGGGCCAGAGGTCTGCTGAACACCCTCAAGTTCCAATGAGTATTTCACGATCAGAATGTTAGAACCAAAAGGGAATTTAGAGATCATCCAATCAACTTTCTCGTTTTATAGATGAGGAATTCTTGACCATCTTATAAAGCCCAATTCAAATTTTACTTCCTTCACAAAAGCCTCCAATCCATCTGGTTGGTAATGTCCTTCCCCCTCAAACTTCATGGGGTCCTTTTTTTTCTTTTGGACCTGACCTGTAATTAATCTTTCCCAATAGAATAGAGGCTTTTTGAGAGTAAGGTCTGCTGAGCATGGTAGGTACTTAGTATATGCTTAGTGCCTTCTTAATGTAACCACTGAAGCAAGGCATCAGAATAATCCTCAGGGGTCATCTTGTATGATCCAGTCCATGTTGTTCCTCATACAAGAGACTCCATCTCCTGGTCAGGAGCATGTTGACTGGCTATTTTCCATGCATGGAATGCTCTTCCTCCTCATTCCTGCCTCCTTGCTTCTCTAGTTTTCTCCACTTTTCACCTGAAATGCTACCTCCTCAAGAAATCAATGCCCTTCTCTCTGATATGACCCCCCATTCTGTCCTGTGTCTATCATGTTTGTACCTGGCTGTTTTCATGGTGTCTCTACCATTAGAACAGACATTTTTTGAGAGCAAGAATTATGCTTTTGCCTTTCTGTGTGTCCCCAGTGGTTAATATGGTGCTTGACACTTTAATAAACGCTCATTGGCTTGTGGACCCTCCACACCATGATGCAATATCAAAGTAGGCTTTTAGGCCCCACAAACATTTATAAGAAAACCAGAAAAACATAAAGACCCGACTTTCAATCTAAATGCCTAAAAGTGATAATATCATGCTTGGTCCTATCTGTGCCCAAAAGAGAAGTTTTCTTCTTGTCCTTGGCTGGGCATGAGGCTAGTCTCCTGGGAATTGTTTTCAACCACGGCCTGCCAATTATTCCTCAGGTACTTAGCTGGGAATTCCCAATAGCCTAAGTAGTGCATCATTAATCTTATTCATTTCTCCACTGGCAAAATTGATGAAGAAATTGGGCAAGTGATTGGATGGAACCAAATCCTATCCATGAAGGACAAACCAAACATGCCCTTCATGGATGCTGTGATGCATGAGATACAGAAATATATTTAGCTAGTTCCTTCTAAGCTGCTACATGAAGTGACCATTGATGTCCAGTTCAGAGAGCAGTTCTTACCTAAGGTAAGAGGTGCTTCAGCAAGCAGTTTCAAGGGACCAGGAGAATCTAGACTCCCTCTATACCCTAGCTCCTAATAGACCTATGACGGGTATGGCATAAATCACAGGAGGGAAGAGCCCCAGAGAGACAGAACTCAGCTATGTAACTTCCAGCCAAAGGAGATTTCTAAGCATAATCTTGGCTCCCTGCAGGAAAACAGGTCGACTTGGTTGAAGACCTGGCTCAGACGGAGTTGTTGCTGCTCTTGATCACCATTGTTCAGAAATTTACCCTTGAGGTTCTCCTGGATCCAAAGGAAATTGACAGCACCATGGAGTTCTCCATGTCTCACCATGTTAGAAGCTCAGTGTTCTTCCTCATTAAGGCAGAGGAAGAGAACTTCGGTCTGGGACTGAGGCAAACCAATACCCAATGGTCCTTGTAAGCAGACTGTCTAACATAAGAATGGTGAAATTAGTGGAATCCTGGGCTATCTAGGGCCATGGATGAGGATGAGTAGGGAAACAGGAGCTTTCTAAGGTCTCTGAGGGTGACCTGGGCACTGGAGCTTAATAATTCTGGATTTTGATGCAATGGAAACACTGTATAGCAGGAAATCTCTCAGGTTTCTTCTGTTTCTAAATCCATTGTCCTAAGATTCTCCTCCTTTGGTTAGGCAAAGGATTTTACTAGTTAACTGAGTTATTGAATAGCAAAAGAGTCAAAGAACCAAAATCGCTGAAATTATTATTCCACTAATAATATGGAAGTGACTTGTAGTTTCATCTAAAGTCTCGCCACCAAAATGGATCACAATTAATAGATAATCATAGCTGCCATTTATATGTCACTTTAAGATTTGTAAAACATATTTTCCTTTCATAAAAAAAAAAAAGATTTGTAAAACATTTTATGGACAGTTTCTCCTTTATCTTCACAGTCTTGTGACGTAGATTAGAAGCTTACAGATGAATAAACAGAAACTCACAGGGTAAAGTGACTGGCCCAGGATCATACAGCTATTAAATGGGAGGGGGGGGTTATGGATTTGAACCCAGCTCACCATAACTCTAAGCCTAACCTTGTAGCTTCCTCTAACACTTATAATAGCTTATATTTACTTAACAGCTGGGGTTTTCAGTTTAGCTAGATGCCAAGTCCTATGAAGGACAATAACTGGAGACAAAATAATCTAGAGTTAGGACAGCAGGATCATAGAGGACCTCAAATGTCAAAATAGAGTCTATACTTTAGGCAACAACAAGGTATGTACCAAAGACTTGGGGAGTAGAATCCTGGCATGATCATGGGTCACCATAGTTACTCATCATTTAGGGGGCTGGTGATGAGCCTCTCCACTTGTAACTCCACTGGTCAGAGAGATTATCAAGATGGTTCCTGTTCAGGCACTGGTTGGGCTAGGAGACAATTTCAATTCTTTCCTCTTCTGAGACTCTATGGACCTATTTAGCACTAGAGGACTGCCAAGAGGCAGTACAGACGCCCTTGCTCTAGAGTCAAGAATGTAGGTTTAAATCCCATTTTGAACACTGCCTATGTGACCTTGGACATGTTGTTCATTTTGTCATTTGTAAAAAATGGGCATGGGATTGGATGAACTCCAATTTCATTTCACCTCCATAGCCTATGATGCTGCCTTCAGAACAAAGGTTGCCATATTTGAATTCACTGACTTGTGTGCACCCACAGAGTTTGGGTTGAAGAGCCCACAGTTAACTTCTGGCTTAATCCTTCCTTTGGTAAACGTGGAGTCTGAGTCAGAGAGATCAGGAGACTTGCCCCAAATCTTACAGGTAATAGCATGTCACACCTATATCACACTGTCTGATTTATAAAGCACTTTTCTTACAATTCTGTGAAATGGTGTCTAGGAGGGAAGAGGAAAGAATGTTAGACCTGGGAGCAGGAAAGACCTAAATTCAAATCCCAGCTCAGACACTTACTAGCTGGGTCATCATGAGCAAGTCAATGAATTTCTTTGAGATGTTTCTTCCACTTGGAGTGGAAAAGATCTGCTGGCTACATTGGGAAGAGTACTGGCTTTGGAGGCAGAGTGTTACCCTCTGATAAAAGTAGAGATAATAATATTTATGCTGCCCATGTACAAAGTTGCAATGAGGAGCAAAAGAGCTAATGTATAGAAAGCAATTTGCAAACCTTAAGAGCTGACATAAATGCAAATGATTCTCACCTCCTATTCTATCTCCGTCTCCCAGGCCCATCTTCCCCTCCCACACACCAGCACTAGCCTTCTTAAAGATTAGTCTGTGGCCAGGATCAGGCTGTGGCCACCCTGAGGGTCTGGCCTGGGCTCTAAGGCAGTCTGGGAAGATCTAGCCAGAACCAGATTCCTCATTCAATGCAGGAGTCCCTTCCTCCTCCCCCTGATGCTGTCTAGGGTAGCTGTGCTTTGTTCAAAGGCAGAGAAAAAGGAGGATGAACCAGAGAGCCAGCTGGGAAGAATGGTTCAAACACAGTTTTATTTTGGTATCATTTGTAAATAAATAAATACATAAAGTACACCCAGCATCTATGGAATCCAACTGAACAGAGGGAAACAAGGAGGGAGGGAGGGATGAAGGGAGGGAAGGAGCAGCAACAAGGATGCTCAGATGGATGGACAGATGGACTAGGGTGGGACTAGGGAGGCTTAAGCCACAGGTAAGAGTAGAAGGAAGATGCCCAGCACAGGGCTACTCAACACATAGACTCCAGAACCTGATATTCACATGTAGCATGATGTGTTCATCCAGTCAGGGACAGGGGAAGAGGGCAGAGAGCTGGGTTCAAGAAGGCGCTCTGGGACAGGGAGGTGACGTGCGGATGGGGCAGGAAGGTTAGTGTCAGCTACTGGCTCCACAATCCTTGGCTTGGCTCCAGGACATCTCTCCAGTTAGTCTCCTCTACCCTCAACCTCAAGGAGAGAGCAAATGAGGCACAGAGTAAACACACAGATGCACTGTAGTGACCTGCTCCACTCTGACTACCCCCAAACATAGTACCAAGCCATACAATTCCTATACAAACATGGCAGGGACTCAGGCCTGCCATTGGTAGGCACACAACTGCCTGAGTTGTGCTGCAGCAGTAGGGATGAGCCCAAAGCAGCAGGGATGAGCCCAAAGCAACCCTCTTACATATTCTCTCTTGTGACTCAGAGCATATGTTGCTTTAGAGTTTGCTGCTAAGATTAGGAGTTGGTCTGGGGCTAGCACTGGGTTGAAGTCCAAGGCAAGGTCCATTTGAGCAGGTAGAAGGCTCAGCCTTCAGCCAGCATTAGGGGGTCAGACTATAACCAAGGTGAGGACTCATTACATCGCCATTATTAATGCTTGTTCTGGGTCTGGGGTCAAGGGAGCAGTAAATGGCTGGAGTCTGGGGTCAATCCATTTGCTCAAGAGCACTCTACATTAGGCAAGTCTCTGAAGGCCGTGCCACAACCAGCCCTCATCCAACTTCTAGGCCTATGGCAGGGAGACCTTAGAAAAAAATCAGGGTGGGTAAAGGAGGCAGGGGTAGGAAAGGAGATAAAGGCAGAGTGGATCGAAGGCTGGGCCTGACATCAGGAAATCTCATCTTCCTAAGTTCAAATCTGGCCTCAGACCCTGGGCAAGACACATTTTTAAAACCTTGTTTGCCTCGGTTTCCTCATTAAAAATGAGCTGGAGAAGGAAATGGCAAACCACTCCAGTATCTTTGCAAGAAAACCCCAAATGGAGCCACAAAGAGTCAGACACGACAGAAATGACTGAAAAACATCAACAGTAAAAACTCTTCCTAGAGAAAGATGCTCTGGGCCTAGGGGAACATGAAGCCAGAGAATGAACTGGGGAAAGATGGGGGAAAGGGGGGAGAATAGGCCCATGGAGGGAAGTCTTCCAACTGCTGCTGTCACTACATTTTCCCCGAGTCCAAGAGGCTGAAATGGAAAATCCTAGAGGACAGAGAGAAAACCTGTAGAGCCCTGAGGGAGGGGGAAGGAAGCATCCGAACCCTTTACCTCCTCAGTAACTTCTGCTGGCTGATCTTCTGGGGCCCCATGCTCAGGTGGAGCCGGATGCACCAAATCCTCCTGGGAAAACAAAAGTTACGGCTGCTTAGAAAGGTGAGGGCAGGAGCCCAGAGGGGTTGAACAGTACAAGCAGAGGCCCAGTGGACAGGGAACGGGTGTGTAAGCATGACAAAGAATAGGGGAGAGAGACGGTGGGGGAAAGAATGAGAGGGAAGGAAAAGGGGAGAGAGAAAGGAAGGGCTAGAGGGAAGAAGGGAGGCAGGAAGAGACAGAGTCAAAGGGAAGAAGGGAGGCAGGAAGAGACAGAGTCAAAGGGGAGAGGAAGGGAAGGAGAGAGGAAGAAAGGAAGGCAAGGAAAAGAAAAAGGAAGACAGAAATAGAAGGAGAGAGAAAGGGAGGAAGAAAGGATGATAAGGAAAGAGAGGGGAAGAAATGAAGGCAGAGGGAGAGGAGGAGGGTTACAAACATAAATGGAGGGAAGAAGAGAAGGAGAAAAGGTGGGACAGAAGCAATAAGGGAGGGAAGGAGGGATATATTGAAAGAGGGAGACGGAAAGAGAGGGAGAGGGGCACATATACTGTGTCTCTGGAACAGAGATAATCCCCAATCTCCCACTCCACACTTATTAAATGCAAGTGTAATTGAATTGAATGGAACGTCCCCAGTTCATATCTCCTCTAGGCAGCCAGCCCAGCCCAGTGTTTCTGCACCCGTTAGAACTGTAGAATGACAAATGGACCCCAGGCATGCCCGCTGTGCTGTCCCTGACAAAGAGGCACCCAGCTCAGGAAGATGTCCAGCAACGGCCAGCCCACCCAAAGCAGCCCATACCACTTTGGCACACCACTGGCTTTCAGCAAACTTCCCTGACATCAAATCTAAACCCTTCTCCCCAAAACTGCCACTTGATGCTCCTAGTTCTGCAGGAAGGGGTGGGGATGAGGGAAGATTAGGATTAGTTGGCTCCAGAGAGTATTTATATCTAGTGAGAGATGATGAATGACATGTGTGATGAAGGGTAGGAAATGGCCCTTCAGAATCACTGGTTCTATAGAACTATAACTCTTTGTTCTTCCAAATCCTGAATTTTCTACTTCATACTTGCAGTCTTGGTATTTTGGTGTAGACATCTGGGATCCTAGGACTGATTGCCCTGGCATCAGGCCCATTTTCCAGATAAGGAAACTAAGGCAAGTGAGGAACAATCCTCAGGAGGACCTGGGACATCTACAGAAAATGTAATGCAAATGAACTGGAGGTTTGGGGGCAGCCAACATAGCAGCACAACCAATAGCGTTGGATTTGGAATCTAGAAGACCCAAGTTCCAATCCTGATTCAGACACTTACTAGCCATGGGACAAGTTATCTCACCTCTCAGACATAGTTTATTCATCTGAAAAATGGAGGTAGTAATAGCACCTGCCTACCAAGGTCGTTGTATGGATCAATTTAGGTAATATTTCTAAAGGGCTTCGCAAACGTTAAAATTATATGTAAGTTTGAGTTACTATAATTCTTATTAGCTGGGGTAGATGGCCCCATTGCTGGCCCAACAGTTGTCAAGGGAAGAGGGGTTCTCCTGAATGCTGACCAACCGCCTCCCAGTCCAGGCAAATATGGGGGACTATTAATTCATTTAAAGGGGTGCTTGGTCCCAAGCTAGATGTCTCCTCTGGGGGTTCACTGGTCCAGTCTCTTGCCTGGGAGTCCTCATCTGAGACTCACTATTAGCCTGGAGCATCTCTCATCGAGGGTAGCACAGCCAGGAGGTTTCCCTTGGGTAGGATTGTCTGTGTCTATGACTAGGGCACTGATGCCTCAGAATGAGGTGTCCTCAGTGTCCCTGGTGGCATCACAATGCTCAATCACATAACTGAGGGAGATTGCATAGAAAAGGGCTCTCTCCTGCACTCCAGATTCCCTCACCAGTCCTAGACCCATGAAGCCACTAAGTGCCCCAGCCGAATTGTGCCCACCTGAATGCAGGCACCGATCATAGACATTTACATAACACTTTAAAATTTGCAAACAGCAGTCCCTACATTCTTTCCTTTGTCCCTCACAGAATCCTGGGACATAAGAACTGTGGGTAGAGTCATCCCTCTTTTACAGATCAGATGAAGACACTGAGGTTCAGATTGGTCAGGACTTCCCCAGGCTCACATGGCCTAGTGTGTAGGATCCAAACAGCAGCCTGGTGTAATAGGGTGGGCGTGGATGGGGAGCCACAAGACCTCAACTCTTTTCAACCCAATCCCACTCCACACTGTGCCTCCTTCACCTTTGGGAAGATAACGCTCTTAAACTGCTCCTGAAGTCAAAAGGACTGTATTTCTGAGTCCCAGATGAGACTCTTACTAACTGGAGAGAACCCACCCAAATTACTTAATCTCTGTGAGTTTCAGGCTGCCCATCTGTAAAATGGGGATAAACATATGCTCACAAGCTACATCAAAGAGATGTGTTAAGGAAAGTATTTAGGAAATGCTAATGACCTGCAGGAATGTGAGTCTTTCTAACTGTTTTATCTGACCCTAAGTTCCTTCTCCCAAGGAAAAATTGACTCTAAAATCTCTTATGGGATAGAGCCCCTTGCTAGAACCAAATGCTCTCTGTTTGTCTTTTCCCCAAGACACACCAAACGGGTTATTAGATAACAGGAATGACATAGACTTCAGCAAGGGGAAGGAGGGAAAGGGAGCATCCATGTATTAAGTTAAGCACCTCTGTTTGCGAGCCATTGGAGTATCTATAACATAATTTTAGATTTGAAGCTCAGAGAGGTTCATACAAAGCACCATATATTTAGAGCTTGATGGAACCTTCAAGGCCATTGAGGCCATTCCCATCATTCTACAGATGAGAATACTGGAGTTCAGAGAGGTTAAGGGATTTTCCTAGAGTTACATAGCCGGTAAGTGTCTGGGGTGGGATTTGAATCCAGGTCTCCTGACGACAAGCCCACTAAGCTATCCCCAATAACAAACTCCTCTCTAATTAAATCTTCAGGTATATTACACAAGCAATGTCTAGGAGGCAAGGAACAGGCCTAGAGTATTTGTCCCTGATCAGGTCACCCCTAGGAGACTGTGTTCAGTCTTGAATCCCACCTTTTTGAAGGGATGTTGGTGAGCTAGAGTGTTTCAGAGAAAGATGACCAGGATGAGGGGAGGACTCACAGAGACATTTGTCAAAAGAAATTGAAATGGTTAGCCTGGAGAAGAAGAAGATGTTTGTGAAGGGTTCCCCATCACTAGAAGTCTTTAAATTAGGGAACCACTTGTGGATATTGTAAAAAGGATTCCTGATGCAAAAGGTCCCTTCTGACTCCAATTTCCTATGAAAAATTCTTACCGAGTTTTTATTTTTACAACCTGATGAATATAGTGATTTCTGCTCTTAAGGATTAAGAGCTAACTCCCCATTTCACAGGCTACCAATCTAGACTCTGACACTCACTAATTGTGTTCCCACTTAGTGTCCCTGGGCCTTGGTTTCCTCAAATGTTAAATAAGGAGGTTAGACTCAGTGACTTCTGAAGTCCCTTCCAGCTCCAAACTTATGATCCTATGGCTGAGAGTTAGTAGACCTGGGTTCTGGTTCTGCCTCTGAAATTGACAAACTGCCTTAGTTTCCCCAGAAGCACAATGATCATAATAATCTCTATCCTTGCTCCTGTTTGACCAGGTCTGGTGTGAGGCTCAAAGGGGTCATAGGCTTATGGTCCAGGGTCACAGAGGCAGTTTGTGACAGAGCCAAGGTTGGAACAAACGGTTTGGGAAAGGCTTTGAAAAAAAGGCAAATATGGTCCTAGTGCAAGGAACCCTGAACTGCTCAGCCATATGGCTGTGGGAAAAACTACTTCCTCTCTCTGAAGCTCAGTTTCTTCACCTGTAAAATGGGGCTGAAGCATCCTTATATTATTACCTACTTGGCAGGGCTATTGTGAAGAAAAGTACTTTGTTAACCTGAGAGCACTGGAGAAATGGAGGTTACATCCAGCATTCCTGAGCTCCATACAAGATGTAGCCAAAACCAGCCTTTGGCCAGAAGCCCCTTGGAGTTTGCTGGGAGTCTCAGGAACTAATGGTTTCCCTGGAATACTGAGCAGAGACAACTCACCTTCCGAACGATGCCAGTGGTCACCACAATGTTTTCAGCCTCTTCCACTGTCTTGTTGGCCACAGTATTCACACTGGCCACCATGGCATCACTTACCATGTTGGCCTGTTCTTTGGTCTTTTCCGCAACTTGTTGGGGGAGAATAGAAAACATTTCTTTCTCTGGCTTCAGGTTTTTTTTGTTCTTTCCTGACCCCTCCCTCTTTCAGGGTGAGGTTTTTCTGTGTTCCCCAAGGGTCCCTCCTCACTGTACAGTAAGTAGGCCTTGGTATGGTCATCTGAACACTGAATTCTGTGCTCAATCCCCCAGAAATGAAAGCAAAGAGGGAAATTCCAGGATTCAGATACCCAAATATGGTTTTTTCCCACTTATTTTCACTTCATGTCCCTGATTACAGGCTCTAATGGCTCAGGAAACACCCCCCCCCCAAGGTATTCAGGGGAGTAAGAGACCCAAATGAGGTGGGGTGAAGGAGAAAGACAGACAGACAGAGAAACAGAGAGAGACAGAGATACAGAGAGAGACAAAGAGGTGAGAGACAGAGGAGAGACAGAGAGAAATGGAGAGAGATGGAGAGAGAGAGAGAAGAGAGACAGAGCCAGAGAGAGAGGGAGAGAGAGAGAGAGAGACAGAGAGAGAGAGACAGAGACAGAGAGAGACAGACAGATAGACAGAGAGACAGAGAGAGAGAGACAGACAGAGCCAGAGAGAGAAAGAGAGAGACAGAGACAGAGACAGAGACAGAGAGAGACAG
>CM053589.1:178901424-178925591 GCA_028646515.1 Pseudochirops corinnae | reverse complement strand
ATAGACCTTCAGCATTTTACATTCCCTTTGTGGTGGAAAAGTCCACACAAATGGGTCTGTGCCTCATACATACCCCTAGACAAGAGGATTGGTTTCTAAGAGGACTATCTCAGGACCACTAGCCTTCAAATACCAATAAAATCATGGGGGGTGACCACCTATATCCCCAGGGCCTGAGGTCCTAGTCAGGGCAAAATGCCAGTGCATGCAATAGGGAGGGGAGTGTTCCAGGGCATAAAGGTAAGTCTGAGGCCTCATACTAGGATCTGATATCTTAGGGATCCTGGGGAATTTGGATTCTAAGGAGGCAGCTTTGCAGAGAGAATCCCAGGGACTCTCAACTCCTAGGGTCACAGGTAGTCCCAGCTCCTTACCTGAGGTCACACTCTGTACCACACCTTCTTTGGTTTTAGTCCCTGTGAAAGAAGCAAAGACCAGGTCAGTTCCCAGAACAACTTAGCCATGCCATGAACCCTCCATTTGGCCTCTTCCTTCCATTGCCTTAGGGCACCTTCTGTATCCAAAGGATAGAGAAGAAGAATATAATGCAGGAAAATGGAGGGCCTTCTGACAGAAGGAGTGAATCTCTTGCTCAGGTTTAAGTAGTAAGGGGAAAGAAAGACCCAAGGAGACAGGTGAAAAAATAGGCAAGATGAACACACATTAGACTAGGGATGCAGGGTTAGAGGAATAGGGATTGGGAAACAGAAGATGGAGAAATGAGCAGTGATGGAAGAGTGGAAAGGGGCAGAGAGATGGTGGAAGAAGGATGCAGAATCAGTGGGATAGAGGAACCTATAATGGAAAGGTGGATGATGGACAGATGGAAAAAGAATACAAAAGACAAGCATAGGGGAACAGTACAAGATGAAGCCAAACAGAAAACAGAAGTAGAGTGTGGACAGAAGGAGACACAGGGAGACAGAATATGGAAAGGGAGAAGGCCAGGAGATGAAGAGGCAGTGGGGGGATGGGGTGGGGGACAGTGGATAAGGTGACAGAGATGGAAAGAAAGGGATGGTGAGAGGAGATGGAGGAGACACAGAAGCAATATTCCTTCCATCCCAAGCCTGGCCTTTACTCTTAGCCCCCAGAGGACCTTCAGGATGGGAATAACCAAGACTAGTTTTCTCTTGGGATCATGGGAAGAATGATGTGTTTTAAGTAACAGACACTTGCCTTCTTCAATGCATATTCTTATTCATGCATCAGGGCAGTGTTCCTCAACCTTCCTAATGCCACGACCCTTTAATACAATTCCTTATGTTGTGGTGACCCCCAACCATAAAATTATTTTCTTTGATACTTCATAACTGTAATTTTGCTGCTGTTATGAATCATAATGTAAATATCTGATGCGCAGGATATATTTAAATTGAACATAATCCACAGGTTGAGAACCGTTATATTAAGGGAAGTCCAGCCTACATCAAAGGGCTCTTTCCTTCCATGTCTGGAGGAACCCTATAGGACAGGACTGGACAGGATGGAAGTCTGAACACAGAGAAGGAGGGCAGGATAACCAGTTTAGGGCATAACTTCCTCCAGGCCATCCTCCTTCCCACAGCACAAGCTGAGACAAGCTGGATATCACCCCCCCCCACAAGAATTTCATATCACTGTCCCCATGATCTGTCCCTTGAAATGCTCTCACCCTAGTCCTGGGCTCTGTCCAGATTCTTTTTCAGCTTGGGACCTGCTATGGAGAGCTGGAAGGACTGTCACTGTCTGGTCCCCTGAGATAAGGAGCACTCCGTCACTTCCACCCAGAGCCATCATAGAGTATCAGCAAAGTGGCACAGTGGAGAGACCACTAGCTTTGGAGTCAGAAGACCTGAGTTCAGGTCCTACCTCTCCCTCATTCACAAGCTGGACAGCTTTGGGAAGGTCGTTTACCCAATCTCATCCTCAATTTGGCAGGGAGGGTTGGCCTAAGGTCCCTTACCAGATCTAACAGTCTGAATCTGTTAGTCCATCTCTGACTAGGGTCTTCCAGATCTTGCCTAACAGTATGACTTGAAGCAGGGGTCTGGACTAAATGAACTCTGTATGTAAACAGACATGAAAAAAATCAGATCCTAAAGATCTCTGTGCTAAACAGGACTAGAGAATAGAGGAGGAGCTGAGTCACAAAGCCAGCTTTCATCTCAGAGTCGTCAGAACCTGGGATTCCTGTTGGCAGGCTGGATGGAGACACCTTGGAATGAGAATAATTAAGGGGGAGACAGATGGTGGAATTAGTGGCAGCACTTCTGTCCCTTGCCTCTTCTCAGCCTCAGACCATTCCTGATGACCATTCTCTCCCTCCTCCATCTCCCCCAGCCCCCCAAAGCTGCAGATGAGTCCCCAAAGTTATCAGAAAACCAGGCTTGCCTTTCCTGGGGATGTAGCAGGTGCCTGGTGTGAGCCAGGAAGTGGGGGAGGGACATGGGGCAGTCTGCACATGTCTGCCTTTGTCTCAGTCCTTAGAGGCCCCCTCAGTCACAGGCTAGTCTGCTAGGCCACAGCAATGCTTCATTCCTCCAGACAAAGCCAGGCACAAGGTAAGAAAGTCACTGCCCCCAGGAAGTGTCTCAAAGGAAAAGGCCCAGACACCAGAAGCAGTAATGACCATCATAACAACAGGCCAGTGAGGAGCAGAATCTAAGCATCACTATCTATGAGGTGAGGAAACTGAGGCTCTGTGACCCCATCACTGGGATTTGGACCCAAAGGTCTTTTGACTCTGAAATCAAAACTCTTTCTATTCAGTTCTGTGGGATCTGCGGCCTCTTTAAGCCTGGGGCCCTCCATTTCCCTCCCCTCCCACCAACAAATCTCAAAGCAAAGGGGTCCAGACAACAAAGCTCAGACGAGGGCAGACAGAAACCTCAGCTGGGGAGGACAGCAAAAGTTAGACTGTGTATGTCACGACAGTCCCCTGCTCCCAGCACCTCCCCAGTACAGATGCAAACCTGCACACAAGCAGACACACCATCCATGCTTGTGGCTGGTGAGCCTTTACTGGGGCTCCAGTCCTCTGGGCAAGGGGCAACCTGCGCATCCATCAGTCTCCATTCAGGGAGACTCAAACAGCCAGAGAGGCTCTAGGGCGTGGTCCTGATGGCAAAAAGCCCAGTTTTCTCCCCGAGCTCTCCGTAGCCTGCGCAGGTCCCCCTCCCTCTCAAACCTGTCCTAGTTTTTCTGTCCGTTCCCCATGGAATGCCTGCCCTACAGGGAAATCCAAAGGCGTCACAAAAGCCTTGATTGTAGCAAAAGTTAAGCTGGGGGAGGGAGACGGGAAAATGAGCCCTAACCATGGTGGCCCAGGGAAGGACCACTTTCATCCCAGGAAGTCACTGGCTTCCAGGTCAGTTAGGTCATAGGCCAGGCAGGATCAGCACCACCCCCTTATTAATTACTCAGCAGCGGGGGCCGTTCATGGACGGAGACCTGAAGCAGTTATTCTACCTTAACGGGACAGGGCTGCGGAAAGAGTGGGGAAGACCCCAGCAGCTGTGGAGCTGCCCCCTCTCACACACACCCAGTAGCACACTTAAAAACCCCAGGTTATAATGAGGAGAGAATCCAGTGGCCACCACATCTGGAGCCCAGCCTGACCTGGGGAGGGGGCTCCTCAGGCCTTGCACTCTGAGTTCCCCCAATACCAAGGCTGTGATCAATGAGGGGGCTGAGTGCCCCTCCCCACCCACGTCACTCCATCCCCCGATTCCAACTTACCCACATACATCACCCCCTCCTTGGTCTTCTCAGCTGCCTCAGTGACTCCCTGCTTGGTCTTCTCCACAGCCCCTACCACGCCCTCCTTAGCAATAGAGAAACCTTTCTTAAAGACATCCATGGTGGCTGAGAGTGCGGTGAACTCCCAGGCTAGAGTTCGGTGCAGTCGGACAGGGGCTCGGACACTCCCGATCCCTCTACTCAAGGCAGCCTGAGTGAAGTGCTATTGCCGCCGCCGCTGCTGCCGCCGCTGCTGTAGTTGGTTTCCCTGCGGGTGGCCGGTTAGCTCCCTCCCTGCCTGGCTGTCTTATTGACAAAGTGCACTGCGGTGGAGCCAATACCAGCAGCCAGGCGGTGCTGAAATATTAATGCTCCAGCCTGGCCGGGTGGGGAGCGGAGCAGAGATGAGCAGAAAGGAGCGCGGCTGGCTTCCCGCCAGCCTCTGCAAGCTGCAGTGCTCACATTATGTCCTCCAAGGGCAAGTTATCCTGGAAAGAAAATGGGGGTGCCGTGGTTCTCGGGGAATACTGGTCAGATTGAGGTTGGGGGCATCTGGTCTGGTCTCTCTGAGGATCCTGCCTCAAGTTAGCCTGCTGTTGGCTTTACTTTTCTTGTTCCCTGGATCCCAGGCTTTGGTGGGCCCCCTGGCCCCACCCTTACTATTGGAGCATCATGAAAGATGGAAGGGGTGACCAGGGCAACTTATTGGAGATGAGGGGATCCCAAACTCCCTCCTCCACCCCAGATCCCAAAGAATTCTGTTTCCACTCCCAAGAGAATCCCAGATTCCATCTTTCATTCCTTCCCAGGGCTCGGTTTTGTTCTAACCCACCTCAAAAGAAGAGCCTGAGTAAAACTGACTTTGTCCTTGAGCATCTGATCTCATAGACTCCCAGAATCTTGGCACTTGAGGGGGATTCGAAGGTCATTTAGCCCAACCTGTCCCCAAGCTGAAATGCTCTCTGAAGGATCCCTGACAAATGGTCATCCAGCCACTATTTGAAAACCTATAGTGATATTCCATTCCCAGTCTTCCCTCCTCATCCTTGCCCCTCCCAAACACAGGTATGCACACACACTTTCTCCAGTGACCCTCTTGGTCATCCATCAATGATTTGTTATCTGTGGGAATGAATGCCTCAGAGGTTCAATAGAATGTGTGCCCATGGGGGATCCTGGCCTGGAAAATAAGAACCTTACTAAGGGTGGAGGAAGGCAGTTTGTCTGGAATCATCAATCTAGTGCTGGAAGGAGGCTATCTGCCCCCATCAGTTTACTGAAGAGGAAGGTGAGGCCCAGATGCCTGAGGTGATAATTGACAGAGACAGGGTTTGAACCCATGCTGTCCAGCAATCCTTTCCTCTGACCTCACTGAATGGTCTCTAACCTGGGCTATTGGTGGTTGTATCCAATCATCTCTTGGGATGGGGGGAGGGGGAGACAAAGGCCCCCTTCCTCCCCCTGTCTATTCACTTCTGGTGGCATAGTTTTAAAAAAAGGCTGCTAACTAACTCGATCACATATGGCAAACACAGCGGCCAGCTGCAGACACTTGGGTCCCAGAGTGTGCCCCATTGAAAGCATGAACTCACCATCCAGATTCAAGATGGCCCTCTCCTAGAAAATGCTGTAAGATAATACAGAGTAGTGGACCAATCCTTCTGCTAAAAAGAGCAAGACAAAGTAACTGTCTTTTCTAAGGCCCCACAGTGACTCAGGAAAAATCTTGGACAAAGACCCAATTGACTTGAAATTCACTCATTGTACCCACCACACTGTATCCAAGCTAGCAAGATTCTGTGTGTCATTCAGTCTTTAGATTGATATCCAGGGGGTCTCAGTGCTAGCAGGCTCAGGTATAAGTGCAAAGGTGGTATTGGAGAGGAGGACTCTTTCTCTGCCCCAAGTGATGGTGTCTTCTGGTCTTGAATACTAGGTAGCGCTAGAAAAACAACCCCTCCCTCTAAGAGTGGATGCACCCAGCTCTAAATTGGACCTTCTTTTCCTCTCTCTCTCTCTCTCTCTCTCTCTCTCTCTCTCATCAATTCAGCTATCATTGCTAAGCCAATGATTCCCAGATCTGCATGTCCAAAACCTCATCTCTCTCCTTAGCTCCAGTCCTACACTGCCAATTGCCTGTTGGATATATCTGTATGTGACGTCCTGTACACATCTCAAACTCAACATGTCCCAAACAGAACTCATTAGCTTCCCTGCCTCAATCCACCCCTCTAGAATTTTTCTATCTCTGTTGAGGGCACCATCATGTTTATAGTACAACTGCCTTCGAGTTATCTCCTACTCCTCACTCTCCCTCACCCCACATATCCAATCTATCGCTAAAATACTAATGATTCTATCCATTTTTTTAAATAAAAATTCCCTCCTCTCCACTCACAGAGCCCTGGGTTACGCCCTCATCCCCTCTCCTGGACTATTGTAATAGCCCCCTAACTGGGGTCCTTGTCTCATCTCTCTTCATTACAATTCATCCTCATAGTTGCCAAGATGATACTCTTTCTTTTTAAATTTTATTTTTATGTGATAAAACAAGCATTCCCACAACATTGTACAATAAAAAAAAAGATGAATGCACATGAAACTCCAGATCTACTATGCACAATTTACTATTCCTTTCTTTCTTTTTTTGCTCCAAGGCAATCAAAGTTAAATGACTTGCCCAGGGTCACACAGCTAATAGCACTCTGAGGCCACATTTGAACTCAAGTCCTCCCGACTTCAGGGTTGGTACTCTATCCACTGTGCCACCAAGCTGCCTTCATTCTTTTCAGAAATACAATAAAATTGTCATGTAAATTTTTTTCCTTCCATTACCACTACCTGTTCCCCTACTAGACATGGCTAGCACTAGACACAAATAAGCTTGTATGTACACATGTATGCAAAATTATTCTATCAGTTTTTTCTCTAGACATAGATAGCATCTTTCTTTATATGTCCCTTATACTTAATTTGAGTATTTATGATAGTCAAAATAGCTTGTTCACTCAAAGTGCATCTTAAAACAATATTGCTGTCACTGTATACAGTGTTCTCTTGTTTCTGCTCATGTCACTCTTCATTATTTTGTGGAAGTCTTTCTATGTTTTTCTAAGATCATCAAGCTCATTGTTTCTTATACAACAGTACTATTCCATCACAAGCATATACCACAACTTGTTCAGCCGTTCCCCAATTGATGGGCATCCCCATAATTTCCAGTTCTTTGCCACCACAAAGAGAGCCGCTATAAACATTTTAGAACACATGGGTTCTTTTCCTTTTCCCCTAATTATCTTTGGAAACAGACCAAGTAGTGGTATTGCCAGGTCATAGGGTATAGGCAGTTTAATAACTCTTTGGGTATAATTCCAGATTGCTCTACAAAATAGTTGAATCAGTTCACAATTCCACCAACAATGAATTAGTGTCCCAATTTTTCCACAGCCCCTCTATCATTTGTCACTCTCCTTTTATCATTTTAGTCAATCCAGTGATACTCTTTTTTAAAAATATTTGATAATATTTTATTTTTCCACTTGCATGTAAAAACAATTTTTAACGATCTTTTTTAAAATGTTTGAGTTCCAGATTATATGAGTGCAACAAACTGATATTCTCAAGCACAAATCTAACCCTGTCACTCTGTTCAATAAAGTTTCTATGGTTCCCTCTTGACTCTAAGGTCAAACACAAATTCTGTGTTGGACATTTAAGGCCCTTACCCAGCTGGCTTCAAGGCCATTTTCCAGCCTCATTTTCCATCCCCCTGTTCACACATTCCAGTCAAACCAGTCTACTTGTCATCTCCATCCACGACATTCCAGCCCCACCCCCACCCACCCCAGAACCTTTGCCCAGTTCGACTGGGATTCAAACCCAGGTCCTCCCCATGCCGCCATGCCAGTCTCATCCTATTCCAGGCCCAGATTCCTTCTCTGGGGAGTGACAGCTCCAGAGGTGGCTCAAGAAGCTAACATCCTCTTCCTGTTGCCTGGGGAGAAGGAGGCCAGAGCCCCCAGTTCCTGTTGACAGATAAGTTTAAAAGTGCTCATCCAGGGACAGAGAAGGCCCTGAGTAAACTGACCCAAGTCCAGGGCCGCTCTCTTCCTCCCTGTCCCTAGGTCCCAACCCCCCAGACTGCCCCTCTGAGCCTCTTCACAGGAACTCCTCAGGCATTGTTAGGTGGCCTCTGACATTTCCAGGCGGCTGGGCCAGGGACAGCCTCTTCCGCCCTTTGTTGCAAGAATTCAGGTTTTTTATTTTTTTTTCTTCAGAGGTTTAACTTGAAGGCTCTGGGAACTCGGAGCCTGAAGGCAGGTGCTTCACAGCAAGGAACAAGACGTGATGGGACCACTCCTCTTATGCCTCTGGGGGCTCCTTGGGAGGGGAACACAGGCAGCCTGGCCTGCAGATCCCAGGCACCGCCAGCGCTACCTACAAGGGGCCTATATCACCAGCCCCTACCCTTCCAGGAGCCCCAGTCCTCCCAGGAATGGGGAGCAGGAGGCTGAGGTCCCCTCTCCCCTGCCTCTGAGTCCCCCGCACCAGGCTGAAGATGGACCCAAGGATCCCTGGAGAAGGTAAGGTGGTTATCTCCTCTCTTCTGACCTGTCCCAGCCCCACTGGGACAACTGGACTGTGGGATTCCTTGGGGGTCTGATCATCAGAATCTCAGGCTGGAAACTGGGTTGGACTAAAAGGCCCCTGAGGTCTCGTCCAAAACTGAGATTGTAAGAGCCAGAAAAATCAGTTTAGAGTCTTTCCTCTTGTCACTACGTGGCTATGGGAAGATCACTTAAACTTCGAAACTCAGTTTCTTCATCTAGGAGATGGGCACACCTTTTGAGGATAAAGGGAATTGTCAAGTAAAAGATTTTTTCAGAGCAAGAAATCTATCAGAACCGAGGATCATAGACTTTGAGTTCACAAGAGATCTTGGGACCCATTTATTTAGTCCAAGCTCTTCATTTTACAGATGAGGAAACTGAGGCCCGCAGATTGGCTCAAGGTCATTCACTTATAGGTGGCAGTCAGAATTGGAACCCAGGTCCTGAGACCCTGAATCCAGAGTTTTTCCTGCTCTACATAGCGCATCTGTTTTCTGGGAGTTTGGCCCCTGTTGGGAGGAAGAGAGTGGGAACTGTCCATAGAGGCAGAGAGGTTGCCAAGGGAGTGCTCCCTTTCGGAGAAAAGATAGATAGGTTCAGGTAGTCAGCAAACATTTTATTCATTGTCTGCTGTCTGTCTGGCACTGTGCTAAGTGCCAGGGATACAAAGACAAGCAAAAAACAGCCCTTGATGGGAAAGGATTAGAAGGCTTCTGAGACCCCTCCCAACTCCACATCTGTACTCTTACAATGCTGGAGCTGCCTGTGAGTAAGGGGTAAGGGAAGACGACATTCTCATGGAGGAGGGGGTCCAAGAGAGCCCCAGGGGTCCCACGCTACCCACCTGTCCTGAGCGCTGTTTGGGGCTGGAGTGGGCAAGAATGGAAACTTTCTATTAATAATCAAAGAGGAATAGTGGTAGTGACCCAGGGCAGCTCCTGACAGCTTGAGAGTTTTTCCTTGAAGGAAATCAATTCTGAAAAGCCAGCTCAAGCCAAGAAGAGGGGGAGGGGCTGGGAAAGGGGTTTGGCCTGACTGCGAACAGAGAGCCTGTAGCTGCTGCTTTGCAAGACGGGGCGACTGGGGACTGAGCTCCCACACCATCTCAACCCAAACATGTAATTCAGTTCAGTCGCCATTTATTAGACTCCTACTATGTGCAAGGCCTTGAGCTGAGAACTAAGAATAAAAGGATTAAAAAAAAATCCACAGTCTCTGCCCTCAAGGAGCCTGCAGTCCTGTAGGGGACATAAGACTTACGTGAATAGCTAGGATAGAAGGCAGAATGTGATGAGGCCGAGGGAGGAATCCACTGAAAGTTCTCTAGGAAATTTGAGAAGGAAGGATGGGGGAAGTTTCATGGAGGAGACCCTAGGATGGTCTTTTAAGGCAAGGAAGGCTCTTGACAGCTAGGGATGGGCAGGAAGGAATCAGAAAACAGTCCCCAGGCTAGTTTGTCTGGAACAGAGGACGTGAAGGGGTGTACCAGGGGATCTGGTTAGAAAGGCAGCCTTGAGGTTGACTTTGGAGGGATTGAAAGGCCAGGCTCGGAGATGTGCATGTTATCCCCTAGGAAATGGGCAGTCATTCAGTGAATGGGCCAATTCTCCTGCTGGATAAAGAATAGGAAGAGAGAGATGAGCTTTCATTAAACCTGCACTATGTGCCAAACACTTTACAAATGTGTTCTCATTTAATCTTTAAAATAACCCTGAAGGGTAGGTACTATTATTCTTCCCATTGTACAGTTGAAGAGACTGAGGCAGACAGAGCTTAGGTGAGTTGCCCACATTTGCGCTGGTGGTAAGTATCTAAGGCTGGATTTGAACTCAGATCTTCCTGACTCTTCATTTGGGCACCTAGCTGCCTCTGGAGGTAGACTAAAGATCGGAATGGGGGGCTGGGGGAGAGACACTTGCAAAACTCTGTTTGGGTTATAACGGTGGCAACCAGGGTGTTGGAATCAGACATTAGAAGTCAGGGATAGATGGGAGGGACAGCTGTGGGGCAGCATCTATAGGACAGGACCCTGCACTTAGGGGAGATCTGCTTTCCAGTCAGGAACTGGAAAGAGACTCAAGGTGAATTTCCTCAGGTCTGAACCAAAAGCAAATCTGTGGCCAGAGACCAGAGGTTGAGAGTGGTCATAGGCTGATGAAGAAGGAGTCAGATCAGCCAAGTGACTGCCCTCAAGGGGCTGGGTTGTCCTGTAGATAATAGTGATTTTTCTTCTCCAGGGCAGTCCCAATTTCAAGAAAATAAAATGCATTTTACAAAAGTCTTAGTTTTCAGGTTTGAAAATTATGATAGCATCATGGAACATCAGAGATGAAAGGGATTCTAGCAGCCTAATCTATTAGGTACCTCCAAAAGAGAACTCCCCACAGAACACCCAGCAAGTGATCCTCCAGCCTTGGCTGGAAGGCCTCCAGTGAGAGGAGGCCCACTCTTCCCAAGGAAGGCTGCTCCACTTTAGAGCAGCTCTAAATATTAAAGAAGCTTTTCCTGCCAATTTTTCTTGAACCAAAATGTAAATCATCACATTTTCTCCTAATTAAATTTTATCTTAAAGGCAGCATGACCAGGATAGAGAGACGGCCTCAGAGCCCTAGAGACTTCAGTTCAAGGTCTTCCTCCTACAGAGAATTGTACAAGTTACTGGACCCTTTAGCACTCTGGGTAACTCTCCAAGTAACAGGGAAGATGTGTGTGAAAAGTTTCCCCATATCTATAAAAACACAAGTCTAGGCCTTCTCCTCATTTTAAAATTTCATTTTATCCAATTCAGCCCAATGCTTTCACCTAGCAATAATATTCTGGATCCTAACATTCAGTGAGTTAGCTGTCCCTCCAAGCTTTGTGTTGCTGTGGGTTAAATGAGTGTGCTTACTGTAACTTTGGTCAAGTGACTGACAAGAATGTTAGAGGCAGAGAGCCCAGGACAGATCCCCGTGGCCGTCTACTAGAGACTTCCTTCTGAGGAGACACCAAGCCACTGATGGCCATTCTTTGAATCTAACCACTGAACCACTTCTGAATCCCCATAATTATATTATCATCTAGGTGGAATCTGCTTTTTCCACAAGAATGTGAAGTCTTGGTAAACTCTATCCACAGCCTTCTCCTGAATGCCCAACTTAATAACTTCATCTACAAAAGGAAAGGAGGTGATTCTGGTATAAATTCTTACTGATGAGCCCATACTCACCCCCTTGCTTTTTTAGGTGGCAGAGTGGGAATATTGGCAGATTTAGAATCAGGAAGACCTGAGTTCAAATTCTGCCTCAGATACTTAACCAGCTGTGTGACGATAGGTAAATCTCTCACCCTCCCTGTTGCACTTACTCACGGGGTTGTCATGGAGCTCAAATAAGATAACCTAACAAAGAGCTTTGCAAACCTCGAAGTGGACAGAAAATGTTATGGAGTATCAATATTATGTCTTTAGCACTCTTGAACTCACCAGTATAGAGCCTTCTGAAGCCATTCTCATCCCTTTGGGGTTTTAAAAACAAGATAGGACAATATTTAGCTTTCTCTGGTCCAGTAGAATCTCTCTTCTGTTCCATAATCGTTTCCACATCACTGACATTGGTTCAGCAATCACTCCTGCCTGCTTTTTCAGAAATTCACGCAGGCCTAGTGAGTTGGACTCATCCAGAGCAGCCAGGCCCCCTCTGACCATCTCCTTACCTTACCTTACCATCATCCTGGACATCGGCTTCCAAGCAGTCATTCCTTGGTGAGGTCCTGCCAATGCAGAGAAAACAGACTCCCAAGGAGAACTAAGCAGTGCAATGAGAAAACTAATTCCATGATGAAAAGGCCCAGTGTAGAAAAGAGACTTGGTTGACATCACAGTGTTGCTGATGGTCAGGTTTGTTTGATGAGCTAGGAGACAGACTAGAGACCAAGAGTCAGAAGGACAGAGTGAGATGCCCTTGGAAGGGCAGGCAGTGTCCAGTCTGGGAAGGGAGTGGGAGGATGGCCACAGTCCTTGCTTGGGTGATGGAACTTGGACTTCCTTCCTGAGGGTAGGAAGAAGAAGAAAAAGGAGGAGGAGAAAGAGGAGGAGGAGGAGGAGGAAGAGGAGGAGGAGGAGGAGGAAGAGGAGGAGAAGCAGAAGGAGGAGGAGAAATAGAAGTAATATACGTAATACTTTAAGATTTGCAAAGCCCTTTACAGATGTCATCTCATTTGGGTCTCACAAGAAACTCATGAGGTAGGTCCATTTTACAGATGAAGAAACTGAGACTGAGAGAGACTCAGTGACTTGCCCAGGGTCATACAGCTTGTAAATGTCCATGGCAGGACTTGAATTCAGTTTTGCTGGGTCCTGAGTCCCACACTCCATCCATCATACCACCTAGCTAAGAGCAATGTGAGGGTGAAGGCCTGTATCGAGTCACCACCTGGCATTAGTTACTCAGAAAGTTGGCCCCTGGAGGTCACAAAGTGCTGTCTTGCTCTTAGGTTAGAACATGTTTATTGCAAGAAATACCCCACTGTGGGTCCTACCCTCCCGTTATGGAGAGCTAGTCAGTCAGTCAACAAGCCTGTATTAAGTAGTTCCTGGGTACCAGTCACTGTGCTGATTTCCAGAGATACAAAGAAAGGCAGAAATTGTATCCCTGCCTTCTCACATACAATGTATAAATCACCATGTACAGGTAAGACATATACAGACCAGAAGACGGTAGTGTGAAAGGGGGAAACATTCCTGAGACAATCTCCCCACCAGAAAGGCAGGACTGGTCAGTTCCTCCAAAGATGATCAACCATTCTAAGGAACTTTGTAATTAGATGACTTCTTCATCCTCAGACTCAAGCCCAAGAAGCCCATCACAACCTAAGGGCTAGAGAAGACCAGTAAAGGTCACTCTACCATTGCCTCCATCTCTGGTAAAGATGAGGCTGAAACACTAGGAAGTGCCAGAGGGTGGGGGAGAGAGGAAGAAGAAGCTGGTGGAAAAGATAAGAGTTAGCATCACTTCCTTCTCCTTAATTTAGCCCCTAGGGACCAGTAGGAGTTTTTTCCTGGACTATCCTCTGCTCCAAGGGAAGGTCCCCAAGCTGAGGATAAATTGTAATGGGCAATGAATTGCTCCAAAAATTCAGCTTGGCTGCGGTCATTCACAGAATGACTGACTGTCCTCCAGAGTTTGCCCACAGAACCATAAAGGACTTTGCTGAGCCTGTCCGGGGATTGTCCTTGGACATGTCACTAAGTTAACTGAATTTCCTCTCTCCCGCTCCCTTTGGGTGGAGAGAAAGGAAACATCCAGTTACTTAAGTGATTACATAAAACTTAAGCAAAAGTGATAAAGCCTACAAGCTTTCCAGAGACTCTCACTGACTTACAGGGAACCTGGGGTTATAGAATAGGCGAGTGAGCTTAATCTGCTGTGCCCCACTGGGCAAATCCAAAATCAGCATGGGGGTGCCCTGGAATGGCAGTCAACATTCTCTTGGAAGCATGAGAACTGGCTATTCTGGCCTCAGTGAACATCTTTCTGGTGTAATAGAAAAAAAAAGGAATGTGGAATCACTTTACTGCCTGGGCTCTCACTACCTTGGGCAGGTCACGTAATATCCCTGAGCCTCAGTTTCCTCATCTGTAAAATGGGGGAATTGGACTGGCTGGCCTCAAATGTCCCTTCCAGCTTTAGAGCTGTGATCCTATGGGATCATGGACCTAGCCCTGGGAACCATAGTTAGATAGAATACATTAGAGGTGTTAATTACCACCTCTATCCTTCCCCAAACGTACACATACACAGTATGGGACTAGGTAGCATTCTCTTACACAAACTCTCATGACCTTACCCTGGTGAAGTATTTCTAAATGTCTCTTTAGCAAGGATGTTCTGGGTCTACAATTCCAGAACCAGGTGAGCTACATCTGACCCCTTGGGACTCTGGGGTGCCTTAATGAGCCCTGGGGTATTAATTCTCTCATGCCACAGGATCAAGCTCCCATCAGATGGGCCCCCTTCAAGTGGTCAATGAACAGCCTCCCTGCTTCATCTAAACCCTTAATATCAAGAAGCTTTTTCAAAATGACATTTCCTTCAAAGACATAACAAAAACAAAAGAACAAAGATATCCCACCAACCTTTCTGGGACACACTCTCTCCTCTCCCAGCTCAGCCTCAAATATAGTTCAGTGTCTACATATCAGTGCCACCAAGTTCACATCCAAATGCTCTGGTCAATATTATATGAGTTCTGGTCTTAACTAATTCAAGACTGGGACCTGGAGATCCCTCCTTTCTCCTCGATGCTAAGCAGTCTCTAAAAACCACATGGTGGATTGTCGGGATGCTAAATCGAAAAAATGGGTGATGAGACAGGAGAGAACCGAGGCCTATATTCACAGGAAAAGGCCCAAAGCAGGACAGACTTGTCTCCCACCAGATTCCATAGGTGAAGTAATCAAGCAACCTTACCGGATGCCGAAGAGTGTGAGGCTGACTCAGGCCTTCTGGAGGCCTCTGTAGCTGCTCCAAAGGTGTCCCTTCTCCACGTGGTCAGCCAACCTGAATAGTTACAGAATATGCATGAGTGCTCTGAAGCCTCTTTACTCTCCTAGAAGCAGATGCACTGGCCTCTCTGGCATGGACAAACGGCATCAGCCAAGGTCACCAATGCATTCAAAGCTTTCGCCAGTCCTGAGACTCCCACAGCCCTTATGAATCCTTCAGCATCTCAACTCTTCAAGGATCCATGACCTCCTTGATGTGGATACCCAATCCCCTGGTGCAGGTCACAACCCTTCTAATCACCAGCCAAGGTCTTTAAAGAATATCACCTCCCTGCTAACCAAGGGTTCAGGAAGCAGAGCCCCAAGCTTTTCAGGCTTCACAGGATCTGCCAGAGTTTGCACTCTGCGAAAAAGCCTTCAGGAACCTCATGCCCTTGAGAGTAAAAGATCAGGTCTGGGCTGCTTTTGGCCTTTCCTTCCTCTGTTTGTTTCATGGAGAGCAGAGATTTGAAACAGCAGATGATGGATAAAGTGTAATGTCAGCCTGTTTATGTATGATTTTTTGGAAACTGTTTTAAGTTGGGTGGAAAACTAGAATCATGGAATCACCAGGCTGCTATCTCACTCTTTCTTCCTGTTTCAATACCTATTATTTCTTATTTCAAATATGTGATTATATTAGCTCTTTTCCATATGGATGAATTCTCCTGATTTAAATAATTGTTTTTTAAAAACACTCTGGACCAGAGTGAAGCAGTATCAGCATCACCACCAAAATAAAGGTGGAAGGAAACATTTTTAAAACATCTACTATGCACCAGGCTTTGCGCTAAATACTTTACAAATATTGTCTCATTTGATCTTCCAACCACACTGAAAGGTAGATGCTGTTATGATTCCCATTTTGCAGGTGAAGAAACTGGGACAGATGGCAGTTAAATGACTTGGCCAAGGTCACAAAGCTGGTAAGTGACTGAGGTCAGATTTGAACTGGGATCTTCCTGGCTCCTGGGTAGTGCAGTGGAGAGAGCACTGAGGCCTGGAGTCAGAAAGACCTCAGACACTTCTTTAGCTGTGTGGCCCTGGGGAAGTCATTTACCCTGCTTGCCTCAGTTACCTCATCTGTAAAATGATCTGGAGAAAGAAATGGCAAACCACTGCAATGTCTTTGCCAAGAAAATCCCAAATGGGGTCACAAAGAGCCAGACATGACTGAAACAAGCAAACAACTTCCTGACTCTATATATTATATTACATTATGTTATATTGTAACATCATATATTGATATATAATATAATGTAATGTAACATATCAATATATTTACATAGTATATTATATTGTTACAATATTATATAATAATAATTATCATTGAGATGATTCTTAGATTTGTAGAGGTTACCCTATTCAATGCTCACAATAACCTTGGGAAGCAGGTGCCCAGAACATCAGCTAAACCTCTGTTAATGAAAGTCCAGCTCTGAGTTACCTGTCCCTGGTACTGGAAAAGCCTGGCAGGGCTGGAGTTAGAGTGCAGAGACTTTAGGGCTCCGCCAGTCTGCTACCCACCTTGGGCAATTCATTTATAATGTGTCTGGGCCTCAGTTTCCTTCTTGGTGAAGTTAAGGGGTTGAACCAGGTGACCTCAATGCTCCTTCGGGCTCTCTATCCATCATCCTGTGACTTACTCTGGTTGGCGTGAGAAAGGAAGGAAGCCTCCTCACTTCCGTTTGCTTGGATTGTTTCCTCAGCTTCCCTTAAAAGGTAAAAGGCAGGGTTGTCATTCTTCCAAACAGTCTAGGGCCGGGACTGGCCAGAAGGGAAGAAGGCGTGTGACCCCAGAGTAGCTCCTGCCCACTGTACTGAGGGGGCTGATGGCCCTTTTATCCAGCATGCAAGCATCCCTCAGATACCTACCATGTGCCAAACACTATAAAGCTGCAAGACAACAAAAAACAGACCCTGCCTTTGGGGAGCTTGTATTCCATGGGAGTAAGGGGGAGTGGAGAACTGAATAACACTTGAAAGAACATTGCAAGCCTTAAAGGCCTAGAAAGGTTGGCTATTACTATGAAAGCATATACATTTTTCAAACAAGAAAATAGAGGCTCAGAAAGGGACATGACTTATCCAAAGCCACACAGCAAAGAAAAGGCAAAGCTGGCCCTCAGACCTAGCTCTCCTGTGAAGCCCTCACCCTTGGTCCTTGACATGCCATGTCCTTGTCCTGCAGTGTTTGCTTGGAGCTCACCTAACAGTCAGCTATTAGAGCCAGTCACTCAGTTAAAAGGGATCTCAGGAGCTTTTGTCCAACCCCTAACCCAACAAGAATCTTTTCTAGGTACACAGGGTATCCTGGGTGTTGGGCCTAAAACTAGAGAGGCCTGATTCAAATTTGATTGGAGACACTTCCTAGCTGAGTGACCTGAGGCAAGTCATTTAACCTGTCAGCCTCAGTTTTCCCCATCCATAAAATGGAAAAGCAATAGCACTTACCTCCCAGGGTCAGGGTAAGGATAAAATAAGATCTCTGTGAAGCGCTTTGCCTATCTTAAAGCATTGGGTAGATGCGATTGCTGTTGTTGTCATAACAGAACCAATGTGTCGTCCAGCAAAGGTGTGCACAGCAGCCCCTCAAGCACCCTGGTCTACTTTTTGGACAGCCCAGATTCTTACTAAGTTCTCCCTTAAATCAAGCCCCGGTGTGCTCTTCTCTGTTGCTCCTAGTTCTAAATTCTGGGCCTGAGCAGAGGGAGGTTAACTTCAAATGGTCAAGGGCCCCCTAAGTCTCTGGTGCAAGCTAAGCATCCCCAGCCTCTTTCCATCTGGGTCTCAAGGCCCTTCATTGTCTTGTTTGGCCTCCTCTGGACACTTAGCAGCATGTTCATTTTCTGCCTGAAAAGTGGTACCCAGAACATGACAGATACTTCCAATATGGTCAGACCCCAGGCAAGCAAAGCCAGGCCCCCTCCCCTAATTGGCCACCATGGCCCTCAAGGCAGCCCACTTAGATCAGCTGGCTTCTGGCTGCTCTGCCCGGTGACTGATGCTGGGATTGTCATCCACTATGTCAGTGCTGTGGCTTAATAAGAAATAAACAAAAGCTTTTTAAAGGAAGATGGGAAGCCCATCCCTGGAGAGGAAGCCTGGGGAGCAGTGGGGGAGGGCGTGAGGAGGCACATTTCAGCTTAGTACTGGGGAAACCTTCATAGGTTTGCATTGGACAGGACCTTCAAGGGCACCCACTCCAGGCCTATTATTCTGAAGAAACGGAGGCTTTAAGTCCAGTCACTTGCCCAAGGTCACATGGGTGGTAACTAGCATTGGCATTACTGCTGAGGGCGTCACCGGGCTCCTAGGCCCAGGCTTGAACCTCTCTCCAGCCGGTATAATCCATCCAATTTCACCTCTGGAGTATGTCTTGTATTGCTCCAGCTTGGCTCTGACGCAGCGCCCATCCAGATGCAGGCCCTCATCATTCCAGGCAGGCACTAGTGCAGTAGCTGCTGGGAGGGGTCTGCCTGCCTCCAGTCCCACCCCACCCCCACCCCCCACTCCTATCCATCCTCCATTCAGCTATTAAACTAATCTTCCTAAGGGGCAGCTCTGACCAGGTGACTGCCCGATTTGATTGACTTCCTGTCACTTCCAGTATAAAAGATAAAACCTATTTTGTCATTCAAAGCCCTTCCCAACCCGGCCGCCTCCTGCCTTCCCAGTCTCCTTACACTCCGCTCCCCTCCCCCATACACACTCTCCCCCTCTCTTCCTCTCTCTCTCTCTCTCCCTCTCTCTTTCCCTATCTTCTGTCTCTCTGTCACTGTCTCTGTCTCTCTCCCTCTCTCATCTCTCTCTGTCTCTCTCCATCTCTCTCTGTCTCTCTCTCTGTCTCTTTCCATCTTTCTCTCTCTGTCTCTCTCTGTCTCCCTTCCTCCCTCCATATCTCTCTCTCTCTCTCTCTCTCTCTCTCTCTCTCTCTCTCTCTCTCTCTCTCTCCTCTCTCCTCTCTCTCTCTCTCCCTCTCATCAAGTGATGCTGGCTAGATCTCATCTACCCAGGCTCAGGCATTTTCTCTGGCTGCCCCTCCCCCATGTCCCTCCTTGCTCACCTTTCTCTCTGGCACCCATCAAGTCACAGCTAAAATCTCATCTCCTAGGAAAAGCCTTTCCCAATCCCCCTTAATTCTAGTGCCTTCCCTCTAGTGATTCTCTCCAGTTTATCCTGTAGGAATCTTTTTTGTACGTGGCTGTTCGCATGTTATCCCCCTCACACACTCCCATTAAATTGTGTGTCTCTGGAGCAGGAATGTGTCTTATTTCCAGTGCTCAGCACACAGTAGGTGTTTATTAAATAGTTGCTGAGGGGCTAAGCCAAGTGCCTCTGCCCATTGCACCACACTGCCAAACAAATAGGTCTGTCCAAAAGTGGAACAGGCTGGCTTTGGAGGTAGCGATCTTCCTGTCTCTAGTGGTCCTCAATCAGCACTCGATGGCCACCTGTCACACTGAGCTAGATGGCCCTGGGGCATTCTCCAATTCTGTAATATCCTTTGCCACGCATACCAGGGGCTTTATTTTCTTTTGAGTCATTCATTTGGAAGTCAAGGTCATCCCTCTCGGCTCCCAGGGAAGAGGTGGGGGGCATCTGAGGATGACTCAGCAGTCTGAACACAGGGAGGTAGGCGGAGCGAGGAGCTAAGCCCAGAAAAACCGGCCTCTGTTCATTGGCCTCTGCCAGTGTGGTGCTATCCTAGCTCTGCCAATGAGCTGGGAACCACGGAGGCCTGGCAACAGGAATCCATCTGGGACGTTGGCTCTGTCAGGTGGAGGAAAGCTGGGGGCAGCACACAAGTTCACATCTTAGGGTCTCCGAGGCCCACTTGGTCCCAAGGCCGCAGGAGCTCCAGACTCAAGGATGCCCTGAGGCTGCAGAGGTCACCAGTGAAGCCAGGACCAGTCACTACTTAGGATCATGGGATTCAGGGCTAAGCTAAATGGAACTACATAGTTCATCCAGCCCAACTCTTTCATACCAGAAAGAAGGAAACTGAGGTCCAGAGAGAGGAAGGGGATTTTTGACAGGCCCAGGGCTAGTGTCAGAGATGGGGCTAGCCACCAGGAGGTGGGATGCAGTGGCAAGAGACCAGGATTCAGTGTATTTTCCTGGCTCTCCTCATTCTCTACCTTCTCCTTACCTACCTTCTTACCCTGGAGAGACCTACTTCCAGGGGCCTGCTCCCTTGATTGGTGAGTCCTTAGCCTGGACCACTCCAGCCAAGCTCCCTTCATTCCTAGCTGCACTCCTTGGCATGGCTCCTTCACCCCCTCAGCAGCATCTCTGGTCCCACCAGGGACTCTGCTCCCTCCCCAGCTGCCTCTTTGCCTTCATATTGTCCTCCTATTGAGAATGTCTGCTTTTATTGGTGTCCCCAGGGCTCAGCACAGGGCTTGACATAGTAAGAGATTAACCAATGCCCTATTAACTATCTACATGTCTGTCATCTGCTTACCTAACTATTATCTCTCTGTCTATTAATCCATCCATGTATCTATCCATTTATCCATCTATTATCTATCATAGGACTGAGACTAGAAAGGGACCCTAGAAATTATCTAGCCAACCCCTTTTACAGATGACAACACTGAGCCCAGAGGGTGCACATGACTCAGGCTGGGAAATTTCCTTTGGGAAGATTGGCCAGGCCAGAGATGACAGGTCAAAGGTAAGAGGGAGCCCGAACCAAGAGCCTTCAGCAAGGATAAAGAACTCAGCTGCCAGGATCAGGACAGGAAGCCAAAGAGCTTTATTGGCTCAAGGCCAAAGAGTCAGCAGTGAGGGAAGGGCTTTAATTCCTTGTAAGCAGGAAACCAAAGAGAAGAGACTTGAAAGGGGGCACCTGTTGCACAGGGGCAGCCAGGTGGTGCCATGACGCAGAGAGTCAAGAAGACTCATCGTCCTGAGTTCGAATTTGACCTCAGACCCTTACTGTGTGACCCCAAGAAAGTCACTTAACCCCACTTGCCTCAGTTCCCTCAACTGTAAAATGATCTGGAGAAGGAAATGGCAAACCCCTCCAGTATCTCACCCAAGAAAACCCCAAATGGAGTCACAAAGAGTGGGGCCCAACTGAACAATGGAACACCCACCACCACAACCACACATACCGGATGGCTGCAGGTCTGAGGATCCCATGCCCAGAGTGAAAGAAGCACATGGCCTTTCAGTCTACACATCCAATCATCAGCTCCCTCCTGAGCTGCAGGCCCATGTCATCATGCACACCTCCATCTGATGCTCCACGGGAATTTCAAATGAAACATGGCTACACTATGATCTTCCCTCTGAAATCTGCCCTTCCTCTAAACTCCAGCCTAGATGGTCTGAGTATCCCAGAAGAGTTCAGCTTCCTACCCCACTGGCCAGGAGACAAGACAGTAGACTGAGGAGGTGCTTCGCAGGCCAGCCAACCCCACCCAAAGGAACAAGAACTTAGGAGGTGTCTGCTCCAGGCCAGGAACTGAGCAAGAAGATGAGATATAACCGCAAGATGAAGAATAATTCATAGATCTAGGCTGAGGAGGGACCTCATTTTACAGGTGAAAAGAGGTTATGTGACTTGCCCAAGGGCACACAAGTGATAAGTATCAAAGCCAAGAAGTATTAATAATGATAACAATTGCTAGCACTACTATATTGCTTTAAGGTTTGTAAAGTGCTTTACTAATATAATTTCATTTTGTTCTCACAACAAACCTTGGAAATGATTGCTATTATTATCACCATCTTTTACATATGAGGAAAGTGAGGCAGACAGAAGTTAAGTGACTTACCCAGGGTCATACAGCTAGTAAGTATGTAAGGCCAAATGAGAGACAGAGACAGAGACAGAGAGAGACAGAAAAACAGAGAGATGGAGAGAGAGAGACAGAGAGAGAGAAATGGAGAGAGAGAGAGGAGAGAGAGAGAAGGAGGGAAAGAGGAGAGAGAGAGAGAGGAGAAAGAGGGAGAGAGAGAGAGAGAGAGAGAGGGAGAGAAAGAAAGAGAGAGCATTTATTAAGCTTGTAAACTATTCCAGGCAATCTGCTAAATGCTAGAGATACAAAGCCTTAATGAGCAGGTTACTCTAGGGAGGCAGTCTGTACCCTCAAGTCATTTATACTCTAACAGGGCCAGATAATTCAAAAGAGGGAGCTAGAAACCAGGGCGTGGCACATAGTGAAATTTCAGTGGGGAAATGAGGTGGAGGCCTGGGCCCTAGCAAGATAAGAGAAAAGCTCAGCCATCAGAGATAGTGGGTACGGGAAAGCCTGGGTTTCTGATGGAGTAGAGATGGAAGGTCTCTTATACTAGGCAGTCACTTAAGGGATGCCCCTTCCTTCTCCCTCCCCCCAAAGCCACCACTCACATTTCTCAATATTCACTTGTCTTGGAACAAACATCCAATTTCAGATTCAGGGAGGCTAGGGATGGATGCTCTCCCTGTAGGATATGAGAGCCTTTAAAAGCAAGTCACAAAAAAAAAAGGGGGGGAAAAAAGAACGTCACAAAAAGTTTTTTTTTTTCTTTTTCCAATGGGAGTGAAGGGTTAAAAGGAGAAAATCTATTTCTGTCCACTTTTTTTAAACAGAGAGGTAGGGGGTGCCCCTGTGGAATGCCTTTCCAGAGGAGTTCAGGCATTATTAGTTTTCCTTAACTGTCTTACTTTATTACAAGAGATCTTTCACAAAGTGTGAATAATCTGTGTTTGTAATGTAAAAACAAAATAGACACTGAGACTAAAAGCAAGTGATGCTGAAAGCCTCTTTATTCAGCCAAGCCAGGAAGTATTTTAGACTTCAGTGATGGTGTCATTGACATTCAAAGGCTGCACTCCGGAGAATAATCACACAGAGTGCCAATAAGGAAGATTAAGAATTCATCAGACCTTCCTTTGGCTTTCCCTCCTTCCCCCCGGAGCTCTAAAGCTCCTTCAAACAAGATCCTGAATGTTCTTCGGGGAGGGAGTTGGATGCCTCCATTTCGCACACATTGAAAGAAAGAGGTGAGATGATTTTCCCAAGGTCACCCAGAGTCAGGCATTGGGAATAAAATCCAAGTCTCCCATCTCAGCCTCCTCCATGAGGTCTGCCTTCCATAGTCAGATTATGGGGGGATGGGGAGGGAGGCAAAGACTCTACAAGGGGAACCCAAAGTCATTCCTGGGCTCCCCAATTCAGCACTGTAAGTACATTAGTCTAACACATCTACATTCAGCTAGTATCACATTGCTGATCATTAATTAACAAGCATTTATTAAGTTCCTACTATGTGCAGAGCTCCTATTATGTGCTTATGATACCAACCAAGACAAAAAATGAAACAGGACCTGCCCTCAAGAGGAAACCCTGGATCTATGGAGGGGAGACAAAATATATACATATGCACAAACACATGCAATGCATACATACATAGGTATATCCACAGCTTCGTTATCTGGGAGAGATATATGTGTTAGGGGGGTGTGTATGTGCATGTATGAATGTATATGTGTGTATAGATATCCGAGGACTTCTCTCAATCAGTCCTACTTGTCCCACTTAGAAAATAAGAATAAAAATGTTTTCACTACTGATCTCACAGGATTGTTGGGGAAATGAAGTGTCTGCCAACCTGATGGCACTAAAGAAATCTAGAGCAGCAGGCTAGCCTGTGATGGAAAGATGGAAAGGCTAGCCTGGAACCCGATCCTGTCACAGACAACAAGTTTGTTTGGTTGGGTAATCCTGGGCAGTTCATTTAAAGCTCTCCAGTTTTGTTTCTTTCCCTGTAAAGGGGAAAAAATAGCAGCACCTCCTTCTAGGGCTGTTTGTGAGGATCAAAGGGGATCATGTGTGGAAAGTGCTCTGCAAACCTTAAAGCCCACAGAAGTGCCAGTTGGTGTTGTTGTTGTTGTGATGATGATGGTGATGATGATGGTGATGGTGGTGATGTGGTGATGATGATGGTGATGGTGAAGATAATGATGGTGATGATGATGGTGATGGTGAAGATGATGATGGTGATGATGATGGTGGTGATGATGGTGGTGATGATGATGATGGTGATGATGATGGTGGTGATGATGATGATGGTGATGGTGATGGTGGTGATATGGTGATGATGGTAATGGTGGTGGTGGTGGTGATGATGATGGTGATGATGATGATGGTGATGATGGTGATGGTGGTGATGTGGTGGTGATGATGATGGTGATGGTGGTGATGATGGTGATGGCGGTGATGGTGGTGATGTGGTGGTGGTGGTGATGATGATGATGGTCATGGTGGTGGTGATGATGATGGTGGTGGTGATGATGATGGTGATGGTGATGGTGGTGA
>CM053589.1:178888499-178900924 GCA_028646515.1 Pseudochirops corinnae | reverse complement strand
TGGTGATGATGATGGTAATGGTGGTGGTGGTGGTGATGATGAAGATGGTCATGGTAATGGTGATGATGATGATGATGGTGATGATGGTGATGGTGATGGTGGTGATGTGGTGGTGATGATGATGGTAATAGTGGTGGTGGTAGTGATGATGAAGATGGTGGTGATGGTGATGATGATGGTGATGATGATGGTGGTGATGATGATGATGATGATGGTGATGGTGGTGATGTGGTGGTGGTGATGATGGTAATAGTGATGGTGGTGGTGATGATGATGATGATGGTGGTGATGATGATGGTGGTGATGTGTTGATGAATGGTAATGGTGGTGGTGGTGGTGATGATGAAGATGGTCATGGTGGTGATGATGATGATGATGGTGGTGATGATGATGGTGATGATGATGGTGGTGATGATGGTGATGATGGTGATGGTGGTGATGTGGTGGTGATGATGATGATGGTGATGATGATGGTGGTGATGATGGTGATGGTGGTGATGGTGGTGATGTGGTGGTGATGGTGGTGATGTGGTGGTGATGGTGGTGATGTGGTGGTGATGATGGTGATGGTGGTGATGGTGGTGATGGTGGTGATGATGATGATGGTGGTGGTGGTGGTGATGATGATGATGATGTAATTTAAAATTCTAAGGTGTTGACCTGCATTGATGACTGGTGTTTCTTCATGATGAGTCCGCTACTCAGATGAAATAAACATATCCACCCCCAAAAAAAGACATAGAAGCCACACAGTGGTTAGAGCACTGAGCCTAGAGCTAGAAAGAGATGGGTTCAAATCTAGCCTCAGACACTTCCTAGCTGTATGACCCTGAACAAGTCACTTCCCTTCTATCTGCCTCAATTTCTCACATATAAAACAGAGAAAATAATGGCACTTACCTCAAAGAGTTACTGTGAGGCTCAAAGGAAATCACACTTGGAAAGCTCTTTGCAAACCCTAAAGTGATATAGAATTGCTTTAAAAAAAATTATCACCATTAGCCATGCATTCACTCATTCAATTAAGGCCACACGATAGAATTGTACTCTTACCAAGTCAGACAATTTCTCTGACTGCTACCTGCCCTTTTTCTTTTTAATTTTTGATATATCTTGTTTTTATGCCCCCACTCCCCCTTGTAGCAGATAGCCACCCCTTAAAATAAAGCATATAAAAACGGGAAGGACAGGCAGCTCAGCAAAGCCGACATTGAAATATAACAACATCTCACTGTATATATTGCTATTGTTCAGTCACGTCTGACTCTTCACAATCCCATCTGGGATTTTCTTGGCTGAGATATTGGAGTGTTTTGCCTTTTCCCTCTCCAGCTCATTTTACAGATAGGAAACTGAGGCAAATAGGGTTAAGTGACCTGCTGCCTGTGCCCAAGGTCACACAGCTACTAAGTGTCTGAAGCTGGATTTGAACTCAGGTCTTCCTGACTCCAGGCCCAGAGCTCTATCCACAATACCACCTAGTTGCCCCATTGTTGTGAGGGTATACAATATTCTAGACCCATAGGGCCCCCCTTCTGCAAAATAACAGGGGGGAAATACATTTTCTCATCACATCTTCATGGGATCACAGCTCTAGAGCTAGAGGGGTAAGATCACTTAGTCTTAAGGGTAAGATCATCTCAGTTCACAGATAAGGAGACTGATAAGGATATGAAGCAACTTGCCCAAGATTAGAAGCAGGATTGGAACCCAAGTCTCCTCCGCCTTCCCAGAGCTGGCACTCTTTGTGTTATGCTCTGTCTGCCCCTTTTCAAAAGCAGAATACCACTCCCAGGCGTCTGGAAGGGGCTACCATGAGCCAAGGGCTCTTTGCCAGGGTGCCTATGAATCCCTGGATGCCTGGCTCCAGTTGGGAGTGGGCCTGCCCCTCTGGCTACTGCCCATGAAGTCACCCAGGGTATGTTCCCTCCATGCTCTACTGAGCCCACACTTGTGAAGAGCGGGCCAGAGGGTAGTGTTCTTCTAGGAAGAGGAGGGAACGCCCGCCTGCCTACCAGGGTGTTTGGAGTAGATAAAAATTGGGAAGGGGAGGGAAGCGGTGCTGCCAGGAGAGGGAAAATCCTACCACCCTTGGCCTGGGAGAAAGCTGGGGCCCCGCAGGGAAGTGAGAACAATGGGGCCCCCCTCCAGGACTGGCCTTTGCCACTTCTTCAGGAAAGCTGCTGCTCAGACCAGCCCGGATTGAGGGCTGTTAATGAGGCTGGAGCTACAGCCAAGAACAAAACGGAAAAAGAAATAAACGGGAACAAGCGTGTTCTCAAGGCCTTGCTGACCTTTGCTGCCACCCCACATTCAATCAAACGTGGACCAAGTTTCCACTAGGCAAGAGCTAAGCCTTGAAATCAGAAAACCAAAGAGGCAGCTGGCTGGTGTAGGAACACTAAGCCTGGACTTGGGAAGATCTGAGTTCAAATTCAGCCTCCTGAAATTCACTTAACTGATACCTGCCTCAGTTTCCCCAACTATAAAACAAGAAGACTTTTGTAAGGATCAAATGAGATAGAATTCCTAAATTGCCTGGCACACAGCAAGCATTTAATAAATGCTTATTTCCCTCCTTCCAAAATCTAAATGCCTTGCTGCTGTCTGCATTACTTAGGTCCTCTCTAACCCTGTTTCCTCATCTAGTCCAGCTCTCATATATGAAGGCTGGACTGGCTGACGCTGAGTTCTCTTCTATCTCTTGATTCATAATTCTGTCCCCTTTCTTTTACAGGCTGGGACAGGGAGGGGGGTGATGGTGAAGTGGGGGGAGGGGGGGTAGCCATAAGACTGAGGCACACTGAGGCACCCTCCTGCTTGGTCTCCCTGCTTCCAGCCTCTTCCCCCTCCATTCCATCCTGCACATAGCTGCCAAAATAACCTTAAACACAGCGCTGACCCTGCTGCTGCCTTGCTCAAAAGTCTTCAGTGGCTCCCTCTAGCCTCTTAGTTAAGATTAAAATGTCCTCAGTCTGACAGTTAAAGCCTTCCTGAAGTTGATGTCTGTCTCTCTTCTTCCCTTCCGAGTCTTTTTTCCATATTATTCCCTTTCACGTGCTATTTGTCCAGCCAAACTGGACCACTCATGACTCTTCCATCTTGACCATCATCTCCAGCCTCCAAGCACTTCTGAAACAGCACCTCCCCCAAGCCTGGAAAGTGCTCCCTCTACATCTCCATCTGCCTCTATCACCCCCTCCCTTGGAAGCCCAGCTCAGGCACTGCGCTCCTTGTGAAGATTTCCTGTCTCTGCTGCCACCCCCTCCTCCTGCTGACACTCTTACCAAAGACCATGGGATCCTAGATTCAGGTCTGGAATGGACCTTAGAGGTCACTGAGTCCACCTGCCCATCTGAGGAAAGTGAGGCTCAGAGGGATGTAACGGACTTGCCCAGGGTCTGAAACAGGATTCAAATGCAGGTCCTCTGCTTCCCAGCTGCACACTGCTCTCTCCCTTCTGGAATGGCTGTCTATTCACTAATCTATGTCCATGTCATATCTCCACCCCCATTCCTTTGCTTTTGTCATATTTCAGCAGAACAAAAGCTCCCTGAGGGCAGGCTCTAGTTTGGTTTTTGCCTTTGTATCTCCCTTGCCAAGCACACAGCAGGTGCTTAATAAAGGCTTGTTGACTGATAGATGTATAACTCCAGTCTAGTATATAGAACCTTGCACATAGTGGGTTCTTATTGTTGATTGATGAGTGTATAATCTCAATTTAGTATACAGAACCTTGCACGTAGTAGATGCTTAATAAATGCTTGATAATTGCTTTGTATCCCTAGCCTAGCAAAGTGCCAGGCACATATTAATCACTTAACATCTTTGAGTGTGATTGAGGGGGTTGGGTTAGATGACCCCTCAGGTTGCTTCTCGCTAGAGCTTATGATTCTCTGTCTGGGGTGGACACTTCAGGTGATCTATAACATTGCCTGGAGAGAAAAGAAGGGGTGAACCCTGGACCCCAACGTGGGCTTGAATTTGCTTTCTTTTGGACTAGATCTGTGATTTCATTGATACAGGGAACTCTCAGGTGAGGAAATTCCCTCCCCTGGTACAGGTTGACACCTTCTCAGTAACTTATAGCCTTGCCAACTTTCCTAGAGCACTCAGAGGTGACGTGATTTGCTCCAAGATCACACAGTCCATATGTGTCAGAGGCAGGATTTTAAACCGGGTGCTTCAATCTCCAAGGCTGGTTCTCTACTCATTGCCCACCCTGCTTCTCTCTGCCCCAGGTGAGAGATATCACCCAATTCCCTGGGTCTGAGAGGCACTGCCGCCCTCCTCTCCATGGACTGTCCTCTTCCTGAGGTTAGGGCAGAGCTCTGAGGAATGCAGCTGGAGGAGCTGATGCCCAAGGACTCAGGGCTCCGAGAGGGCTGGCAGCAGACCAGGGATGGAGCCAATCCAAAATGGTGGCTCTTCTTTTCCACTCAAGATCATTGCAGAGATGGAATAACCACTAGACACACTCACTGCAGAGCTTCCAAAACTCTCCAGGCAATAATCATCCCGTTCCACCTGAGCCCAAAGGGAGGGGAAAATCGACATTGAGCAGATTACAATTCTCATAGAACCTCATTGTGGCAGCAGCAAAAGGACCTTGGAGGCCATGGAGCCCAACCCCTTACTTTACTGAGAGGAAATGAAGCCCAGAAAGGGGAGGTGATTTACAGATGCAAGATCACACAGGGGTCAAGAGGCAAGGCAGAAGTCAAATTGAGGCCTTCAGACATGGCACCACGCTGCCCCCTTTTCCATTGGTGGAGGCCCTTCTGCTAGGACAACAGGCTGAACCTGGAGTCCATAAACTTGTTTGAAAACATATTTTGATGACTGCATTTCAATATAATTGGTCTCCTTTGTAACCCCATGTGTTTTAGTTTTTACCTCATGTGCAGATAGGTGCATAGGCTTCAACAGACTACCCCAAGTGGCCTGGACACATTGACAGTTAAGAACCTCTGCATTTGAGTGTGTAGGGTGCTGTATCCTGGCACACATTATTGAGTTGTTTCAGTCATGTCTGACTCTTGATGACCCCATTTGGGGTTTTCTAAGTGGAGATACTAGAGTGGTTTGCCATTTCCTTCTCCAACTCATTTTACAGATGAGGAAACTGAGGCAAACAGGACTAAGAGACTTACCCAGGATCACAGAACTAGATGTCTGAGGCCAGGTCTTCCTGATTCCCGGATACACCCCTAGCTGCCCCTTTCTTGGCACACAGTAAGAGTTTAATGAGAGCTTTTTGAGTGACCACACTGACCTAACCCAAGATAGTGAGTGGGAGTAATGCGAATTAAGGAGCAGACACAACTGGGTTTAGGAGGTGCGGTGCCATCCGGTGAATTTCCCACTCCTTGTTTGGCAGAGGGCCATGCCCCCTGGAAAGGCATCAGAGAGCCCAGCTTGGAGACCTGACTTTGCTATTTACTGCCTGTTGGACCTTGGGAAAGGCATTCCACATTCTAGACCTTGGTTTCCTGATTTGTAAAACAAAAGAGTTAAACCTGACAACCTCTGCAGTCCTTTCCAGCTCCAAATCCTACACCCCTTCCACATCTCCTGATCCAGCTCACAGGACAAATGCTTATCCCAAGCCATAACCACTGAGCCACAAAGACTGCCAGACAAGTGTTCCTTCTCGATTCCTTTTTGGAAGTGGGGAAACCATTCACTCCAGTGTCTAAGACTTTCTATACTCCCAAATCAATGGGTCCCCTGAGAGGCTGCCTCCCAAGCCTTGCCCTTCAGGGTGACCCAAGGCAGGAAGGTGAGCAGGCCTCTGTTTGCACTGGAGACCAGCCACTGTTTCCACCTATACCGCCTAGCTGGCTTAACTTTCTATCAGCTGAGTCACCTTCCCATTGAATCCAGGACCAGCTCCACGCCCAAGGACCAGCAGAAAAGGAAGGATAAAAATAAACACCCCGCACCCCTTTCTCTCTCCCTCTCCTGCCCCCCTCCCTCCTCACACCACAAGCATCATAACAAAGCAAGGCACACTTCACCTATGGCATTCCACCCAAACTCTTCTCATGCCCAGTTCTCAGCTTCCAACTTGGCTGATCATGTGCCAGCCTACTCAACATCTACACTAAACACCAGCCCACTCGAATCTCCTCATCTACCCAGAGTTACATTCCTATAAAAACCCCAAGCCCACAGATCTCACACACACACACACACACACACACACACACACACACACACACACACACCCTTCCTTCCAAAGCTACACACAACAGCTCCACATACGGAGTCACTGGAATTGTATTGCCCACAAGGCCACCACTTGACTTGAATTCTCCTCCTTCCAGATTATATCCGCCACACTGGACAGGTTCCTTACTTCTCTGGGCCCACTTTTCACAGATTGAGGGCCACCTAGTCCAAACCCATTTTACAGATTTAGGATAAACCCATTTTACATCTTCATTTTACAGATGAGGAAACTGAGGCTCAGGGAGATTAAGTGACTTTCTGAAGGTCACACATACATAACAAGTGGCAGTCAGGATCTGAACCAAGGACCCCTACCGCCAAATTCATCACTTCTTCCATAGCAGGGAACCTTTACGGACAGGGGGGCCTCCGAGGGCCCTTCCTGCTCCCAACCTCCGATGCCCTGTTCTCACTATCACTAGAGGGCAAACAGCTCCAGCCTGCAGCATCCATCAAGGCAGTGTTAACCAAAGAAGCAGAAATGGGCAGCATTCTTTGTTTCCCTGCAGCGAACACAGAGTAGGCAACAGATGAGAGAAGAGGTCCTGCTCGGGGCATCAAGAGAAACTAGACCTCCAAGCCTCACAGTCCCAGAAGGGAGACCCAGAGGCCTCTCTGTGACTGCCAACTATGCACACTGGACGGGGCTCCAAACATGCCCTGCCTGCCGCCCCCACACCTTGTTCCCTCTGAATTTCTTCCCCCTGACCAGTAGCCTTGTCACTTTTGTGACACAATATTGTAGTAGGAGAAAAAAGGACAATTTACCATTTAAAACAGCAACACAGGAGAAAACCGGGCGCTAAGACTAACAGCACCTACCCTCGGGGATGTTGTAAGGATCTAATGAGACCATGATTATAGGGCGCCCAGAGTAACGCCCAGCCTGGCATGTAGAAAGAGCTTTATGAATGTTGGTGCTCTCATTAGTTTCACATTCTCTGCTTCAATCCCAGCAAGCCCACCCCACAGCCTCCAGGTCTCCAGGTCAATTCTACTCCCTACCCTTGTCCCTTCACTCAACAGAAGGGCCTGGGGGGCAGCGGGCCTTGCTGTTGCTCTTGGGGTCTTGGGATATGATGGGCATCTTGGCCCCAGGAACATTGAGATCTACAAACATGGCTTCTCCAGGTGGGAACCACAGCCCAAGGAGAAGGCGCCCACGAATGGGTTTAACACTCCATCTCCAGAGCTAGTCCTGGCCATGATCCTCTTCACCTCACTGCCTGGCCTCCTGGACTCCCTATGCTCCTTCAAAATGGCCACACCTCTTCCTAGATGCCGATGACAACGTTGTGATGGGAGGGTCACCGTGCTCTGGGGCTGCCTGCCATACAGGCTCATAGGAAAAAGAATTCCTTTAAGGCAGGAGCGGGGGAGAGAATAGGGTTTAATATGGCACCTACTGGGTGCGGGGCCCTGTGCTAAGCACTTCACAGATGCTCTCATTTGATCCTCACAACAACCCTGGGAAATAGGGGCTATTATTACCCCCCTTTACAGGTGAGGAAACTGAGGCAGACAGTGGTCAAGTGACTCATCCAGCATTATACAACCAAGAAGAGCCTGATACCAAATTTAAACTCCTGACTCCAGGCCCAGTGCTCCATTCCCTGCACTACATGGCTGCCTCCCAGGGATACAGCCCCTTACATGGGCACACAACTTAGGGGAGACCAAGACAAAGGCAAGGGAGGGCTTCTAGACAAAGGGCTTAAAGAAAGGCGAGGCAATCAGGGAAGGCTTCATGGAAGAGCCAGCACCTGACAGAGCCTTAAAGGAAGAGAAAGGTTTCAGTAAGCAGAGATGAGAAGGGCATGACTTCCAGGCCAATGTGGCACAGAACTGAGAGAACTTAGAATGACTTGGGGAACAGGAGCTCACTCTGTCTGGAAGGGCATGAAGAGCAGGACCATGAAAGAAGCCATTAAAGGTCGATGTGAACCAAAGTGTAGAAGCCAGACTGAGCAGTGTGGGAAGTGGGAGCTACAGAAGGTTTTTGAGTAGGACAGCTATGTGGTCAGGCCTGTGCAGTAGGAAGATGAATTTAGCTTGGAAAGGAGTAAAGCTAGAGACCAATCTGGAGGCCATCATAACTAGGGTGTGGATGGGAAAGACACAGAGGAGTAAGGACCAACAGAATTTGGAAACTGAGTGGATATAGGTGGGAGAGAGAAAGAAGGGTCCCAGACACCTATGAGGTTTAGAATCTGGGTGACTGGGAGGAAAACGGGAGCCTCCCTGCTCTGTATCAGGCACAAAGTCAGAGAAAAGGCCTGGAAGGGCAAATTCTAGGCCACAGGTCTGTTTTTTTTTACCACCCCCCACCTCCCAGTTGTGCTCAGTCGTTGTTACCTAACTGTGTAGGCCTCAGCCTTGGCTACAGCAGCCAGTGGCTGCGGGGATTCTCCATGTGGGTCTGGGGACCAGATACCTACTGCCATGCTTGTGTGTTCCAATCCAGCCTTCTGGCCTTCCACTGGAGATCTCATGTCCCCAGGATGGGTATCGTTAGTGATTTCCGTTCCCACTGGATTTGACAAATTTTCCTTGGCCAAATGCCATGATACCTGTCAACATAGCTGATTGACACCCACCCATTCACAGCTGGACCCCTCTCAGAATCAGGGAATCTCAGAAAGCCTCCAAGACCATCTACTCCAACCCACTTCTGCCTCTCACTGCTTTTGTGACCATAGGCACCTCTCCCACCTCATCTCTGGATCTATAACATGAGATGAGAGTCCTTCCAGCTCTGGAACCAGGAGCCCCAGAATCCATCCCTAAGCAAGAATCCCTTCTCCTACACACTGGGAAAAGCAATCCACTAGGCTGTGCTTGAGACCCCTGGTGAGGGGGAGCCCACCAACTGTCCAGGCAGCCCCATTGACTTTAGGGTAGCTGGGCTGCTCAGTACTTACTTCCCCTATGGCATGCCCAAATGATGCTTACTTGTAGCCCCCTTCCATCCCTCCTGGTTTGGCCCTCTAGAACTAAGCAGAATAAATGTGGTCCCTTTTCCATTGTGACGGCCCCTCAGATTTCTTCTCTGGCCCCACCCTCTATGATTTATGCTGCTGAACATTGTTCCTGAGGCCAGATTTGGTGTGGGTGTTTTCCTTCAAAATGTGAATTATTATCAGTATTTTGGTTCCTGTATTTCCATGTGATCTCTCTGTCTCTCTGTCTCTCTGTCTCTCTCTCTCTCTCTCTCTCTCTCTCTCTCTCTCTCACACACACACACACACACACACACACACACACACATAGTTCAAAGAGGCTTTATCAGAGAGGCAGTTTGTCCCTCTCCCCTTTCTTACAACAATGAGGCATTTCATATCAAGGACCACTATGTAATCGTGCCTGACATTTCCAAATTCCCTCCACTTGACTCAGTCCGGTATTTAGAAAACATATTTTGATCTCCTTTCCAATTTCTGTCCACCCACCCACCCTATTGAAATTGTTTCATATAACTTTGTACTGGTCAGAGGGTTTGGCACATAGAGTGTGGGAACTGGAGTCAGAAGACCTGAGTTCAAATCCTGCTCAGATACTTATGACCTGTGTGACCATGGTAAGTCACTCAACATCTCTTGGTCTCAGTTTCCCCATCTGTAAAATAAAGACAAAATTAGCATCTTCACAGGCTGTTGTATAAAGTGCTTTGCAAAGCTTCAAGTACTAGATAATAAGAATAATCATGCTACTGATTCATTATTCATAATATTTATATATAATATTACATAGTTTGTATATATAATTAATATTAATTGTTCATAGTCGTTATTGATGATAATAAAGGAGTAAGGATCAGACCTGTAATTTGATTGGCATAGGGAATTCCCAAGTGCGGAAACTCCCTTTCCTAGAGCACATCAAGATTTTTCTTCAACTTCTAGCTTTGCAAAGGTGCACAAAATCGAACAGCCAGTAGGTGTCCAAGGCAGAACTTGAACCCAGATCCTCCTAGCTTCAAGGAAAGCTCTTTAGTCCTTCTAGCAACATCACCTTCCCTAACTCTGTATAGCCTTCTTCACTGGGCTTGCTGTCCCCCTATAAATTCCTTGAGGATAAAGTGTTTCGTTTTTGTCTCTCTGTCACCAGCCCTGCACATCTTCTGTGGTTGTTTAGTGGTTTTTTAGTCAGGTCTCACTCTCTTTGATCCCATTTTGGGGGTTTTCTTGACAGAGATACTGGAAGAGTTCCGTTTTCCTTCTCCAGTTCATTTTTACACATGAGGAAAATGAGGTAAATAGGGTTAAGTGACTTGCCCAGGGTCACACGGTCAGTAAGTGTCTGAGGCCGGATTTGAACTCAGTCTTCCTGATTCCAAGCTCAGTGTTCTCTGCTGTCCCAGTCCTGCACACACCACTTAATGATTGTTAAGGGGACTAGTCAACTGCTCAAGCATTTATTAACTGCCTGCCATACTACTCGCCCAGCCACTTCCTAGCCCCCTAACCCAGGCAGAAACAGAAGGCAACAAGGCAGTTAAGAAGGAACGCTGATCACCAGGGGATTCTGGGAGACAGGGCTCAGATCCTGACTCCAGCTCTTGCTTAGTGGTGGGGCCTCTGGGCACCCCTGTTTACTCATGCCCTGCAGCTGGGCCAACAAAGGGGGAGTTTCAGCCCTGAATGATGGAGAATGTGAGCTGGGGTGAGTCCTGACAGGAAGAAGATACATGGGCTGGGAGACAGTCTATCCCTTTCATTGTACAGATAAGGAAACCAAGGCCCAGACCAGGGACATAACTTACTGAATGTCATCCAGGTGGTGGCATGAAAGAACTAGGACTGGATTCTAGGCTGTCTCCACTTCACTGAAGTCATGGGGATTTTAAAAAGAGTTCTGGGGAAGGAGGAGGAGGAGGAGGAAAAGAAAAGAGAAAGAAATTTATTAAGGAGTTTTATGTTTCTTTTTCATTGATTGAGAGGAGGTAGGAGAAAATAGTTTTTTATTAATGGGAAAATTTTAAATTTAAAAAGTTCAAAATGAAATTTAAAATTCAAAATTAAATTAATTTAAAAGCTCTACGTTCTTTTTTTTTTTTTTTTTTTTTGCTTTTTGGAGGGGGTAGAGCAGAGCAATTGGGGTTAAGTGACTTGCCCAAGGTCACATGGCTAGTTTTTGTTCTAAGTGTCTGAGGCTGGATTTGAACTCAGATCCTCCTGACTCCAGGGCCGGTGCTATATTCACTGCACCACCTAGCCACCCCAAAAGCTCCAAATTCTAATCCTGATTCTGTTGCCAGTTTTTTTGTGTAAGACTGGGTAGCCAATTTGGCCTCTCAGTCTTCATTTTCATGTATCTTCCACCCCAACAACTATGCACAAAGTTGGGAGAAGCCATGTTTCTTGTTCATCCCTCTCCAAATGATTGTTGACCTGCTTCCCCTGCAAACTTAGCCCTCAAGTGCTCCAGTATCTCAGCTGATGAGGTTGAGGCCAGCAAATCCCAAGAAGCATCGAAAATGGAAACTGGAAACAATGCTAGAGCAAGGATTCCTGAACTGTCATCTACAAACTCGTCTTTTAAAAAAAAAATTAAAGCTATATTTAATATTTAATATTTAATAATATTTTCTAATATTATTATTTAATTTTTAAGAATTTAAAACCATTCCGAGAAAGGGTCCCTCAGCTACTCCAAACACTGCCTGCAGGGTCCACGACCACAAAAAAGGCTAAGAACCCTGCATTGGGAGTAAGGAGAGAGGGAAGCTGTCAGGCCTTCCAAACAAGCCTCCTGTCAGAGCATTTATTCAAATGGAGTGGTTATGGGAACAGGAATTAATAATGCAGATTCTCCATCAAAGGAGGGAACTTTATGTTAAGTGCTAATGGATACACAGAAAGTCATTCTAGGCTGAGCACTTCATGGAGGGGTGAGGCTAGGGGTGTTATGGAGGTGCTCATAAATGACAGACAGACAGGGAAGGAGCTTCTGGCCCATCTGGATAAGAAGAAATATGAGCATCAGTTGAAAGAAGGGGATAGGAGGAAATTGAAGACTGTGTTCAAGTGTCTGATGGCCTAGTTATGTGAAAATAGGCCCAGAGTTCTGCTTGGCTCCCAAGGTCAGAACTGGGATTAATGAATGGACATTACAGAGAGGAAGATCAGAACTGGCCCAAAGTGTAAAGCGCTGCCATTGGAAGCCACAGGTCCCCACCACTGGAGTCTTTA
>CM053589.1:178870461-178888399 GCA_028646515.1 Pseudochirops corinnae | reverse complement strand
CCTCCCTCCCTCCCTCTCTCTCTCTCTCTTTCTCTCTCTCTCTCACACACACACACACACACACACACACACACACACATACACTCCTAATAATCACCCAGCACCAAAGGGAACTTCAGAGTGTCTGACCCTGGCTTGGGAGGAACAAGAAGGTTCGGGGCAAAGGGAAGTTGCACGAAAGAGTGGCCTGTTAAGATGGGGCAGGCTGAAAAGAACAGAGGGAAGGGTGAATCTCCAAACCTGCAGGTTTTCTTTGGAGCAGGAGCAGGTGCCAGCTGAGTCAGCAATGGTTCCCTAGAATTTCCTCCTTTTCCAGGTACCGGCTCTCCCCGAAGCCAGTCTACCAGGTGAAACAGAAAGTGCACACCTCTGTGGTCCGAAAGTGCTGTCCTGGTTACAGTGGGGCTGACTGCCAACATTATGGTGAGGCTGTTCCCCAGGTTCTAGGGGATGGAGAGGTGGGGAGGGAGCTGTTTTGATCACAGAGTTCCCAGGGAAGACTCTCCAGATGATTAAATGGAATGCCCCCATCTCCATGTGACTTCTCCTGCCTATCACAGTCTACTTCAAATTCTGGGAAGAGGGGAAGAGGAACAGAAGTAGCATTTATATACTGCCTGCTAGAAGCCAAGCACGGGGCTAGGTATTTGTTACAAATATTATCTCCTTATCTCTCCCAATAACCCTTAGAAGTAGGTGGCTCTTATCACCCCCATTTTACAGATGAGGAAACTGAGGAAAACAGAGGTTAAGCGACCTGCCCAGGGTCACACAGCTAAAAAGTATCTGAGGCCATATCTGAACTCAGGTCTTCCAGATCCCAAGCCTAGCACTCTACCCACTGCATCACCTAGAACCTCAGTCACCTTCCTCTGCTTCCCCTTCTCACAGACCCTACACCCCAAATGGTGCTGTGTAAAGCCACCTCTAAAGCACCTGGTAAATGTCATGCTTTGGACAGCATCTGGCCTTTCCACTCAGCTTTTCTCCCTTTTCTTGGCCAAAATTTTGATAGCCCAGTGGATGGAAAGGTGGCCCTAGATGTGGCCAGAGTCATGGCCTGGTCACCCCTGACTCTTTGTGTGAGCTGCTCAAAGGACTTAACATCTCTCTTTGCTCTTACCTGACGCCTCTGCCACCTCTCTTTGACAGACCCTTCAACCATCTCAGAAACGCACAAGCAGAGTAAAGGGAAGACAGACCCTTGGGAAGAGGCCCTGGAACACGAAACTGGTTTGGCTCTTTCCTGCTTGGGAAAACTTGGGTCTGTGGGGAATGGCTGCTCTGTGCCCCAGGGAGTGAAAAACAGTAGCAATCAGACCCTGCCCACTCCAGTGGCTTTTGTCTTTGGCTGTGACTGGAGCACTTCAGCCAGACAACAAGAATGTATTAGGCAGTTATTAGGCGTCAAGTGCTGGGGATACAAAGAAAGGTAAAAAAAGCTCTGCCCTTAAGGATCATATTGTCCAATGAGGAAGACAATATATCAACAACTATGGACATTAAAAATATATAATATATTGTGCATATGCATATATATATACATATGTACATGCCCATATGTGTACATACATACATATATATATATATGCATAGTATCTTCATGATTCAAGGTTTCCATTCTACCTTCTCCCATCCCAAGATCTACTTCAAATCATCCCTTGGCTGTGTGATGTTTAAAGGGTTTGAGAGACATAATTTCTAGATTATTAATAATTTTATTAATAATGCCAGTATTTTAATAAAAGGAAGTCTGTGACATTCAGGCTTATATGTCCTTGGAAGAGTGGATACTCCTGAGGGTGGCAATCAACTCTGATTGGTTAACAGTTAATGAGAGAATGAATAGTACAAGTTGGGGCTGAGAGTGACATCTTATCAAAGAGAGAGTATCCCTATTCCCAGACCACCCCCAGCCTTGGGAAATCTATTCAAAGAATTTCTCCCCCCCAAACCTGAGTGGAGAGCAATCTGGATGGGCAGGGAAGAAGATTGTCAAGAAAGTTAATCCAATCTCACTATCAGCAAAGTCCTTCAGAGACCAGACATTTGAAATGAGGACTTTAGAAAAAAGGGGGAATTCTGTATCTCCCCAAATCATTGGTTATTAATAATCATTTTTCTCAACCGCCTATTGGCTATTTCCAATTACTGAGAGCAGAGGTCATATTTCAGAAACAATCCTTTCTGCTTCTCCTTGTGGTCCCCATTTCTTATCAAATACAAGATAACCAGATGTGCTCTTTGCCCACTACCCCAGGCACATTCTTATAGAATGGAACAGTTTGATTCCATTTGGAAAAGTGGCCAAAACCTGGTCGGGGCCAAGAAAGTATTTCTTGGTATCCCCCAGAGTTGAGTTTAAATGCTGGCTGATGACCTTGGATTAGCATAGAGCAGTTCACAGCCTCTGGAATGTCTGAGGCCTCCATTCCAATGATTCCTCATAAAGAAAGCTCCAGGTAAAAGTGAGGGATCATGTTCTCCCACCCCAAGCCCTGCTATATGGGCTGCATTCTAATTAATCTCTATCTTATAATCAGCTCCTCTTTCCAGAGAGCCCTTAGAGTTTCGGAGAGTGGCTGAACAACATGAGAGTATCTTGGAAGACCTTCAGAATGACATCCACCAGGCAACCAGCAGCCTTCTGGATCTGCAGAAGTCCTTGGAAAGTAACCATACAGCCCAAGAGAAAGAGGCAAATCTAACGGGACTTGGTGAGCAAGTTCTCATTTGGTGTCAAGGCATAGCACTTGCATAAGTTTAGTGCGGTTTCACCTACTTAGCACAGCGTCCGTGATACAGAAGGCATTTAATCAATGCTTACTGATTGATTGATAAGGGAGATACTCAAATACCTTGAGAAGAAATGAGTGCTTGATCATCTCTGAGGAAGTATTTGGGGAAGAAGTCTTTGGAAAGGTTATGGAATCACCAAATTGTAGAGTTGGAAGGGACCCAGAAACCCTATCGTATGGCCCACATCTGACCTTCAACCCACTTTCCCACATCCACCCAGGTCATCATGTAAACCAATAGCAAAGAGAAAGTCACCCCCTACCGAGGCGGCCCATCCCCTCTGTGGACTGATGTCATTGTTAGAGAATTTGCCCCCATTCAAAACTAAATTTTTCATTGAGTTCTCTCTCCCAGTTCTGTTCTCTGGGTCCCTTTTTCTCATGGCAGCCCTTCAAATGCTGAAGGCAGCTCTCATATGTCCTCTGAGTCTTCATTCCCCCAGCCTAAATATCCTTCGTCCCTTTGATCAGCCTTGATACGGCATGGTCTCTAGACTCCTTGCCATTCTGATTACTCTCCCTTTAAATCTCCCCAGCTTGTAAATGACTTTTCCCAAAATTCAGCACTTAAGGCTGAATCCTGCCCCCTAGATATGCCCTGACCAGGCTTCTCCTTTCTCACGTTATGGATGCCTGTCACTGCCATCCATACAACCCTCAGCCCTAATGACCCACACTTCAGTTGGTAAATTGGGGTGGGAGGAGAGAGGAAAGGGTTTTCCCTCTTCAGGCTTCAACACTATCTTGAGCCTGATTATGCCATCAAGGCCAGTCTTTGGATATCAGGGAAGGGGAAGTCATCCCCCCTGGCCCAATGTGAAAGACTCCATCTGTTGCTTACAGAGTCTGCGGATCAGTCCCTTCAGCAGATCCTCCTACCCCATGTGGAGAGTTTCCTGAAAAATCACTTCAGCCCCATATGGAGAAGCTTCAACGAAAGCCTCCATAACCTCTCTCATATGGTGAGAAACCTGTCTCGTGATGTGGAGGCCAATCGCCAGAACATTGAGAGGTTCCAGGAGATGGCTGTGCCCAAGGCAGAATTCCAGGAGCTGGGCACTAAGTTCGAATACAAAGTTCAGGAAAACATTCAAAAAGTCAACCAGCTTCGGCATGACATTGACAGTCAGCTGCGTGACCAGCAGCTTGTCTTGAACCACAACTTGTCTGTGGTCAGGGCAGACACAGATTTGAAGGTGAAGAAGATCCAGAAGGCCCAGGAAGTCCACTTATTGCTGGCCAATGCCAGCATGGTAGAGTCCAAGGAAGAACAGAATGACCTACAGGTCAAGCTGGAACAGCTGCAGAGCAACCTGTCTGACCTGTCCTTTGCCTCTGGCCGGAGAAAAGATGAAGTCCTGAGTGCCCTCAAGCAACTCAATGAGACCCTCGCCAGACATGAAGAAGACATCAAAGAGCTCTTTGTGGATTCTGATGAGAACTTCGAACTGGGCACCAGGCTGGAAGGGCAGGTGAACACCATGCGCAACAACAAGGCCATGATTGAGGAGCTCAGGGTCATCCTCATGGAGAAGTCCCTCATCATGGAGGAGATCAAGGAAGACTTTGAGAGGCAGATCCTAGATCTGAACTACACCCTGCACCACTTACAAGTGAGCCATTCAGACCTGATGAAGTATGTGAAGGACTGCAATTGTCAAAAGCTATACTTTGACCTGAGCCTTCTGCGGGAGGACCAGAGAAATGCCACCCGTTTTCTGGAAGAAACCCACGTGACCCTGGAGGACCAGAAGATGCTGGAGAGCTCTTCCATCAAGGCTCTGCGCAATGCTGTGGAGGACCTGGCCTTGTCTGTGGATGCCCAGAAGGAGGAGATCACCCGGGCCAAGGTCAGCATGGCCTTGCTTAAGGGCCAGCTGCAGGCACTGGTGGGAGAGGTGGATGGGCTAAAGAGAGTGGATAGGCACGTCTTCAGGGAAATCCGCCACCTCAACAATTCCTTTGGCTCCCTCCTGGAAGATGCCTTGAGGCACCAGACTGTGCTGGCCACCCTCTTTGGAGAAGAACTGTTGGAGGAGATAGCAGAAGAGGAGAATGCCAGGCTGCCTTTGACCTACCTTCAAATTGAGGATGCCCTGGATTATACTTCAAATAGACTGAAAGTGCATGCTGCCGACCTGACGGCACTCGGGGAGAGGCTTGATCTGCTGGAGAGTGTTGGAGAAGGCAGGCCACTGGGCTCCGAACAGGCCAAGGCAGGAGCTCCAAGCAGGACGGAACACCTGGAACCCAACCATGAAGCCTCAGATGGGGACAGCCTCCAAGAAAATGACCTGGTCAGCCTGAAGAGTGAGATCACACACCTGACCACACAAATGGAGAAACTGGAGTCCCAAATAAGCCACAGCCAAGGGTGCTGCCATCCTGCTGGGCTGCTGCCCCTCAGCTTGTCAGTGGAGAGCCTCCAGAGTGAAGTCAGGGCCATGAAGCAGGACCTGGGCCACCATCTCCACCTGTTCCAGAGCCTGTTTGTCAACTACAGAGAGCTGGTGGCCACCAATGCCAGCCTGGACCTGGGGAAGCTTCAGTCTGTCCTCAGCAAGAAGGGAAAGAAGCAACGGAGAGAACAGGAGGCTCACCAAAAGAGGGATAAGAAGCAAGTGGAGAAATGGGGAGAAGAGCCATTCCCTGGGAGTTGGAGCAGTGACCAAGGCCCCAAGCTCCTTGGAGAAGGTAAAGATTTCAGCATTTTCTCTGCAAGGGCCATTGTGGGAGGGGGGAAATCTCCATGAAGTAAGAAGAATAGATTTAAAGCTGGAATGGTCAAAGAGCACACTCTCCTCATTTGACAGATGGGGAAATGAGAACCAAGAAAGTTAAGGAACCTGCCTGAAGTCACAGAGGTAGCAAATCCATCCATCAATCAATATTCATTAAGCACCCACTATGTGCCAGGAGCTGTGGTAAACTCTGGGGACATAAAAAGAGACAAAAGACAGTCCTTGCCCTCAAGGAGCTCACAGCCTAGTGGGGAAGACAGCATGCAAATGCATATATACAAAACAAGCTACATGCAGGATTAATAGGAGGTAATCAGCTGAGGGATTTGTTATTCAGTCATTTTCAGTCATGTTGGACTCTTTGTGCCCCCCCTTGGGGTTTTCTTGGAGAAGGGCCTGGAGTGGTTTGCCATTTCCTTCTCCAGCTCATTTTACATATGGGAAAACTGAGGCAAACAGAGTCCAATGACTTGCCCACAGACACACAGTAAGTATCTGAGGTCAGATTTGAACTCAGGTCTTCCTGACTCCAAGCCTTGCGTTCCATGCACTATGGTGCCACCACCAAACGCACTGGAATTAACAGGGGTTGGGGTAAGCTCCCTGTAGAAGGTGGGAGTTTAGCTTCAACTTAAAGGAAGCCAGGGACGGCAGTGGTCAGAGTGGAGACAGAGCTGGGATTTGAACTCAAGTGCTAGGCCTTCAAATCCAGCCACATCCTTTCTGCCACACCACAGGACCTTACAGAAAGCCAGCCTCCAAACTAGGAAAACCTGGGTTCAAGTCCCATCTCTGACACTTACTGGTCCACGTGAGCTTAGGCTTAGGGTTTAATTTCTCAGTCCTCCAGGCACCACAGTTTACCTAAAAAATGTAGAACATCAGCTAACCTGCATCACTAGGGGAGAGAATTCCCTAGAAGAACTAAATTACAGCTCTGGTTAAAATAAGGAAATAAATGATGATGATGATGGTGGTGGTGGTGATGATGGTGATGATGATGATGGCAACTGTTATAATACTTTTTAACCCATCTCATCACCCTAGATTTACATAGTGTCTACATATTCCAGAAAACTCTCATGTTCATAGCCAGAATTTGAACCCAGGTCTCCTGGCACATAGCAGGCCCTTTGTTCATCTTTATTGACTGAATCCAAACCTAGCGTCCTTTCTACTATAGCACACACTCTGTTTTGAGGATGGGTGGCTGAGCCCCAGAAAGTCATTAATTAGCTCACCTATGGTAGTGCCCCAGCTGCTTCCCCAGCTCCTCCTCCCACTCACACTTGTTAGCCCCCAAATCAGCAAGCACTCAAGAACTGCTGATCAGTGGCAGAGGGAGGTGACCTACCATTTCCTTTCATTCAGTAGCCTAGTACATAGAAACAACTGAGTCCAGGGGTTAGCGCCAAGCATACATTACTTCAAGAGGACAAGTATCCACTTGAGGCAGGAGGAGGAGGTTAAACTCATTAGCATTTTTTAGTTCCAAAGGATGTCTGACAGGTTTGCTTTTAACCACAGTCTTTGTGCTGCCCAACACTTCAAAACGCACTCATAGTGAAGAAGATTCCGCCTGACATTATTCAACCCAGTGACACACTTCTCTAGAGTAAACACCATTTCTGTCAGTAGGGGAATATGAGCAACCTCATGAAAGGGATATCAGCTGAGATCCTTCCTTTTGACTGGGGGCTAAGCAGAAATACCCTCAACAAAATGGCCAAGGTTAAAAGAAGCAATGGCCTCGTTACTGGGCTAAAATTGATGATGCCCCCCTAAATATTCCCTTCTCACTGGTCTCATGACGCCTCTCTCCCTGGTTTTCTCTTGCTACTACTAATACTACTAACTAACATTTACACAGGACTTACTGTGTGCTAGGCGTTACGTGCTTTCTGGATATTATCTCATTTGATCCTCACAACAACCCTAGGAGAAAGTTTCCCCATTTTACAGATGGGGAAACTAAGGCAAACAGGAGTTAAATGACTAGCCCAGGGTCACACAGATAATAAGCATCTGAGGCTGGATTTGAACTCAGGTCTTCCTGACTCCTGCCTGGCGCTCTATCTGCTGCCCTTCACCTGTTGGACCTTTCCTTTTGAGTCTCCGCTGCTGGTTCCTCCATTTGTCATCCATCTCTCTGTACCAGACCCCCTTTTCTGGCCAATTCCCCACAGGTTTGATTCCCATTTCCATGTAGGTGATTCTGCAGATTGATTTATCCAGGTCTAATCACTCCTGAGCTCCAGACCTCTATTACCACCTGCCAGGCATCTCAAAAACAGTATTCTGAAATGGAATTCATCTTTCCCCCTAAATCTGTCCCTCTCTATAATTTTCCCGTTTCTGCCAAGGACATCACCATCATTCCAGTCACCCAGGTCTCAGACCTCAGAGTTGTCCTATATGAGCACCATTCAATCATTCAATGAGCCTGTGCCAACTATGTGTCAGGCACTGAGGAGGCAAACACAAAACTGAACCACCCCCCTCCCAGCAGTGCTCAGAGAGTTTACCTTCTAAATGGGAAGAGAAAGCACACATACACAGAGAAGCTCATTCAAGTCTGCTCTATGTGACACCCAGAGGGGCTTAGGGATAGGCCTCATCTGGGAGATGGCACTCAGCCTTAGCCTTGATGGAAGCTGGGATCAGAAGAGTCAGAGAGGAAGCAGGAGTGCCTCTGAGGCCTAAGGAACAACAACCGTAACAAACACACGGAGAGATGGAATGTCTGTCACTTTCTGGGAACAGTTGTGGATCAGTCTGGCTAACAGGCAGAGTCAATGAGGGTGATAGAATCATCCTGGAAAGGTCAGTTGAAGACAGGCCTGAAGGGCCTTAAATGCCAAACTGAGGAATTTGCATTTTATCCTCAAGGCATAAGAGAATTCTTGGAGCCTTTTTGGGGGGAGAGGGAGTTGAGAGGAGAGGTCAGGTCTGCGTCTGAGGAATATCAATATGGCGGCTATGTAGAGGATAGACTGGAGAACAGAGATTAAAGGCAGGGAAACCAATTAAAAGACTGTTGTGACTGGATGAAGACAGCGGCTGTTTGAGCGGAGAGAGGTAGAATAGATAGTGTAGAGGCAGAAGCCAACAAGACTTAGTCATCGATTGGAAATGGAGTCTGAGGGAAAGGAAAGAATGGAGAATGTCTGAGGGTGAGAATCTGAGTGACTGGAAGGATGGCCATGACCTTGGCAGAGATAGGGAAATCAAGAAGGGGCTGGGGGTGCAGGAGCGGGGTGAAAGGTCGTCACAAGTTCTGTTTTGGGTGAGGCGAGTTTGAGGTGGCTAGAGGATGCCAGTTTGGAAATGTCCAAAAGGTAAACATGGGGCTGGACCTCAGGAGACGTTGGTCTGGGAGCCATCTGTGCTGGGATGATAGTCGAACCCATGGGAAAGGATAAGAAAGGTCACCGACAGACATTATAGCAAAGAGGGTCTGGTGCAGAGCCTTGGGCTGCTCATTTGTGTGTAAGTGCAGACACGCACAGTGTATGTGCAGACACGCACAGGCGCCCACTCTGGCTCCATCCATTCCTGAGAGATACCGTCCTTTATTTCTTTTCCCTTTTGTGGCCAAACGCCCTGAGAAGGCCATCTGCCAAAGGTGCTTCTGCTCCCTCTCCTCTCACTTTTTTCTTAGCTCTATCGTCTGGCTTCCAGACTTATCATTTGACTAGAACTGCCCTCTCCAGAGTCACCAATGATCTTCCAATGGCCAGACTGAGGGGCCGTTCTTCAGCCACCACCCTTGGTGACCTCTCTCCATCCTCGGGCACTGCTGGTCACTCTTTGTCCTCGACACTTTCTAGGGCCTGGTTTCCGCTGCATTGCTGTCTCCTGATTCTCCTCCTGATGGGTGTTTCTGTCTCCTCTGCTGTGTCTTTGTCCAGGCCACACCCACCAACACTGGAAATCCCCAAGGCTCTGTCTCAGACCCTCTTCTCCCTCTCTGTTACTCTACTTGGTGATCTCATCAGCTCTCTGAGAGTCTCTGTGCAGGGGACTTCCAGGTCAGCTCGTCAGCCCTCACCTTGCTCACAACCTGGCTGTTCCTTGCACGTGGCAGCCCATCCCTAGGCTCTGTACCTTCTCTCTGGCTGCTCCCCGTGCCTGGAATGCTCTCCCTCCTCAATCTCCTCTCCCGGCTTCCTTCAAGTTTGTGCTAAACATTTCACCTTCAGCAAGAAGACTCTCCTCATAGCTTCTCAGGCTAGTACCTTTCCGCTGAGATGGCTTGTCTCTACAAGGTTGTTCGCTGGCTTTCTGGCTAGTCTGACTGGGCGCTTCGAGGGCAGGGATTAGCTTTTGTCCTAATTTGTATCCCCAGCTCTTAGCTCAGGGCCTAGCATGCAGTAGGCACTTAATAAATCCTTTTTTTGACTGACTTCACACATACACACACAGCAGGGTGTGAATACCAATCCAAGGAAGGAGCCTGTACAGGACCTGCCAGATGCAAAGGGAAAGACCCAGGAGAGCGCAGTAACTTGAACTGTGGGAAAAGAAAAGACCCAGAGAACCCAACCTTCCCTCTGTAGAGTGGTTAATTAATAACAGTCAGAATAGCCAGCATCTAGACAGCCTTTTAAAGTTTGAAGAACACTTTACACACATCCTATCATTTGATCCTCACAACAACTCTGGGAAGGATCTCCCCATTTTATAGGTGAGGAAATTGAGGCTGGCAGAAACGACTTAGCCAAACTCACGTAGCTACCATGGTCAAATTTGAACTCAGGTCCTGTTGACTCCAGTGGGTCCCATGCTTTGCCCACTGGGCCCCCAGCTGTCCAGTTGTTGCCTAGTTGGCCTTTGTGACATGATAAGAAGGTCCACCCTTTCATTAGACAGCAGAGAACAGGGAGGAGGCCAAGGGATTTGGGAGAAGTAGAAGAGGGAGCTTCTGTTGGATTACCACTATTTCCTTAGCAAAGGAGGAGGCAAACTTCGGAGAGGAAGGGGTTAAGGCTGGAGCAGAAAAGAAAAGGCCCAGAATAGCTGCTCTGGGAAGTCCACTATGGTATTTCCCTAAGGCCCTGACAGCCTGGGAAGGGAAATGACCACGGAGGGGTGAACCTGGCACCTCCCTTCCCAGCAGACTTGTGCTGCCTGAATAAGTCATGGCCAGCATCAAAGGCCAGTCTGGGCCTCTTGTTCTCCTGAATCGGGGTGGGTCAGGCTTCCTAACCACTGCTCTGGCTTTGGGCATCAGGGGCTGGTGCTGCCTAAGAATTGCCCTTTCCTCAGTAGAACCATAACAGCAGCAATGACAGCTTGCGTTTATATAGCACATTAAGGTTTGCACAAGGGGGGCTCTTATTACCTTCATTTTATAGATTACACTAGAATAACAGTGAGTCAGATGGGACATATGTTTCTGCCAGCCCTGGGCTGGCAGCAATGAGTGTTTGTTGGCTCAAACCCTCCTGGTCCCAGTCCAATTCCTTTGCAACTGGAAAACTGGGGTGGGTTTCTTTCTTTCCAGTGGAGGAGGTGGGAGCCCCGCTGCTGTCCCCTCTGCCCCAGAGGACTGGGGATTCTCCTTTCTACCCAGAGCTGGGCAGGACTGCAGCGATTCAGAAGAGAATGTGTCAAAGGCTGGTGCCCAGACCTGTTATGTTACACCCCTACCCCCTGGCAGCAAGAAGAATGACATAGTGAGCAAAGCCACCATCCAGGGATCTGGGTCCTCCTGTTCAAGACTCATATCTCAGAGCAGAAAAGGAATACGAAGGCTGTCTATCACACCCAAGCTAGGACCCCCTCTGCCATACACCTGATAAATGGCCCTCTGCTTAGAGAGGTGGCTGGGTGGAGCCATAGTACACAGAGTGTTGGAGCTGGAGTCAGAAGACCAGAGTTCAAACGCTACTTTCATACTAAGCTGTGTGACCCTGGGCAGGTCATTTCAACTCAGTCGGCCTTAGTTTCCTCCTCTGTAAGAGGGGGTGATAATTAGAGTACCTCTTTCCCGGGTCATTGTGAGGATCAAATGAGAAATTTGTAAAGTGCTTTGCAAACCTTAGCTGCATAAGTGGTGGTGATTACTTTGGTCACTTAAGCTCATAAAGCCCTGAATGAATGAGGGAAAGTCATTCCAATTTAGGGAGAAGTGACTGCTGTCTGTTTTTAAAGGAATATGAAAGGAGGTCATTTCCCTAGGATTTTGAACAGGATTTGGAGTTTTTAGACGACCCAGGACAATTCTTTTATTTTACGGATGAAATCACGGAGCCTCAGAGAGGTTTAGTGATTTGCCGGGGGTCATGCAGCTGAGCTGGGGTTTGCACCCGATTTTTCTGATGCAAGATCTAGGATTCTTTAGCCCAAGCCTTCCTCCCTCCAAGTCGGCAGGCATTTATTACAGGAATGAGCATTTATTAAGCACTTATTGTGTGCTGGGCACTGCGCTCAGCACTTTGGATACAAAATAAAGCAAAGACCTAGCCCAGGGGTGGGGAACCTGGGACCTCGAGGCCACACATGGCCCTCCAGGTCTTCAAGTGCGGCCACAGTTTCCCCACCCCTGATCCAGACCATGTCTTCAAGGAGCAGCTCTCTTTCTGATGGGTAGATGGCATTCGAGCATTATTCCATATGTTTGTACAATTACACTGTGGGATCTCTGAGCTGTGGCATTAACCCATATGTGCTTCCCCTTTCTGGACTCAGCTTCCTTTCCTGCAACGTGCAGGGAATGATAACGTCTGCCTGCTTACTGCACCGGGTCATTGCAAGGATCAAATGGGGCAGGAGGGTTTGGTGGAAAGAGCAAAGGACTTAATGGTAGAAAGCCCAAGAGACAAGGCCCAGATCTAACACTATGGGTATGGTAGTTAACCACAGTGGCCACTAGGTGGCGCCATAGTGCACAGAGCGCCTGGTCTGGAATCAGGAAAACTTAATTATCTTCAGGAATTCAAATCTGGCCTCAGACACTTACAACCTGAGTGACCCTGGGCAAGTCACTTATCCCTATTTGCTCAGTTTCCTCATCTGCAAAATGGGCTGGAGAAGGGAATGGCAAACCCCTCCAGTATCTTTGACAAGAATATCCCAAATGGGATCACAAGGAGTCACACACAACTGAACACACACACACACACACACACACACACACACATTTCCTTATCTATAAAAGGGACTGGACTAAACAATCTAGAAATTCACTTCCAGCTCTAGACTTGCATGATGCTGACGGAGGCCAAATGAACCATAATTGCTAGCATTTATACAGCACTGACATGTTATTTCATTGGAGACTCACAGTCTTGTGAGGGAGGGGCAACGATTAGCCCCAGTTCACAGAGGAGGAACCTGAGGTGAGAGAGGCAAAATCACTGACCCGGAGTCTTCACAGAGCTAGCAGGTGTCCGAGGTGGGAGATAAACTCAGGTCCTCCTGTGTCCAGGTCCAGTGATCCATCCACAGTGTACCCAGCTGCCTCTCGAGCTATATACCTTGGACTAGCAGGCGTCACATTTTTCATCCTTTAGAGCACCCTGGGGAGAAAAGATGGTGGATATCACCTGCCCAACTGACTCTATATAAATCTACCCTTGTTGTGAGAACATAGATTTAGAGCAGGGACAAACCTGGGAGATCATCTAGCCCAAATTCCTCATTTTACAAATGAGAAAACCAAGGCTCAAGTGACTTACCCAAGGTCACACATCTCAGAAGTGGCAGAAAGATCAGGACGTGAAGCCAAGTCCTCTGACCTCAGACCCATAGCTCTTTCCAGCACTGGAACTGGGGGAAGGGAAAAGGGGCAGTTTTTCATTAGATCAGAACATCAATGAAGAATATAATGAGGGAGATATTAACTTGGACAGGAATCAAAGTATAACTTCTGTTGGGCTTTGTGAGCCTGGACAAGTTCTTCAGCTTCTCTGAGATTTAGTTTCCTCATCTGTGAAATGAGAATACTGATACAGATCACATCTACATCCCAGGGCTGTCAGGAAAAACACTTGGCAAACATTAGGGCACCCCGATAAATGCAGGGCATGTGCTGTTCAGTCATTTCAGTCATGTCTGACCCTTCGTTACCCATTTGGGTTTTCTTGGCAAAGATGATGGAATGGTTTGCCTTTTCCTTCTCCAAACCATTTTACAGATGAGGAAACTGAGGCAAATGGAGGAAGTGACTTGCCCAGGGTCACACAGCTAACGTCTGAAACTGGATTTGACCACATCTTCCTGACTCCAGGCCCAGAGCTCTGTCCATGGTGCTACCTAGCTGCCCCTATGTGCCCCTAATTGGAGTCACAGTAGGTGCTAAAGCTAAATAAGGTCTTGTTCGTTGATTTTTGTTTGCTCTGAATGAAAAAGTCTAAATTATTTTTGATAATGGAAATGAAGCATATCAAAGCATAAAGTATCTTCTCTCCACAGAAAAATAATAATAATGATTGCAACTCACCTGGACAGAACAAACCCGGTCACTCCCACCCCAGCTTGAGGCTGCTTGGTGCATGCCTATGGGAGAAAGTGACTGTCTAATTTCTATCATGCTATTACCTAAACGTTTGTGGAATTTGAGGGAGAAGAAAGAGAGATGTTTGTTTAAGCCAGTGAAGTGGAGTAGAGAGGAACAGGGATCCAACATTCCAAGCAAAGGACAAAATCGTCCAGGGTAGGTGATGAAGAGTTGGGCCTGGAGTCAGGCAGATCTGGGATTCAGATCTTGCCTCACTAGCTGTGTGTCTCTGGGTCAGGCCCTTAACCTGCCTGCCTCGGTTTCCTCATCTGTAAAAGAGGAATAATAATAGTACCCACTTCCCAGGATTGTAGTAAGGTTCAGAAGAGATTGTTGTAATGCACTTAACAGTGCCTGGCACACAGTAAACCCTGTATGAATGTTAGCTCTTGTGACTATTATTAAAACACCCGGAAAACCTTTCAGTACTATACCAATAGTGCTATTATTTTAAATCTTAGCGATTAGAGTCTCTGTCTTAGGGATGGGGTACAGGTAGGTTAATGGAGTTGGTTTGACGAAGTGCAAGACTCAAGACCCAGGAGGCATGCGCTGGTGTTCATCAGCTACTTGTCCATCTAGCCTCTCAGAGACTCAGTTTCCTCATCTGTAAGACTGGAATGACCCTCGCAACTCTCTCGGTGTCTCAGGGGGCTGGCAAAAATGTCGTATGCACCTAAGATGTAGGTTCACGTACCCTCAGAGGTCCCTCTGGTTCCTACCCCAATGCTGATTTTTCAGACGAGGAAACTGAGGATCAGGCAAGTGAGGTGGCTTGGCCAAAGGCATGCAGGTAGTGTCAGTCCTCGCAGGCATCCCTGACTGACCACGTTCCTTCCTGTCTGCTTTCCAGGAGCCTCCGTGGCCTTCTACGCCGGATTTCCCCAAGGGACGCACGGTCTTCGGCGGCCCGTGAAGTTCAACGCCACTTACCTGAACGTGGGGGACAGCTACTCCCCCGAGCACGGCTTCTTCCGAGCCCCAGAGCGCGGGGTCTACCTGATCGCTGTGAGCGCTGAGTTCGGCCCAGGGCTGGGGGAGGGACAGCTCGTGCTGGGGGGCCGACTCAGGACGTCAGTTTCTAGCGGTTCCGAGGAGCCCACGGGCGCCGGAGGGAGCACCGCAGCCACTTTCGTGGTGGCCGAGCTGCAGAAGGGGGAGAGGGTGTGGTTCGAGCTCACCAAGGGCTCCCTGGCAAGGAGGGATCCCAGCGGGACGGCGCTGGGCGGCTTCCTGGTGTTTAAAACTTGAACCCAGAGCCTCCTCCCTGTTTCTTCTTCCCAAAGAGGCCACAAATGCCTGGACCGTGATTTCTCCAGCACCACTGTGTTATGCTCCCTGGAAGCCTTTAGCCAAAGCGCATTTGGTGCTCAGGCCTCATGCTTTGGATGCTCTGGGTTCAGCTTTTTCCCAAGGAAGACTCCCAGGGAGCCTGGAGCGCTTCCCTCTGGCCTTGGGACCTGAGGTCGGCTATTGTTGAAAGGCTCTGCTTTGAGGACCAGGCACACCCAAACCTGGGGGCTGGCTAAAGCCTAAGGCGAGATTTGAAGAGCCTCGGGTGGGAGAGAAGGGCTGCCCTTCACCCCCGCCAGGGTCTCCCAGTACTTTGGGGGGATCTCCGCCTTTACTGACACCGGTAATTTTTCTAGAACTTTCCAGACCTCTTCCTCCCCTTGGTCTCTTTTCTTTTCCATTTCTTTTCTGCCTCTCCCAAGGTGCACCACGTGAGGAAAGACCTCAGCCTCGACTCGACCATCCAGTCAAGTAAACCCCATTTATTAAGCAGGGTGCTGAGTGATGAGGATGTAAAGAAATGCAAAAGCTATGCCTCTGCCCCTGAGGAGGTTGTGTTCTTAGGTTGGAAACATCAAGGTAAGCCAGGGAACTCGGCCTGCTCAAGAAAATGGCAGTTCTTTTTGTGTGGCTAAAACTGGAAATCAAAGGGATGCCCATCAGTTGAGGAATGGCAGAATAGGCTGTGGCTATGACTGTAATGGAATATTACTGTGCTGTAAGAAATGGCGAGCAGGAGGATTTCAGAAAAACCTGGAAAGACTTACATGAACTGATGCAAAGTGAAGTGAACAGAACCAGGAGGACGTTGTACATAGTAACAGCAATACTGTTCTATGGAGAACTGTGGGCTGGTGACTTTGACAGCCCTCCCTCACTTAAATCTAATTCGCTTGCATGTCATGGCATCCCCTCCATGATGTCATGGGCCTCTTTTAGAACAAAGGAACAAACAACCACAACCTTGTGAATAACTTAACATGTCTCAGCAATACAACTGATCCAAGACAATTCCAAAAGGACTAAAGATGACACATACCATCTGCCTCCAGAGAAAGGACTGATGTTGATTAAATACAGACTGAGGCATGCCATTCTGTATTTTCATTTTTTTCTTTTATTCGAATCTTTTTGTACAAATTGATTAATATGGAAATGTTTTACATAATTGCACACGTATATCTGATTGCTTATTGTCCCGGGGGGGGGGGGGCAAGAGAGGGAGGGATAAAATTCGAAACTCAAAACTTTAAATAAAAATGTTTTTAAAATTGGAAAAAAGTAAAATGGCAGTTCCTCAGAATGGATGTATTTCCAACAAGAAAGCTCCATTCTGGGAAGTGTTAGTAACTTCACACCCATTGGAGATAAAAGGGAAAACCAGAAATGACTAAACTTAGCTACCCGAGGGCCAGAGAGAATATCTAATTCAGTCCTCTTGCTTTAGGGATGAGGAATGTGATAAGAAATTTCTGCTTCTGGGCATGAAGAAAATCAGGGTCTTTCCCTTGGCACCTGAAACCCACTGGGTTTGCCCATAATTTCCCTCTTATTGCTAAATATTTCCCATCCCATCCCTTTTCTCTTCAGTTTAAGAATCCTTAAAGTAAAACTGAAGGATTCTGGGACAGTTTTTTTTTTTAATTTAAAAATGGAAACAATGATTTCCTTATTTTCTCACAGATTCATAGACTGTTAAAACTATAACTAGGAAGTGGTGATCAAGGTTTTGCCCTTAGGGGGCAGAGAAATTTGTGGGGGTATTGAAATCACTTTCTCCCCTTTAGCCGTAAAGAAATACTAACTAGCACCTAGTTAGTAGGAATTCATTCCTTAGGAAGCTACCAGACCATTTCCTCCTTTCCCTGATGACTTCCCCCCAGGTAAACTCCACACTAGCCAGGTCTTCCCAATTTCTCCATCTTCCCCCATCCCATGGCAGAAGTCCCTCCAAGTACTGGCTCTAGTGGTATAGCAGGATCTCTGTTGCTTCCCCTCATTGAGTCTAGGACAACTTGCCCTACATTAAAAAAAAAAATCATAGTTACAGCTCTTCTGTTAAAGATCTAGAGGACTTCTTAGAGCACCTTGTTTGATAGAGGAATAAATTGAGGCTCAGAGCAGGAAAAGAGCTTATCCAATGTGTCTTGACTCCTAGGTCAGTGTTGGGTTTTCCCCCACTACATTCCAGTGCACCTCTTCTCCATCTTTTCCACCTATGGTCACACCCAACTTCCAATGACTGGTATTCATCAGCATCTCTATCTACAGTAAAGGATAAGAAAGAAAAAAGAATCAAAGCTCAAAAATGAAGTTGTCTTTCACTTACAATCATTTGGAATAAAATTCTGTCCTACAGTTCCTTGTCACTTTTATTTGTGTTGACAAAAATGCCCAGCAAAAGGGGGAATTTGAAACTAAAATGTTAAAAACGGAACAATGTGGGCTGGGGAAGGTTGAACACTTTGATTATATTGGTCTCCTCCATTAAGGAATTCATCATTCATTAAAAAACAAAACTCATTAAAGAAAAAAAACCTATGCACCACACGATAAGGGTAAAGACAGAACTAAAACGAAAATCGGCTTCTCTCTCAAGTAAG
>CM053589.1:178831480-178863404 GCA_028646515.1 Pseudochirops corinnae | reverse complement strand
TTAAGGGGCTGTCATTTTTTTGCAACCCCCACCAGCTTTGGCTCACTGAAAATGTACCCCAGGACCACCACCCAAGACCACAATCCGGATCCAGGCCACTCAACGCAAGAGCACTTAGCCTCTGAATGATCACTTGGCCCCCCTGCAGTCTGCAGGCCGGGAGCCCTGAAGCAGCCACGTGGAGGTGGCTGCAAGGCCACCGCTTCTGCCACTTCCTTGCCTTGAAGGCAGTTTGGTTGGACTGCTTTTCTCCCCCAAATTTAGCTGAGTTCCACTGACCTTTCACTTTGATCTTGTTTCTTATGGCTTGATAATTCTGGAAACTGCCACAGCTGCCACTGATACACCCTCCTGAAGGCTCCAGCTGCGGCTCGTCCTGGCTGCCCTGGGGCCAAGTCCTAGTTTCAGGCTGAGCTAGTTTCGGCTCCCAGCTTGCTGCAATGAGCCCTTCCTGCCACGCTGCCTTCAGTGGGAGATGTGTTTTGTGAGTTTGGGAGCCCTAAAATTTGTTTATATTTTATGCATATTTGAGATGGCTATGAGGGAGCTGCAGAACCTTGTTGCTTCTATGCCGCCATCTTCCACAATGTACTTTCTATATTTTATCCTCTCCCACCACACATACCTTGGGCTCACAAGCCTAAGAATATGAGCTGAGAATGGCATAAGGTGAAGCTCAAATATAAAGGTATTCCTCAATTATCATCACTTGAAATAAAACTGCATTTTAACCATCATACTTCTCTCGCTTTAGCAAGAGAGGAGAAAGGTGGGGGTGGGGAAGAGTGTTAACATGTTGAAGAGCTCTGAAGTTTGTCATCTCTGACCATATCGATTGGTCTGACCATTACTGCACTAACCCAAATTTTCATGGGTGAGGGCATTCCCCTTTAGTCATGCACAACACACACCTTTCACACCTTCAGAGATGGTCTTAATCACTTCCTGAAGCCAAAATAAAAATGATCTGGTGGTCAACTTTCTAGCGATAAGCCTCAACAAACCTGGTTAGACTTGGGCTGGTCCTTAGAAACAGAGCTAGGGACTAGGACTTAAAATGATTTTATTGGTATAAGCAGTTTGTAGATGAACACATTCCCCCCACCAATGGGGATCAGCATCATCTCTGCAACTTAGTCTTAGACACTGAAAAGAAGTGACACCCCCAGGGACACACACACACACACACACACACACACACACACACACACACACACACACACAATGCTCAAAGCCTTTCTAGGTGGTGGGGCTGGCCACAGCCTATATTCTGCTGGCATTGTTTTAAAGAATCAGGGTCTCTAAAATCTGATGCCTCCTTAGGATTTCAGGAGACGTATTAGAGTTCACTGTGTATGTTTCCTTCTCTATATAACGGGGAAATGAAATGTCAACCTTCTGCTCTGTGCTCCTAACTAGACCACTGATGGGAAAGGGCCTCCTAGGTGTTGTACAGAAACAAACATGTTCACGGTGAAATCTTTCCAGACTTGTTGGAAAGAAAACTAACCTTGGGGCCCAAGACAAGCAAAGGACGGCAGCACAAAACACATTACTAATATGTACTAAAATAAGGTTATTTACTTAAAAATGATACATTGGACATAATCTGTGTACAGAACAAAGCAATTCATGGTAAACTTAATAAGGCACCTTTTAAACCAGATGCTGCACAAGATACACTCAGTGTGTTACCATTTAAAAGAGCAATCTACACTTCTGGTATCTCAGTGAGGATTTAATCAAACAGTTCGTCTTATTTCATTTTCTATTTACATCTTCTCTAAGTAAAGCATAATGTTATTTTCCTTTTATACAATATACTACAATTTAGTTTTAAAACGGGCGTTTCAAGGGCAGTCACTGGGATGGGCTTTTAAAAGGTAGTGTATAGCACTGGCATCAAACTCAAATACAACCCGATCCCTGCAGGTCAAACGTTGACTTGGAAAACCACAGATTAACACCATGTTGCATCGCATTTTTATCTGATCTGTTAAACGTCTCCCAATGACATGTTGATCTGGTTAGGCTGTATGGGAGTTTTGCTGGAAGCATGAGGCTAGCCATGAGTTTGACGCCTCCGGTGCAGGAGAAGGGGCTTAAAGTCACCATGAGATGATATTGGAGTCAAGCGATGTGAACCACACTTTCCTTACAGGCCTCCCTGGGCAAGGGGCCCCATGTTGGCTCTGCATCGCTCTGTCATACAATAATTCTACTACAAGTACAAAATGTGACACTTCTCTAAGGAGTTCTCTGATTTCTCATAACAATATAGTGAGGCAAGAAGGAGAGCTGACAGATTGCCCTGTCGATATCTGACCAAAATAAATTACTACAGCTCTTCCTTTTAAAGGAAATTCCAAATGGACAATTTATAATTATATGGAATTTTTCCTATCCAAAATTCTTTACTTATTTAGAAAAAACTCAACTTCAAATATATTTGGAAAAAACTCAGTGATTTAAAATAGGGAACCAATCCTAGAGGGAAAAAAAACAAATTCTTTATAGGCAAAGATCTCCTTAGCTAAATTTCATATCTCTTCCAGAACCTAGAACAGAGCTCTGAGATTAACAGTCGATGTTGGACAAAAGTTTGGTGAATGAATGAATACTTCTAAACAAGGCTTTCTATTTGATTCTAGGGAAACTGTAAAGGTAAGTATTTGAAATTTTTGTTGCTCTCATTTCCAAAGGTAAACTTAGAATAAGGAAAAAAATTTACATATCGCTACAGAAAATAAAAAATCTGGCACAATTTGGCTAAATGTTATTTTCAGGCATTCCAAAGTTTAAAAAATTTACTTAAAATATTAGTGTTAAAAGACCACAGTGGGTGGGGAATAAAAACTCACACTGGAAGGTATTCCAGAAAAATTATCAGAAAAAATTGGATTTAGTTCTGAATCTCTGATACTTTTTTGATAAGTCATATTATAAGTCTCTAATAAACTGGGAATCATTTTCAAGTTCGACTGTGCTTTAAATTCTACTAATATCTAATTCCTTTATCAATTAGAACTGATTTCAAGACAATGTATCCTTTTTCATTAGAATTAAGGGGCATCAGGCACACTTCCCTCTGTTCAGTCTCAAATCAACATCTCAGCTCAGTTCTAAGCTTCTGGAGGGATCTGCCCTGGATCACCTGAATAGGCTGGTCCTTAGGAAGCAGATACACATACAGACCCCCCCCACCTCAGGGCAGTCCTTAAAGCCTTTGCAGACAGTGAGACCTGTACTGACATCGAACACCAAGGTCACCTCCAAACCACTGGAAGGCTTTTTAGCTTAAGTAGCTTGAAACTGCAATGAGACTTTGAGGAAACCCTGTATTTTAAATATTTCACTCACAAGAAAAACACATAATTTTGAATGGAGAGAAAGGAATAGAAGGGTTTCCAAATAAAGAGACATTTATGTTTCAAGACCATGTTGTTCCTTACAAACATTCTTACTCAAATCTTCTGAATGCTACGATTTTTAAACCAATTTTCTACTACTGGTTTCTTGAGCATAACTGACATTTATGTAGTATGCCTAATATTCTGCTTCTGAAAATATTTTGTGATTTTAAAAAAACTGCTGGGAAGAAAGGTTGCATTTTTTCACATTTTCTCTGTTTTTATTAATAAGAACAAATGGCTTGAGAGTTTGTAATTTTGTCAAGTCTAAAAAAAATTAAGATCGAATTAGACAAATAAGTCAGAGCTAATAAAGGAGCTTGAGTCACATGGCACTTTAGATTATAGTACTTGTGTCCAGTAGAAACAGATGGAAAAACTATTCTTTTGAAAGAACAAGCTGATGGGACACAAAAATCAATTAAAAAAAAAAAAAGAATGCTTCAACTTTAAAACATGACAAAGAGAAGCTTGATTTTAGATGGTAAAAATGTTAAATCTCTCCAAACGATTTCCAGTTAACTGTGCAAAACTGGTCTGCTTGGAAACATTCAATAGCTTCGACCTTCAATGTCAGTCAAGTTTTGGCAATGGACGGAAAAATGCTCTAAAAATTATTATTTTAAAAAATTACAGCCCTTTGTCTTCAGTACTTCTATAGCACAATCCCATTTATTGTCTTATATTGCATCCAAAAGCAAATTTAAGTCTAACTTAATGGGCCCATGAATTGTTCTGCCAGAATATAACATTAATACTTAAAAGACATTACAAAACTGTAATGACTTCATAAAACAGAAATGTCCCTTGAGATAACTAGGATTCTATAAAATATGTAGCACTTTGTTAAATAAAATCTGTACATTGTGATAGTAAAGAAAAACACTGATATTTCTTTTTTTTTTTTTGCCTGACCCTTTTTCATTTGTTTTATAAACAATGGAAAAATATTTTTTAAAAATCTCCAAATTTCAAATAATACCTAAAATGGGCTAGAACCTACTCAGTAGTTGTTGGTAAATTCATGTAGGTTCTGCAATATAAATTTCCAATTAGAAGTTTCTCTATTTATAAGGAAGAATTTAAATGAAATTATTATACTGAAAGCTGTTATTGTGAGTATATTGTAACAAAGCCCTAGATTAGAAGATACTAATTTGAACGCATTCCTTTTGAAAATCCACCTACATTTATATGTATAAATGGTCTTCCTAATGATCTTTGGGTGGTGGTTTTTTTTTCTTTTTAACCTTGTAAGCCTGGGCTATGAGGTGCATGTGATCTGGTTTCTATGGCATGAATGTTTGTAGACAAATGTGACTATCCAAAGTGAAGGAAGGTAAGAGTGATGTCCTGCAAATCAAGCCCACTGTGCACAAGATACGGCATTTCCCTTTTCAAAGTCACCTGGAACAAATTGTACAGGACAAGGCTATAGGCACTTAAATTGCTATCAAAATCACCCCAAGAAGTGAATTCGTTCTTTAGGAGTCGTCACATTGGGAGTTCCAACTAAAGATATTATGCTTTTCACAATAACAGAGTAAAAATTGCCCAAAAAAGAGAAAGAAAGAAAAGAGGAATGAAGCTCAGGTTTAGAAACATGGTCTTAACTTCTTTTGGCTTTTCAATTGATACCAACTTTCCTGGTCAGAAAAGGTGTTGGTAAAGAAGCCAATTTCTCCTGTGAGCTAAATGGCTTTTAAGTGACTGGCTAGTCTTACTGCAACAACAATGACAACAGTGACAAAGACCCAAAGCACCAATCACCCCCTCCTTCCTGGGCATTCATTCCTCATTTTTTTCTCTTAATCCACATGGCAGCAGAGGAATCCTGGCACACACACAACACAGCTGATAAACCATTAAAAACAGAGTAGTATCCCAAAATGATTCACAATCTACAGGCTGTTTTACAAAAGCAAGAATATGAACAGACTAAGTTTTATCAGGTAGAAGGCAAAAGCTTATATTTCTCCATCTCTGTTGAATTCATTTTCTTCTTAAGGCTTTCACAGAAAGCACCATAATATAAACATGCAATTCAGTACCCAGAGTTTTACTGGAGACTCGTGAACGATGACTGAAGTCTCAACATAGCTCGTAACCCCTCCTCCCCCCAACAAAAAAGAAACACATTTAAAACAAGGCTGTCCATAAATGTAGCACGCAGTGAACAGAAATTCCCAGCATCATATCCTACAGAGTACTGAAAGGTTTCATATTAGCAGCCTGTAAAGGTGTGGTGAGGAAAAAGTCTAAGAACCACATGAATTTCCTCATCCCACTTTAATCCCACCCTTTGCTTGGGTGAAGAAAGTTCTTGGAGTCCAACACAGCTCCTGAGTGTTATGTAACTGTCAAATCTTTACGTCTTGGGATTCAACCATCTTGGCAAGGGTCTTCTTGATTCTCAACGCCGTGAGTCTTGAAGCAGGGTTGTGGGCCCAGCATTCTGACATTAGCTTCAAGATAGCTCTTAGACACTGAAACACAGAGAAAGCAGATAATGTCATAAAAGAAAAAAAAGAAAGAAAAAGGAATACACTCCTACAGACTTGTGACTGTAGAGACATTAACTTCCAACTTACTTCGTCACTATTCCATCGGTTGGACACGATGGGGCGAAGTCGCTTAACACACACAACCTCACGCATATCTTCATAGGAAGGATCATGAGGTACCATGTTGTAGTAAGGCAATTGGTACTCTTCTGCAATGCCTGTAATGGGGAGGGAAAAAAACCACAAACTCTGAGTGGTAGCAGACAAACAAAACTGATAAATCTACTATAAAGTAAGTATATTTAATTAACCTTAATTAGCCCAATTGTAGATACATAATTTATTTCTACATAACAATGCATAACAAAGCAAAACTTTAGATCAAGGTTAATTTGAATTTAGTGCAAATGTTCATGGTTTCTTTAGAAGACATGTTACAGTTCTTCTTTTAGTTTTAGTTATCTTCTAGTTTATTTCACATAATCACAAAATATCAAAACCAGAAAAGATCTTAGGGTGTTCCTTTGGGAGTATTCTTGGGATGTATGTTCTTGGTCTTTTCTTCTTCTCTCTCTCTGCTCCCACTGGTCTGATTATTGTCCCTATGCTGAAGACTCCAAGATCTCTACGTTCTGTTAGTGCTTCTGCTGAGGTCAAGCCCCACATAATGCAAACTGGATGTCCCATAACCTCTCATGTTTAACACATCCAAAACATAACTTTTTCTTCCAAACCCAACCCTCTTCCAGAGGGGTATCACCAGGCTTCCAGTTACCCAGATTCCTAAATTCTGCATCCTGTTCCATTCCTATCTCTCACTCCACATTTGACGATCGTCTGCCAAATCTTGTGGCAGCCCCTAAGAACCTTTCATCTCTCTACTCACACAAGCAACACCATAGTTCAGGCCCGCAGTATCTCTTGCCTGAATGGCAATAACTTCCTAACTGCTCTACCTGCCCACTCCAATCCACCCTTCACATGGCTGTCAGATTTTCTGGAAGCACAGACCTACTCACATCTTTCTCCTACTAAAACTCTAGTGGTTGCCTATTATATCTAAGACCAGCTATGCACTCCTCTGTCTGGCATTACAAGTCCTTTACAAGCCAGCCCCATGCCACCTTTCCAGCCTGATGATACTCTACTCTATTTTCATACACATTACAGTCCAAAAGAGATTCCATTATGGTCTCCATACCCAGCATTTTGTCTTCTCTACTGATCCCTATCAGCAATGTCTACAAAGGTTCTCCCCACTTCACCTCTATTTCTTAGGTTCCCTAGTTTCCTTTGAAGGCAAATTCAAGTATCTATTTCTACATGCAGCATCTGGAAGTAAGTAATTGCTTTAAAGTCAGAGTTAGTAAAAGGAGGAACCAGAATTTGAACCCAGGTCCAGGACTCTTTCTACTACACTTAACTTCCTCCTTCAATATTCCCATTTAAAAGATTATTTTTTTCTTCCTCAACAAAGGTTCTGACCCATCCCCAAAGCATCTTTTCTCCAAAATGTCTAGTGCAATTTCCCTTAATTCCATAAATCCATTTCTCCTCAAGAAAAAAGTATAATAAGGACATTTTAATTATATAATCTGAACAGGCATGGCCTGCTGTTTATCTCCTGGCAGCATCACACAAACACCAACCTCCTGTGACACAGCGACGAGCCATCTCCCACATGATCAGTCCAAAGCTATAGATGTCAGCCATGATGTATGGCTGAAAGTGATTTTTATTTAGGCTTTCATCGAGCACTTCTGGGGCCATGTAACGCTTTGTACCTACTCTGGTGTTCAAAGGGACATCAACTTCGTTTGTATCACTGAAAGAGAGGGGAAAACCACCACAAAGTCAGAGGGCAGGACTAATACATTCATTTTCCATTTTCTTAAAGTTAATTTGTGAACACACAATAAAGCTCACACATGTAGATTCAATTATTACTATATGGAAAAATGTAGTTACACAATGTAATAATGTTACTGCCCTATTTCCCATATTCAGCCTTTAAGATACCGCGTCTTTGGCTCTCTGTTGTTTAAGTATATGGTTTCAAACTAAGCTACTTTCTTTCTTTTTAATTTTTTTCACAAAATTTTACCTTCTCCCCTTCCTACCCTGCCCCATATCTCACAGAGAAAGCCAGAAAAATACCCTCCACCCTCCCCATTATAAAAAGGCAGAGTCAAGCACAACGAATTCCCTCATTGGCTGGTTTTTTTTAAAAAGTGCCCATCAGCCCTTTGGGCCTGCCACCTCCACCTGGGCAGAAGCTAATGTTTTTAAATTTCTTAACACTTTACTATGGAATTATAGTCGAAAACTTAAGTCACCTCTTATTTTTTCCATTTACTTAATATCACTTGTCAACTTCTGATCCAGGTACCATTTGTGAAGAAGAAGCAAAAAGAAACCTTCATTTGTCAGTTGGCAAGAAAGGAAACCACTTTAGCTCAATTAAACCTCAAATAAAAGTACTACTTTCAAACACACACACACACACACACACACACACACACCAGCAGCAGCTGAGCAGTCCCACAGACTCCATCTGGCACTGTGAGGAACAAGGAGAGTGCCATCATGCCTTTCCCTGTGTAGAGGGCACATAAGCATCTATACAGGTGTTTCTGAATCACATCATCGTGAACCTAAGCAGACCCTTCTCTTCCTCTGAGGCACAAAGACTCTCAACCTTGAGTATGCGGGGGCAAGGGGTCGCCACAAAGGACTACCTGTTAAATTTCACTGCAAGGCCCAAGTCAGCGATACAACAACTCCCGTTTTTCTTGATCAGGATATTTTTGCTCTTCAGGTCTCGGTGGGCAATCGCAGGCTTTCCTTGGGTACCATAGATCTCTGTATGGAGATGGCACAAACCACAAGCAGCTGAATATGCCAACTTGAGGAGGGCCCTGGTGTCCAGAGTAGTACACTTCAGGAAGTCGTACAGAGATCCATTTTCATGGTAGTCGGTGATCAAGTATAACTGTGTCCAAGAGCCTGTGCCCTTAATGTCAGCTGCGATAAAACCTGTCCAATAAATAAAGTACAAGTTTGATGAGCTGGTTTTGACTCCCCAGAAGGTAACTAAAATCTGACTCTGGATGGATGCAGGAATCCCTGACAAAAATGTTTGTTTCCCGTCACTGAATGAACGCAATGGTGAGCAATGTGGTAGAGTACTAGCTTGGAATCATAGGCCTGGCATTCAGACCCTGTCTCTACTGCTTTAACCTCCCAGGACCTTCCTGGCTCTGTCACCTATAAAATGGCACTGTCACTGCAGCTCCAAGTCTACCACATCTTCATATATAAAATGCAGCATGCTTTATAATAAAGGCTAAAGTTACCTACTTCATGGAGATCTGGGGAAATCTATCTTCCTAAACAAAAGCTTCCCTTAAGGCTATGAGGGAAGCTTAGAGAGAAAAGAATGAAGTTGAACTACAAACAAACTCCTTCACAAAAGTACAGGATTTAGGTGAAATGGCCAGCCAAAAAAGAGAATCCCATCTCAGGCTGCATTCATAATGTGCGAGGTGTAGAATGGGGGAGGGGAACTTCCTGCCATCCTCAGCCACAGACACAATCTGGACATCATTGTTTAGGAAGAACACTGAGAAGATGGACTGTGTCCAGAAAATAGTCTTAAGGATGGTGAGGGAACTTAAAATCCTAAGGATCAAATAAGGGAACTTAGGATATTAAACCAGAAAGGATGACATGATTGCCACCCTGAAGTATCTGATGGCCTATCACATAAGAAAGGGAATGAGCCTTGGTCTGCTTGTCTCCAGGAAGACGGCATGGAAGCTAGAGAGACAGACCAGGGAGTCGCATGAGGAAGAGCTTCCTGACAAACAGAGATATACAAAAGTGAGACAGGCTGCCCGAGAGAGCCCCAAGTCCACCATTATTGCAGGGATTCAAGTGGAAGGGAGAGGTTCATTTTTGGCTTTTCTGCTCAAATGTAGGTTGGACTGACGGCAAAGGATTCCTTCTAATTCTAACATTCTCATGAGCTTAAGTTTGCTTTGTTAAAATAAAAGAAAAAGGCAAACTAAGATAAGATTTGGGGCCATTCCTATAACTAACCTTGAGATACATTTTTTAAAAATGAGTTCTGAATTGAAGTTGGTTCCCTTTTTTGCTCATTCATCTTGCTTTTCCAGTTTGCTCCCTGTGGTCAATAGGTTTCATTAAGACCCGAAACACTGCCTCCAAGCTAAGAGCATGGACATCAAACAAGGGGTCAAAATGGAAATGTCGTACATGAAGAAGTGAGGCTAAAAACCTCCACACAGTACTTTGTACATAACAAGGATATGATGCAAAAATGAGGTCAAGATAATCTTTGTTTCAAAGAACTTACAAATATTATATGACCTGAATTTTCAAGTACTTCCACACCTACCATGTCACCTACCATGCCCCCCAAAACTTGACTCAATGCTTTTCTTTTCCAATGCCAAAATTGCTTACCGAGGATATTCTCATGGCGCATTAGAACAGTCTGGTAGATCTCTGTTTCCCGAAACCAGCTGGCCTCTTCAGTAGTAAAGAACACTTTGACTGCCACCTTTTCACCCCTCCACTTCCCCATCCACACTTCTCCATACCGACCCTTTCCCACCTGCCGAACCATCTGAATCTGCTTGGCAATAGTTCGCTGAACCTGTCAGGGGAATAATTGTTTTGGTTTATTTTTTTAATCCCTTGGGGAAAAAAAGAATTTAGGTTAAAACTCATAAGTTCATTTGCCTGCCAAAATGTCCCCATATAAAAGACAGAGAGGTGCTGATACTATTGGGAATGATAATACACTGAGCCAGCTACATATCAGTGACATCAAATAAAAAGAAAACATAATGCATAAGATATCCAAAAAATAGGAACTGTTGTATATGTACACACACATACAAACAGACATGCATCAAAGAAAGGCATCACGGAGAGAGAACTAACTTCTGAGACAAAAAGGCCTGGGTGCAAGTCCTATTTCTACATGCTGGCCAGGTGACTTCACCTCTTGGTTCCCTATGCTATAAACTGAAGAACAACAGCTGATTAGCACCAGTAGACAGAATTTACTCACTGGGAGTTGGCTATACCATTAAAATCACAGGTCCAGTAAAAAATATATTTCTTCCTTATTCCTATAGTGCCAATAGCAGTAAATCAATCAACAAGAATTTATTAAGCATCTATGATGTGCCAGGCACTAAGAACACAATATAATAAATATTTTATAATATTTATATGCACTTATTTTTACATATTTATGTTTTATTAAAAATAAATAAATCCCCTCATTTAAAATGGGAAGATAACACACATAGAAGAACATGCAAAACATATACAAAAAATATATGGTAATGTGAAGGCTGAGCAGGAAAAAAGGACTAGCAGTTATGGGGATCAGGAAAAGATACAGAGAGAAAAACCAGTGCTTAATCTCAGCTTTGAAATAAAACTAGGAATTTTAAGATGCAGAGATGAGAAAGGAATATATTGTAAGGATAAGGGACAGCATGTGAAAAAGCAAAGCCATGGGGTCAAGAATCTCAAGAAAAATAACTTTAAAAAAAATGAGAAAGAAGGCATCTACAATGCAATAATCATCAAAACATCTTTGTACTGGTTAAGAAAAGAGATGCCAATTAATGGGACAGATTAGGCATAAAACATACCAAAGCAGAAGAAACTAATAACCTAGCATTTAGTAAGCAAGGATAACTATTTACTGTCACAACTTGACAAAAACTGCTGGGAAAACTGGACAGTGTTCTGGCAGAAATTAGATTTAGGTTGACACCTTATACCAAAATAAGCTCCAAATGGATATGTAACATATGCATAAAAGGTTGTATTATAAATGCAAAGTAGCAAGAAAGACCTCTCAGATCTGGGGATGGGGAAGAATGCATCACCCAAACAAAGAACTGAGAGGATCCTAGAAGGTCAAATAAACAATCTGAACTGCAAAAAAAAAAAAAATTTAAAAAGTTTTTGTACAAACAAATCAAATGCAGCTAAGATCAGAAGAGAAACAGTTAACTAGGAAAAATTTTGTGACAAGTTTTTCTAATAATGGTTTCATTTTCAAGATACAGAAGTAATGGATTCAGATTTATAAGAATAAGAGCTATTTCCCAGCTAATGAATGACAAAGACCTAGTGAGAGAAGTCAGTCTACATAAAGCCCAAAGAAATCAAAAGTCCTACTGCACAAAAATAGTCACCGCATCTCTTTCTGTAGTGGCGATCAACTGAAATTAAGGAGGTGCCCATTAATTGGGGGAAATAAACAAATTTTGGTATATAAATGTAATGAAATATTACTTCACTCCTGTAAGAAATTATGTATGATACAGTTTCAGAAAAGCCTGGGAACATATATCTCTATATCTAGATAGGGATACAGACAGACAGATAAGATAGATACAGACTGATACAGAGCAAAGGGAGAAGCAAGAGAATAATGTATACCATAACAACATTGTACAAATTAACAAATTTAAAAGACTTAAGAACTCTAATCAATGCAACAATCAACCATGATTCCTGAAGACTGATGATAAGAAATGCTACTAACTTGCTGGCAGAGAAGTCTTGAACGAAACATAGAATGAGACTTATTTCTGTATATGGCCAATAAGGGAAATCGTTTTTGCTTGACTATGTCTGTTATAAGGAGTTGGGTTTTTTGCCCCCCAGTGGGTAGAAAGAATAAAAATCTGCTTGATAATTTTTTTTAAAGCAAGAAGATAAGAGACAGATGAATAAGAAAAGAGTCAGCTTGCACAGACTGTAAAACAATATAAAGGAGAATGAGGTATAATAAACCTAAAAAAAATTAGTTGGAATTAGGTCATAAAGGATTTAATTTAAATGCTCCAGAGAGAAGCAGAAACATCTGATCATAGAGAAAAAAGGGAGCCCTTACAACTATGACACACGAGGAAGGAAGACACTAGAGAACACAGTCCAGGCACAAGGTAATGAAGGCCCAAACCTTGGGTGGTGTGGCTGAGGCATGAATAGAAAGAAGGGGCTAGATATGAGAGACACTGTGAGACTTGACAAGACTTAGTGAGTCATTAAGTATGTAAGATGAGGAAGATGGCTTCAGTCTGGCTGACTGGAAGGGCTGTACTACTCTCAGGGGAAATAGGGAAGTTCAGAAGAAGACAGCAAAAGTTCAGTTTTGGACATGTTGCCTATGGAACGTCTAGTTTGAACTGTCCAACGAACAACTGGTAACTTAGGACTAGTGCTCAGGAGACACAAACCAGCTGGATATCTAGATCTGGGAATCATCCACACAGAGGTGATAATTAAACTCATAGTTGTTAAGGATACCGAGAGAGTAAAAAAATTAATAAAGAAAAAAAAAGAGTTCATTTCCTTTCGGAAAAAAACTGAAGACTTCTCAGACTGTGTTTGCTTCAATACGATTACTTTTAAAATCACAACGAAGAGCTTAAAATTTGACATATCACATAGGAACATGCACTACCACAAATTATGTATATCAAATTATTCCTACTGAAATCTATAAAGCAGCATTGTGTTAACAGTCCACGTGGGAGCTGAGGCAAGGATGAAGAGAGAGCTGAGGCAGGCAGGACAACTGCCAGGTTCTTCCAATGGTGCAGTCAGGAAGCCATAAAGGCCTGCCCCCAGAACTACCAGGCTGGGTCAGGGGACAGCAAGAAACATTTCTACACAAGAAGTGCCACAAGAGATTAGATACACAGGATAAGAGAGAGTGAGGAACTGAAGATGATAGCTAGCTTGCTGGTCTGAGAAATTGGGAGCAAGATGGTGCCTGTGACATTGGAAGAAAGTTTCTGGGATAAAGATAATGAATTCCAGTTTGGCCACAGTAAGTTTAACATTACCATGGGACATCAAGTTTGATATCTCTAATAGGCAACTGGAAATGGGAAACAGAAGTGAGGCGAGAGATTAGGTCTGGATAGATAGGTCTGAGAATCACGGGCAAACTGAATCTGGGGAAGCTGTTTTTCACCACAGAGAGAAGGTTTTAGCACATTTCCTCTCTAGTTACTAAAGGCTGGGACTGAGCTTCACAGATCAAAGATCACCGAATTTTGTGATAAGGGTCCTTAGAAACCAATGGACTTATTTTAATAAAATTTCTTTATGAGAAAACAGGGTGAATGCTCCACGGCGTCCGTAGTAAAAAAAATTTTGTCTATTAACAAAAGCAAAGCTACCAAGTATAAAATGTATATATAAACATGAATTATTTCTTATAAAGATGGCTGGTAAACTGGAGTAAATACTTTACTCAACAGTAACATTACTGAAGATTGAGGAAAAACGCTATATTTACCAGCAAAGGAAGTCCAGATCCACTGCCAGAACTCTGTGACTGGTCAATAAGGTCTTTCAATGACTCTCCAACTGGTATAAAAGCTTCATCTTGTTCTAGGTCACGATTGTAGCAACGGCTTCTTGCTATTCTTCTGCAGTAATGCCTTAAAAAAGGACAACAATGCTAAGTGAAAAACAGTGCACACTGAATTATAAATTCTGAAGATCTCTCCAATTTATTCTCTCCTCCTGCTTTCATACAGAAACACACCCAGGTAAGTCAGCCCTGTGTACAGGAGTCCATCTGATTCTAAAAAATACTTCCAAAGGACTGTTAAGTGTAATTAGGGCAAGATCCCCTCAGTAAGTCATTCCAACACTTTAAAGTTCTCATTAGAGAATACTAGTTATGTGTTACCTAAATCCTACATGCTGCAAATTCAATTTGCAATATTTTTTTAAAAATCAACAGAGGAAGAAGATCAAAGGGGAAAAATTAAGAAAATACATTAAAAGTTTATTGAAAAGAAAAAGAAAGGAATGTCAGAATAAAATTCTTAAACAAAACAGGATTCAAATACCAAGTGGCATTCAAAATAATCACCATCATCTACAAGAGACTGTAAGTTAAACAAGTATTTTTGAAGCCAAAAATCACTAAAAAACTTACAATGTGAGTAGATTCTATGAAAAAATTACTAAACTGCATGTAAGGAAGGGCAAAAACTAATGAGAAAAATCCAAAGCATTCACGAGTACAGGGGAGCAGAGAGGTTTGGCAGGAATCCTTTCTTCTTCTGCAATACATGACAACACAAACCCAAATTACGTCAGTCACTTGTGGGACATGGGAGAAAAAGAAGCCCTCAAGGACCAGATAAAGGAACTGGGGAGGCACGATGTTTCTATGTGAGAAAAAAGAGGGGGAAATGCAAAGTAATATAAAGATTTTCTCAACTCCTCGCATCTCCTGTTTCTTTCACAACAACAATACCTGAAACAATTAGACCACATTAAAGTGTTTGTTTTTCACTGGCTGGGTGGTGCAGTGAATAGAGCACCGGCCCTGGAGTCAGGAGGACCTGAGTTCAAATCCATCCTCAGACACTTAACACAAAAACTAGCCATGTGACCTTGGGCAAGTCACTTAACCCCAACTGCCCTACCTTATCCCCTTCAAAAAGCAAAAATAAATAAGACAAAATGTTTGTTTTTCTTTTCCAAGTATGACAGAAATCCACTTCAATCTTATTAATAAAGCATGGTTCTTACTTGTAACAAAAGCAGCTGAAGAAGATGATCATAGCCATTATGCAAACAGCCATAGAAACAAGGACAGCCAGCCAACGAACACTGCCATCAAAAAATGGACCTGAAACAAATCATAACAAACACGGGTGGCAGTCTCAAGAGGGGACGACTTTACAGTCAACATCGTCTTTTCAATTTTTATAACATCTGGTTTTGAGAAAAAATACTTGGAATGTTATGAAGGCAGCACTTCAGTATTTCAATGACAGCAGCAGTTCAAGAAAAAACAAAGGTCACTGTTCATAGCCTCATGCTTCCTTCCCCCAATTTCTGATACTTCTTTTGAAATGTATTTTTAAACAAAAAAGGCAATAAGAACTGGTCTATGTTGACAGACCAGGGCACTGCACTGGGTCGTCTGTGTGATTTAAATCTTCTTTTATGGAAGATACTGGTATCATTGTGAACAAAAACTGTACCTGCATACAAAGCTTTTCTAGTGAAAAAAGGAGAAATTTTTCAATTCAACATCCCATATACCTATAAACAAATTAATGTGGTGACACTGAAAGGTCTAATGTCCTAGGTTGAGAGAAAATGTGGAGAAGGCATAAAAGTTGATCACTGGTAAATCTGCTAAGAGTTAACATACTTTTAAATGCAGTGAATACACTGGGTTTCAAGTACATGGCATAATGATAAAGGATATTCCATTTATTAACAAAAGGTACTGCATATAACATTTCAATTTAGAGCCTTTAGGTTGTACTCTTTCTTGAGTCATTTAACCTACCTATAACAACAGGAGGTAGTGTAGGCTGCAAATATTGGTTACACAGATTGGTTCGGCAACATTCAATTGTCCTCCGTAACTGAGCTTTTGGTGAATCCTGGAGAATGAAAAGTGTGAAAAATATCAATGTTTCAATATGTTACACAGATCGTGTATTCCATAGAAGGAAACCGGGGAAGCCAGGAAGTAGACAAGGAAAGAGAGCATTCCAGGCATGGGGATGGCCAGAGAAAGTGCTCAGGGTCAAGATACAGAGTGTCTTATTCACAGAACAGCCAGAAGGCCAGTGTCACTGGACTGAAGAGTACATGGGAGGTGTAAGGTATGAGAAGACTTGCAAAAGTATGTATTGGGGTAAGGGTGGGGGAGTGAGGAGGAATGGTCAAGGTTATGAAGGACTCTGAATGCCAGCAGATTCTGTATTTGACCCTGGGGGTGGAAAGGGCGCCACTGGAGTTTATTGAGTAAGAGGGTGACATGGATGGACCTGAGCTCTGGGAAAACCACTTTAGTGGAATGGAGGATAGACTGGAACAAGGAGAGACTTGAGGCAGGCAATTCACCTTCAGGCTATTTCAATAGTGCAGATGTAAGGTGATGATGGCCTCCACTAGAGAGGTGGCAGTGTCAGAGAAGAGAAGGGGGAGTATTTAAGAAATATTGTAAAGGTGAAACTGACAGGCTTTGGCAAAAGACTGAATATGTGGAGTAAGGCAGTGAGGGGTCCAGGGCGATTCCTTGGCTGTAAGCCTGAGGGACTGGGAGGAGGGTAAAACCCTAAACTGCAAAGTGGGGAAAGAGTGGGAAAGTTAGGAGGAAAGATAATGAGTTCTGTTTCGGACATGTTAAATTTAAGATGTCTACTGGACATTCAGTTTAAGATGTCGGAAAGGCAATTGGAGACATGAAACTGTTGGTCAGCAGAGAAACCAGGGCAGGAAAGGTCATCAGCACAGAAATGATAATTAAATCCATGGGAGCTGAGGAGATCACCAAGGAATTGGTATAGAGGAAAGTGGGAAAGGGGTTCGGAACAAAATCCTATGGGACACCCAGGGTCAGAGGGTGAGAATACAGCAAAGGAGACAGAGAAGGTGGAGTCAGACAGGTAAGAGGGGAGGCCAGAGGAAAGGAGTACCCTGAAAACCTAGAGAGCAGAGAGCGAGTATCAGCAGTGTAAAGGCTGCAGAGATCCAAGAGAATGAGGACTGAGAAAAGGCCACCAGATCTGGCAACTAAGCGATCCTTGGCGGCTGTGGAGAGAGCCATTACGGTGTAATGAAGAGGCTGGAAACCAGACTGCAGAGAGAGGAGAAAGTAGAAGCAGCTACTTTAACAGCCTTTTCAAGGAGTTCAGTTTCAAAGAGCAGAAAAGAAAATGGTTGATAGCAGGAATGGAAGGATCAAGTGAGGGTTTCTTCCAGGTAGAGAAGACATGAGCATGTCTATAGGCATTAGGAAAGGAACCAGTAGAGTGAGACTGGGGATGATTGAGGAGGCAATCTGTTGGAGGAGACGGGATGAAACAGGATTGCTTGAACAAGGAGAGGGGTTGGCCTTGGTAAGGAATAGGCTACTTCATCATGTGAGACAGGGTTAACAGAGAAGAGAGTGGCAGAAGGCATCTGAATGACAGGATATGAAGAAGTGAGAAGAGGGAGCTCTCAGCAAACAGCCTCAATTTTTTTCTGTAAAATATGAGGCAAGATTCTCACCTGAGAGTAGGGGGGTGGGGAGTTCTGGGAGGTTTAAGGAAGGATGGAAAGATCTGTAAGAGCCAACGGGGGAAGTGAGTTTACAAAGGAAGAATAGGAGGACTGTCTAGCAACAGGAAGGGCCCAGTTGAGGTTGGTGTATAACACAAATCTGTAGAGGACCCAGTCAGAAGAGTCACATAGTTTTCTCCAGTTTCATTCAGTAGCACATGAGTAACAGCAAAGGCTGCAAATGGTGGGAGGAATCCAAGGCTGAGGCTTGGCAGGATGCAATCGATGATAGGTCGAGAGGGGAGAAGAGGAGAGAATGGCTGGTGATGGGTGCGACGGTCTAGGAGAGCACCAAGGGGTCGAGGGACTGGAGGTTACAGCGAGGATAAAGAACAGGCTTTGGTATGGGAAGGCAGAGCCAGTCAATAGATTATGATTGGATAAAGAGATTTCAAAGTACACACAAGAAACACAGAAAGCAGAAGGAAGAGAATCTTTGAGGGGAAGACTACAGAGCCTGAGAGATCTAAACAGTCTTTTGCAGAAGGCAAAGTCATTTTAACTGAGTTTCGAGAGAAGCCACGGAGATGAAGAACTAGAAGGTTGGGAGAAAGGGCTCAGGGAATAGGCCACAGCCTGTACTACAGAGGTGATTGTGTGAGAGGTCCTGCGGAGGCAGAGACAATGACACAGACACATACGTGCTTTGGGAAGGAGAGATGTCCCTTGAGTTTATTCTGTGACGTAGTTGAGGCTCAGTATGGTGAGGCCTCCATTTCTGAAGGAAATCTCAGACAAAGCTAACCTCTTTAGTATAATTACATCTGGGTTTAGAACCCAAAACGTCCCTTGGCTGACTTCTCAGTTCTTACCACTAACTCTTCATACTGTTTGTCACAGCCCTTCTATGTCACTCCTACTGTATGACCTCTTCTCCTCTATCAATCAACAGGTAAGTGGGTCCTAAATTGTATCTGGCTTACCTCATAAACTTCAGTATTTTGAAATGTTTCTGAGCTTTGAAAATCATGTAGAAGTCTGCTGCCCTTTCTAGATAAGCTTCCCAGGTTGAAAGGTAAGAGAGTAAGTCACTTTTACAGGGGGAGCAGCATCTCAAGACACAGGTGTTCTCAATGAAGAGCTACCCCCTCAGTCTGCCCTTCTAATCATTAAAGCGCTAATGTAAAACATCTTCTTGGTTTTGTGTCTCCTGACTAAATAAGTCCTTCTGATTTTTCACCCCAGACAGACGGGATGATTCAAGGGTCTGAATGAGGAACTCCAGTTTCCCCGAATCTTTACATAATGTTAAACAAGCCATTTCTCAATGACATATTCTTCAAATCTAAATAAGTAAACAGTGATGACTAATCTCAAAAAATACCCTTGGAAGTTATAAAAAATTAAGTTGAAGGGTTTGGGATCTTTCGTGGTAATACCCACCCTTAGTGCCACCCAACATTTGCAAATGGAAGAACTGTCATAATTTTAAAAATAAATAGCTAATACATATCTAGAATCACAAACTGCAATAAGCCCCAAGACATTTAAGTAAACAGTGTCACATTGGAGCTTGAAGGGATTTTGGAAACCAGTGGATTTAGACTCATTTTACAGAGGAGGAAAGTAAGACTGCAACATACAAAGGTGATAGTGGCATACGGGGCTGTGCTAACCCAGCTCTCGTCACCGTTCTCACCAGGGCAGCTTGCTGAACAATCTGAAATCAGATCTTACCTTGCACTGAAAATCGGAACCTTCATACTTCATACAGCCTGAAGCTAATGTAGTCTCACCTTGATCATCTTCTTCTATGATGGCAAAGCAATGACCATTAGTTCTGAAAGAATTGTAAAGATTTTCATTTAAAATGTAGACTTCAATGAGACTGTACATTGCTCTCAGTTATAGCAGTTAGGATGCTTTTGTTTAAAACAAAGCGGCTAGGTAAATAAATGCTCTCCAGCTTTGTTTGAATTAAGACCAGAAGCATCAATAAGGCCAAGCCAGACTAATAGTTGAACCAAGACTAGGATGCAACTTTCTAGACACAGAGTGCAATGCTTTCCCCCAGCCCCATCCCACTGCCTCAGTAAGAAAGCATATCTAACAGGAAAAAAAATACACCCCTTGGATATCTTTGAACAATACTAATTTTTTGAGGGGTTAAGGCTAGGCAGTTGGGGTTAAGTGATTTGCCCAACATCACGCAGCTAGTAAGTGTCAAGTGTCTGAGTCCAGATTTGAACTCAAATCCTCCTGACTTCTGGGCTGGTGCTCTATTCACTGCCCCACCTTGCTGCTCCCAACAACACTAATTTTTTATGGGAGAATGTGTTTAGTGCAGAAAAATATGGGCAATAGAAAATACAAGTTGAATTTTTGAAAAGCTGGTGCAAAGTAGCTCTTGGGGAAGCTTTCACTATCAAACTCAGGAGGACTCTCAAAAATGAGAGGTTGCCTACTTAGTCACAAAATAAAGCTAATCACCACCAGGGGGCAGACAAACCAAAGGCAGTGCAACTAGCACCAGCCACACTGGAGGCAGCACAGAATGGTGGTACCATACAGCATTCTCCATGAAAACCAAATACCTTAAACCTGACAAACTCACTCACATTCAAATTACACAACCAATCTTTTCTTTAAGGTGTAAAAAGCCAACAAACCAGTAAAGCCGGGCAACTCGAGGGCCTGACTTAGGGAGGACGCCTTGGCAGGTTTATTTGCACCATCACATCCGACATCACCCTGAGACATACAACACTCACTCAACATCCTAAGCATCTGAGAGCTCATCCCTGTGCCTCTCTCCTTCCAGCCTGATTTGGGACAAAGTGGACAATCCATCCCAGGTCCTAACAAGACAATACAATCTAGATAATGTGACTATGCGGCTTTCTAAGTCACTGTGCAGCCAAAGGGGGTTATGGGTAGTTTCTTTCTTTTTAAAACAACACGAACTACAACCCTCTCCCCAAAGAAAGGCTGGTTTCCACCCCTATTTTCACTTGTGTTTTAGGCTCATGGGGTAAGAGTAAAGGTAAAGGTAAGCCTGACCTGTGTAAGAGGCAGTGTGGCCTAACATAATGGTCCCAAACTCAAACAGAAACGATCCCTTTGGCTGCACAGTGACTCAGAAAACTGTGTAGCTTCATTGTCTAGATTGTATTGCATTTATCTGAGGCACATTTCTCCATAATCTTTTTTTTTTCCTGAAGCACTAGGGCAGCAAGTCTGACACCTCTGGCCTAGTGGGCAGAGAACTGGCCTCAAACCGGGTCAGGTTCTGCCTGTGACACGTGGTGACTGAGGCACTCTGAGCCAGCTTCTGCACCTCTGAGAGCTCAAGGCCACCCTGGAAGGTCCCCGGAGGCAGAGAAGGTCCCAAGCTGAGATGGTAGAGAACATTTCCCATAGCAGTGAAGTCACCTGTCCTACCCTACTCCAAAGACATGCAAACTCAGGTTCAATAAGGTTTAACATGAAAGTCTCACAAGTTTATAAAAACAGGGGAGGGGAATATATAAGGTCCTTTATTAATATATTTTCAGGTGGAGCCTGATGAGGGAAAGTACTGGATTCCATTTTTTTATTTCCCTTTGAAAATAACAGCTCACATTTATGTGGTTATCCTGTAACTGGAGCAGAGCTTTCTTTACAACTCTCTTGCAAAGTAGGGAATCTAAGGATGTATTATCCTGTCGTAGAGATGAAAAAAAAAGGTTCTAAGAGATAGGCTTCCCCAAAGCCACATAGCTAGTGGCTTTCAGGGTGAGGGATTGAACCCAAATCAGTTATGATGTCTCTCTAGGAAAACAGGTGCCTCCAGTGGTGCATGCCTATAATTCCTACTACTGAGGAGGATGAGGCTGGTGAGTTTCTGAGTTTGTGAATTCTGAATGCCAGTATGGCTAAGTCAATCAAGTGTTTACACAAAATTTAACACCAATATGTGAGACCCAGGAGGTTTGGGGGAGTGGGACAAGCTCTGTAAGGAAAGGCAAAGCAACCCAGGTCAGAAATGGAACAAGTCAAAGCTTCCATACTGATCAGTGGTGAGGCCCAGATCCATGAATGGCTGCTGTACTTCCAGCCTGGGCCAAATAGGAAGGAGAGAGGCAAAAGGAGAAAGAAGAAGAGGAAGAGAGAGAGGGAAAGGAGAGGGGAGAAATGAGAAGGAAAAGGGAGGATGGGAGAAGAGAAAGGGAATCTTACTCCTAAAGCAATATATTATATGCAAAATGGAAAGCATTTTGAATCTTCAAGGATGAAAGCTATCATGTAAAATTAACTGTTACTAGGCTATTTACTTAACACGTCCTTAGACTAGGTGAGCAAACTTATAGCATTTTGTATCTATCACTGTTATTGCCACTGTAAGACCTCTTACACAGAATACTCACATGCATGTGTTATTAATAGCATCATCAGGGCAATGTCCCGAACAGTGGCACTTCAAAAAAGGCAAAGTGTCCTCTGGTGCTAAGGTCACTCCATTTTCCTGCTTTTTTTGATTTTGGTCTGACTTCATTTCTGTACCATGAAGGAATCGACTGTCTGGATTCTGTCCTGCATATTAACATATAAGAGAATTATAAACATTTTATAAAATCATTTGAATTGGTTATTAATAAATATTTTCAAATTACCTTATCAGAACAATATAAAATACCATTTGACCTTAGGTACAAACAATTCCTTTCAAACCATTAAAAATGAATCTTTCGACGATATGACTACATGCTATAACTTGGGAATTTTGCTCCAAAAGATTTATCAGGTTTCACCAAGACACTTAGAACACAGTACAGAGTCTAGGGCGATCTAAATATAATTATTATAGCAACTGAAAAGCAAATAACTTACCCAGATAAATGGAAGCTTTCTTTGACACGCCATTGATATCTCACACACACATACACACACACACACACACACACACACAATGTGAGTGTGTATTTATGTATTTTACTTAAAGCTTCTGAGATAGGTTTTAAATGCCAAACTGAAGGTTTGGATTTGATTCTAGACATTAATAAAGGGCCACTGGAACTTTCTGAGCAAGAAAGTGACATGGTTTAGAATTGTGTATCAGGAATGTCAATTCAACAGATATGAAGGAGACTGGCCTGGAAATAGAAGACTATGAGGCTGAGACACCAAGGAGGATGCTACTGAAATTATTTAATGAGACAGGCTGGGAGCCTGAACTAAAGAGTCATCATGCAAGTAAAGAGGAGGGAGCAGATGCTAGATATTGTAGAAGAAAAATCAGTAAGACATGGGAGCTGATTAGAAAGGGGTGGTAGGCAAGGGGGAGGAGGAGGGTGAGTGAGGGGTGAAGAACCTGTGCCCAAGGCACATGTGGCCTTCTAGGTCATCAGGTGCAGCCTTTAGACTGAGGAGTCCAAGTTTTACAGAACAAATCTTTTTATTAAGTGGATTTGTTCTGTGAAGTTTGGATTCAGTCAAAGGGCTATACCTGAGGACCTAAAGGGCCACATGTAGCCTTAAGGGCTCAGGTTCCCCACCCCTGGTTTAGGAAGACTCCAATGTTGAAAAACCCAAGTGACTAGAGAGATGGTAGTGCCCTCAACAGAAACAAGGATTAGGAAAAGGAGTGAGTAGGTCAGGGTACGGGGGAGATAACAAAATTCTGTTTTGGATGCCTTTGGAATCCAGCTGTAAGTGTCCAGTTGGCAACATGGCTCCCATCACCTTTTACTGGCTGAGTCCAGATTAGAGTCCAGGCATCATAAACTCTACATTCTCGCCCAAATGGTACATCTGCTGTTCCTGCACAGAACAAGTCCTCTCCTCTGACTCCAAGCCTTTGCAAACTGTCCCCCTGCTTCCTTCAAGGCTCTGCTCAAGTGCCCCTTCCAATAGGAGGCTTTTCCTGGGGCACCTGGATATGATTTTGCATTTAAAGGATGTTCTGAAAGTCTTAGTGAAGTTTTGAGCTTTAATGGCCTAATACCACTTTAATAACTTAAAAACGGAATCAAGACTTTTAGAATACCCCATATTTGCTCCTTTTATGTGCATACATTTCTCTCCAGCAGAACATAAGCTCCTTAAGGGAAGAGACTGTTTTTGTCTTTAAATCCCTAGTACCTAGCACAGTGTAGCACACATGTATAGGCTTTAGAACGAATTAACTATATAGTCTTTTTTTAAAAAAAAACTCCACTTTTGTTTCTGTGTGGACTAATGATTGCTCAGCATCTTACTTTGGATTTGAATTATTAAAGTAAGGAACAGTGCGAACAGGAACTAACCGTCTATTTTATCTGATGTATTGCATCTTATGACCAGTCTGTTGGGAACTGAATGTTATCATTGGGTATCTCTTTGATGGTCTATTGAGAAAACGGTTTTCTTAAATTAGAAAATAGGTTGCAATCAAAAACACACTACTCCCTTTGGTATTACATCTGCCTATCTTGGTAGAGCACAGCAGAGACCAACTGCCTCAGAGACATCATGAAGCACCTACAATAACCAGGGTCATTCCCTCAGGTCTGAGTCTTCTGCACATTTGAAGACTGAGGGACAAACAAATTGGAAATGAGAGTGTTATAAATGGGTTTCATATACTGCAATGAATTTAAATGGGTAATAAAAACTATAACGTGGGCTTAAATAAATTAAAGACTTTAGCCATATGTACTTAAATGAAATATTTAACAGAGAATAATACCAGGGACTTAAATCAGAATCATGAGAGGACCCACATGCACAAAAATTATTTATCACAGTACTTTTTGTTGTAGTAATGACTTGGAAACAAAGTGGGTGTCCAACAAGTGGAGATTGGTTGAACAAATGGAAGCAGATGAATGTAATGGAACATTACTGTACATTAAGAAATGACAAACATGACAGTATCAGAGAAACCTGGGAAGGCTAGTATAAACAGCTGCTGAAGTAAAAGGAGGAAAAAAAATTCACACGATAGCCACAATAAGAGATGTAAAGAGAAGCAACTGTGAAAGAGTACAAAAGTTCAATCAATGCTCCGAGCAATGATGACGTCTGAGGACTGATGCAGACACATGCTGTCCACCTCCAGTCAGAGACAATAACAACTCAACACAGAGAACGAAACATGCAATTCAGATATGGCCAACGTGTTCAGATGTTTTGCTGCACTGTAATAATTTGTTACAACGGAGGGATTCTATGAGGGAGGAGGGAAGTTAGTGCGTAGTGACTTAGGAGAAAAAAAGGCAAAGAACATCAACAAAGCATTATAGAAAGCACACAGGAGACAAGAGGAAGTGCAGGAAGGGGCACAAACAAGGCACTTTTGTCACCACAATGTCAAACTTGTTACGTACTTTTAAAAATTAAAACTATATCAATGTATTGCTATGGCCAGGTTGGATTTAATACCAGGAATGCAAGATTGAGTCAGTATTAAGAAAACCATAAACCCAACATATTAATAACATAAACAAAATCATATAATTACATCAATAAATGCAGAAAAAGCTATAATCAAAATTCAACAGTCACGTTAAAAACATTAAAGGCACAGGAATAGAAAGACTACTCACTGATATGGTGAATAATGTCTAAATAAAATTAAGAGGTAGCATTATATGCAATGGAGAAATGCTGAAGTCTTTATGATAAGATCAGGGGTAGAACAAGAATGTCAACTGTCACCTTTATTGTGTGACAGAGTTCTCGAAATGTTAATGATAAAACAAGTAAAATAAATTATCTACAAAGAGGAAACAAAATGAACTCCTCCTGCAGATGAGGTGATGTTTCACTTAAAGAACCCTAGAGAGTCAACTAGAAAATTAACTGGAACACCATAGCAAAGCAGGAGAACATAAATTTAATCCACATAAGTCATCAGCCATTCAATATTCTACCAAAAAAATCCAGTGAAAAGAGGCAGAAAGAAAAATTCCATTTAAAATATACACAAAATGTACAAACTATCTGTGAGCCTAACTACCAAGACACACAGGAATTATATGACCACAACTACAAAACAACTCTTCAAAGAAATAAAGGCAGACTTAAATAACTGGAGGGATCTTCATTACCCATGGCTGAACCATGCAGATACAGTAAAAATGGCATTATCTAAATGCATTTCTTTTCAGTGCCACACCAATCAAAACACCTAAAGGCTATTTTATAAAATTAGGGGAAGGAGATCACCTGAAGGAAGACTCTCAAGGGAAATAATGAAAAAAGGGGTAAGAAGGTAGCTCTGAAATAAGAGACCTCAAACTGCTACAAAGCAGTCATCATCAAACTGTTTGTTACTGGGCAAAAAACAGGAAAGCTGATTAATGGAAAAGAAAGCTTACAATGTGAAGATACGTACATTTCTGACACGGTAATTAAAGAAACCCAAAGATCCCAAGCACTTCAATAAATACTCCCTATTCAACAAAAACAACTGGAAAAACTGAAAAGCAGTTTCCCAGCAATTAGGTGAAGATCAACATCTCATACCACATATTATAAACAAATTAATTACAGGAACACGCGGGAAGACGTCCTTCACAGCTACGGACAGGGAGAGAGCTCGTGATGAGCCACGGGACAGAGAAGATCGCTGAAGACGACATGAGCGGTTCTGACCACTAACAGCAACAACAGTAACTAGAGCTTACACAGAGCTTTCAGGTTTGGAGAGCGCTGTACAAACATTATCTCACCTGATCCAAACAACTGTGAATACGGCTATTATTATCTTGTGATAATTAGGTTAAGTGACTTGTCCAGGCTCACACAGGTACTAAGACAGGATGTGAACTTTGGTCTTCCTAACTCCAGATTTAATATTCCATCCTCTGCACCACCTAGCTTCCTTATTATGTAAAAATCAAAATTTCTGACACAAAATCAATTCAGTTAAAATTACAAGTGAAAGTTAACTGGGGAAAAAAATCTTTGCAGCAAATTTCTTTGATAAATGCTTCATAGCTTAGATACACTAGGAACAGATTCAAATATGTAATAGCAAAAGCCATTCTCCAGCAGACAAATGATCACAGACATAGGATATAAAAGGGATTTCTCAAAAGAGAAAAAAGAAAGTTATTAACAGTTATATAAAAATGTTACAAATCACTAATAAGAACAGAAATTCAAATTAAACAAACTAAGGTTCTACTGAATAGCCATAAAATTGGCAAATATGACAATGAAGGTTAAATGTTAATTGTGGGAGGGTAGGAACACTGAAACACCTACTCCTATGGAGTGAAGAGCCATGAACTGGGTCAGCTATTCTGGAAAGCAACTTGTAATTATGCCCCAAAAGTCACTAAACTATTATCAGGCATTTGAGTCAAATAAAACTAAGAAAGAGGGAAAGGACCTACATGTACAAAAATATTTATTTATAACGGCACTTTTTGTTGTAGCAAAAAAATATATATATTAAAAGAAAGAGTTCGCCCATAATTTGGAGAATGGCTAAAATAAATTATGTTATATCAATATAATAGAATATTATTGCTACAAATGAACCCAACGATAGGCACACATTCAGAGAAACCTAATAAGGCCTACATGAAGTAGAACTAGGAAAGCAATCTATTCAATTCACATTTTAAAGAAAAATAATTTTGAAAGACTTAAAAAACGTTGTCAATGCAATGAACTACCAACTATGACTCCAAAGGACAGATAATAAAGCAATGATATCCACCACCGACAAAAGAATGAAGAGAACCCAAGTACCAACTGAGAAGTTCAGGTCTGGCTATGACCAATGTTCTGCTGACTATGCTAATCTGTTGCGAGGTTCTTCCCCCCCCCCCCCCTTTTAATTGGGGGAAGGGGAATTTAGGAGGGAAGAGATTATGATAGTAGCTAAAGAAGAAAAGTGTAAAGATGGGGTTGAAAACAGCCCACCTGATGATTTTAGCCTTGAGCCTTAAGTAGACAAATCAGTCATTCATCTATTTTAGACTAAGTATTAAATGGCCTTTAAATGAGAATGACTTTGCACTATTTCATCAGGATGAAGAAATCTGGCCGTGCCACAGGCTTAAGTTTAAAAGAAACTGATATCCAGAAATTCCAGAAATTGGAGGATGTGTGACATATCTGAGGAGTAACCACGGGGGAGGGGAGATCGGGGGGAGGGATGGAGGGTATAGGAAGAGAGGCCTGGACTTGGAACAGGACTTTGCAAGCAAAGTGTGCAGATTTTAGTTTTTCTATCTCTCCATTAGACAGTGAGCTCCTTGAGGGCAGGCACTGTCTTTTGTCTCTTTTTGTCATCCATACTGCCTAGCAGATAAGAGGACTTTAATGCATGTTTACTGATTCTTTTCATCTGAGTCCTGGAGGCACCCTTAGGTCACCTTGCCAGCAGCAAGCATGCAGTGAGAGCCAAGGACAGACGGACTTCAAAGGAACTGCTTCAGTACCTGATGAATGGGAAGAAAGGTTTTCAACAACGAGGAATCACATGCTCTCTAAGCTTGAGTCCACTTCCTATGGACTCTGTGTATACTTTTGGGAGAATGTGTCAGAAACTCTGAGGAAGATGTCTGTACTCTCATTAGTATACTACTTTCACAAATATCTTTGTAGATTCCTTATAGAAGGGGCAGCTAGGTGGCGCAGTGAATAGAGCACCGGCCAAGGAATCAGGAGGACCAGAGTTCAAATCCAACCTGAGACACTTAACACAAAAAAAACTAGTCATGTGACCTTGGGCAAGTCACTTAACCCCAAGTGCCCTAACTTCTCTCCTCCAAAAAAAAAAACCAAAAAAAAAAAGATTCCTTATAGAATCCCTCATTGTGTGTGTGTGTGTGTATGTGTGTGTAATATACTTCTATTTCTACATGTTTTTCCCCAACAGAATCTAAGTTCCTACAGAGCCAGGATTTTTTATAAATTATTTTATCTTTCTATCCCCAAGTCCTAGGTGAATACTAGATCTGGAATCAGGGAGACATGAGTTCAGACCCAAACACAGACACTTATTAGCTGTGTGACCCTGAACAAGTCACATAACTTCTGTTTGCCTCCATGTCCTCATCTATAAAATGGGGATAATAATAGAATACACAAAGTGGTTGTTACAGATCAAATGAATTAGTCTGTGTAAAGTGCTTTGCAAACTTTAAAACTCTAGGACAGAGGATGAGTGTGAGTGGATGAGAATTTAAGGCAGGGAGAACAATGAGGGAACTGCAAGAGTTCAGGCACATGCGTGTGACCAACTCTCACAAACCGGACTCTCCTCAGCAACACACAGCTTTAAGACAGCTCTAAAGGTCTCAGAAGGGAAGGAGATGTCTACATTCAGAGAAGGATCTAGAAAGAACAGAGTTCAAATGGAGACTGAAGCAACCTACACACTCTCGTTCTTTTCCGTGTTTGGTTCTCTTTCTTTTTTCCCCACTGTTCACTCCATTGGTTACAACCCTTCTGTACAACCAGACTAATGTCCAATGTGAAAAGTTTTTGCAGAACCTATAATTGATTGCATGCTGCCATGGGGGGAAGAAGAGGAAGGGGAGAAAATCTGAAACTCAAGGGACTGTGGAACTAAATCTTATAAACTAAAAGTAAATAAATAAGTCAATTAAAAATTTTTAAAAAAAAAGAGTTCAGGCAAAAGGGTCTGGAACTGAAGTGGCAGCTACCTAAGTAGAATGGAATCAGGTAAGAGGTGGCATGGAGCTATAGATGGCAAGATATGGCAATGGATTATATCCGTGGGGTAAGGGGCAGTGGAGAGGTAAGGGTAATGCTGAGGTCACAAACCTCTAAGAATGGTTGTGCCTGCCTTTGAAATATGGAAGTTCAATAGAGGTTAACATTTGGGGGGAACAGCAATGAGAAGATGACAAGCTTAAGGACTAGAGCCAAGTAAGAGAAAATGGGAAATGATGCTTTGAGGAGAGCTGATGTGCACGCCGGCAGAAGAGGGTGATCACAATGGCTGGTCTTTCTCTTCTTGATAAAGTATGAGGTAGCTCCTCTCCTCAGACAAAAGGGGAGATGACAGTATAAATGACTATGAAAAAGAAGAGGTTTCGAAAATATGCTCTGTAAAGTGATGATCATTCAGGGAAGAAGAAAAAATAATCATGCAGTCATGAGGGCAAAGTTGATATTAGTAAAAAATCTGTGATAACTATCAAAGTTGATCACTGCTGAGATGGTAGAATAAAAGCAGGAACTGGGCTGAGCGCCTGCTCCAACCACTCCAATACCTGTAAAATACGACTCTAAACAAACTTTAGAGCTACAGAACCCACAAAGTGACAGAGTGAAACAAATCTCCCGCTGAAGGCAGCCTGGTAGGCCAACAGGAAGCGTCCATCACATCTCACAGGGAGACGAGCACAGCCCTGCAAGAGCTGGGCGGGCCCAGACCTGGGGTGGCCCAACCATCAGTGGCACAGACCAGCTAGAGCAGACTTCAGGAGAGTGAATCACTGGCAGCTGTGGCAGTTGTCAAATTTCTCAACCCATAAACACCAAAGAGAAAGTAAAAGGTCAGTGGGGAACCCTGTTGATCCAGAGTGAGAGAAGAACTCAGTCCAGCCCCTGCCCCTGGGGTGGCAGAGGTGATGGCAGCTGCAATTGCTGCCAATGCTGCTGCTTCCGGATCCTGGCCTACAGATCATAGGGGGACCAAGTGACTGTTCAGAGGGCATTTGTAGGAATCTCTCTGCTGGCACTGAGACAGGATTCTCCTGCTTTGTACCCTGCTTGGATCTGGGTCACAGTCTTGGGTGGTGGTCCTGGGGTGAGGAGAGCTGGTGTGGCAGTTTGTTGAGGCTATGGAGGGAAAGTCCTTCTCACGGTTCTGAGGCAGGTGCCTGGAAGAAACTCTGACAACAGCTGCGCAAAACCCCAGCAATTTGGGACACAGCACTCTCCACTCTGGAAGCAGAGTTCTACCATGGGAAAGAGCTCAAAAGTCAAGTAATTGACTGGCAAGATGAGCAAACAGAGGAAGCGTAATCAGACTACAGAATCTTTTGGGGGGGACGAAGAGGATCAAAATGTAGAATAGAAGAAGACAACAAAGTCAAAAGTCCTGCATCAAAAGCCTCCAAGAAAAATATGAAAGGTTACAAGCCATGGAGGAGCTCAAGAAGGATTTAAATCTAGTAAGAGAAATAGAGGAAAAATTGGGAAGAGAAATGAAAATGATACAAGAAAATCACAAAAAGCAAGTCAACAACCTGACTGAAGAAAATAACACCTTAAAAAATAGACTAACTAGGGACAGGTAGGTGGCACAGTGAACAGAGCGCCGGCCCTGGTATCAGTAGAACTTGAGTTCAAATCTGGCCTCAGACATTTGACTCTTGCACTCATTAGCCATGTGACCTTGGGCAAGTCACTTAACCCCAATTGCTCCATCCTTCCCCCATCCAAAAAAAAACAAAAACAAAAAAATAGACTAACTCAAATGGCAAAAGAGGGCCAAAAAGCCATGAGGAGAATGCCTTAAAAGTAGAATTTGTCAGATGGAAAAGAAATTTCAAAAATTCACTGAAGACAATAATTCCTTCAAAATTAGACTGGAGCAAATGGAAACTAATGACTTCATGAGAAATCAAGATATAATAAAATAGATCCAAAGGAATGAAAAAAATAGAAGGCAATATGAAATATCTCACTGGAAAAACCACTGACCTGGAAAATAGATCCAGGAGAGATAATTTAAAAGTTATTGAACTACCTGAAAACCATGATCAAAAAGAGTCTAGACATCATCTTTCAAGAAATTCTCAAGGAAAACTGCCCTGATATTCTAGAACCAGAGGGCAAAATAGAAATTGAAAGAATTCACCAATCACTTCTTGAAAAAGATCCCAAAAAGAAAACTCCTAGGAATATTATAGCCAAATTCCAGAGTTCCCAGTTCAAGGAGAAAATATTACAAGC
>CM053589.1:178805114-178823641 GCA_028646515.1 Pseudochirops corinnae | reverse complement strand
GGGGGGGGGTTTTAGGGAGCAGGCTAACGACTGGGGGAGCTGGGGGGAAGGGGAGCTGCTTGGAGGGGACAGCGCATGGGGCGGAAGCGGGAGGCCGGCAGGGGTCTACGGGTCATTAGGGTAGAGGCTGGGGACGAAGCGGAGGGCGCGGGAGGGAGCTCGGGGGTACCGCGAGGCAAGTGGGGTGGCGGGGGCAGACAGGGTCGGGGCAAGACAGGCACTTAACAGGTGGGGGCGGGACGGGCCGAAGCCGAAGACAGGGGGCTGCCCGAGGGGGTCAGAGGCATAGGGGAGGGGCGGGGGTCCAGGGGGCGGGCGCAGCTCGGCGGCTCAGGCCCGTCCGGCCCCGCGGCCTTGCGTGAGCGCGCGCCCCGGCCCGCACCCCAACTTCCCGGGCGGCGGACTCACCGGGGGCGCGGGGGGCTCATCCTTCCTGCCGAGGGCCGGGCGGCCGGACTCCTGGGGCCCTCCCCGGCCGCCGCCGCCGCCCTCCCCCCGGGCCTCTGCAACCTCTCTGGCCGGCCCGGCTCGGGCTCCGGCAGCGGAGCGAGCTCCGGCTGGGGCGGTGCGGGCGCGGACGGGTGCGGGTGCGGGTGCGGGTGCGGGTGCGGCCGGCGCTCCGAGGCGTCGCTCCCGCTCCTCGAGTCTTCTCTCCCGGCCCGCTCCCTCCCTCTGTCCGTCTCTCCCCGGGCTGCGCGAGGAGGAGAAGGAGGAGGAGGAGGCGGAGGAGGAGGAGGCGGCGGAGGCGGCGGCGGCGGCAGCGGCGGATTCCAATCAGTGCAGCTGCGGCCCAGACGAGGCTCGGGACGGCGGGGGAGGGGGAGGGGTTGGAGCCGCAGCCGCGGGAGGGGGAGGGGAGGTGCGCGGGGAAGGGGGCGGGGCGCAGAGGGGGCGGGGCCAGATCCGAGCTCGGCACGCACGCACGCACCCCCACGTTCCTGCGCAGACCCCGCCCCGCCCTTCCCATCCGGGGAGTCGGAAGGAGCCGAGCGAGCGTCGGCGGAGGCGTCCGAAGGGTTCCGGGGCTCTCCTCTTCTCTCCGCCCCGCCCCCGGACGTCGCCGGCCCCTGGGCAGCCTCGTGCTGGGAGCCTCCCAGACGGGGTACGGAGCACAGCAGGCGCTCAATCGATGCTGGTTGGCCACTCCCCCTCTTTTCTGGACCCTCGATAGTCATTTCACAGAAAGATATGAAAAGCAGAGGTTGCTGCCATTTGCACTGTGGGAGGGAATTCCTCCACGGACGAGATCCTGGCTCCGTCTCTAAGCAGGAGTGCCTGGAATCTGATGTTTGACCCGAAATCCCTTCTGACCCTTCCCCCCGTTTTCTCCAATCATCCCGCACCTCTTGTTTGTACACAGCTCCTTCCCCAGAGCTCCGGAGCACCCCAGGGGTCTGCCACCCGCGGCTTCCCTGCAGCCCTCCTCCCAGGCCCTGGCGACAGCCCCCCGGGACAGACGCCCCTGGACCTCGGGAGTCCCCGGCCCCCTGCATTCCTGTGCGTGGTGAAGCTACCTGCCTGTCCTACCCTCCGCCCCGCTACCTGCGCAAAGGGGGTGGTCTAACGCCCGCAGATAGTTCAGTCTAACACCCCGTGCAACCCCAGAACTTGCAGGAGAGAATGCAACCCCTCCATCTCTTATCCTGTCCCTTCCCGCCCACCAGAAACGAAAAGGGAAAAGAGACGGAGGGTTGGGGGAGGAGAAGGGGAAAGCTGGGGGCGTGTTTTAGGCCGCTGACAAATGGAAAGGTCACCACTCAGCCCAGCCCCAGTCCAGCTGGTCAACGCGAAGTCCCCCCGGCTTCTGGCTGGAGCCCCTCGCTGCACCTCCCTCCCAGGGGGTCCACCTGTGCACCGTCTCCAGAAATGCCACTTGCCAAAGGCTTGAAGGTGAGATTCCGTACGATGAAGCGGCCTCTCCCAGCCTTCGCTTTAGCGCAGCAAGCACGTCTTAAGCGCTCATGGCCCCCAGACCCCCGTGATCAGCGCACAGGGACTTGAGGCACTCGCCTATGTTGCCCATAAGGAGATAGCAGCGTTGGTAGCTTTAGAGCTGAAAGCTATCTTGGCGATCAGCAGATCTGATCCCTCCATTTACTAATGAAGCGTTGGGAGTGAGCTTGCCAGACGTCACCCAGGTATGGCTACAGTATCCCGCTAGAGCTGGGGTACGAACCCAGGCCCCCTAAATCCCATCTTCCTTCCACTAAACCACACTGCGATTGACCGAGAGAAAAAGTGTATCAAAGCCAGGGGTGGGGATCCGGCTACCTCGAGGCCACGTGTGGCCTTCTAGATTCTCGGGTGGTTTTCCAGAACCAATCCTTATTAAAGGGATTTGTTCTGTGAAGTGTGGGTTCAGTCAAAGGGCCGCACTTGAGGGCCACATGTGGCCTTGAGGACGCGAGTTCCCTACCCCTGATCTAAGTGGTTCCAGAAGGGTGGGCGAGCTTGGGGAGACGTCTTAATGGACCGGAGATGGTCAACCATCATAGATTTCCATCTGAAAGGTGCATTTTGATCGTCATATCCACACCTCTTCATTTTAAAACTGAGGAAACAGACGCAGAGAAGTCTTGTTGAGGAAGAAAAGGTAAGTAAAATTAAGGGGAAGGGGAGTACTGTCGCTGCTGGCAGAAGAAACAGGGCACAGAGACAAAAAGTGCTAGGGATAGATGGGGGGCTACACCCCTCCACCCTCAATTTGTGGTCTCTGTGTCCATCCATCCGTAACTTGAACCTCACACAAGCTCTGGGCTGGGGCTAGCATAAAGGAGGTAGCAACATTCCTTTTTGATCCGCGTTTAAATCCTGCCACGGACACTCGTGATCCTAGGCAAGTGATTTAATCTCTCATTGCCTCAGTTTCCACATCTGTAAAACAGAAGTAATAGTACCTACACCTCCAGGTTGTTGTGAGGCTAAAACTAGTTTAGCATGGGAAGCACTTTGCAAACTTTCCAAGCTATGAATTCTAGGGGGAGAGGTTGTGTTTTCTTTTGCTTTAGGCAGGGCGTTTTTGGTCACTCAAAAAGTCTGAAAAACTTCCCACTTTCCTTTTTCCCTCTGAAATTGTGGGACTCTAAATTACTCCGTAGGTGAAGGCCTACTGGTGGAAAGTTTCCTCCCTCTGGGGTTCCCAAAATCACAGATCCAACCCTATCCCTTTAAGCATTGTTGTTAAGAGAACAGCCCTAAGGCCCCTTACCATTGTAAGGTTTATTTCCATAATGAGAGTAAATCTGGAGGTCCCTGACCTTAACCATAGAAACTTCCCCCAGGATAGGAAGTTGTCAACCCAATTTATTGGTGCTTAGTCTGTACTAAAGACATTTAATTTGAATACACATCACTGGGCTCTTATCTTGAGAATTTTTAGTCATTAACGGTTGGGTGAAGTGTGGAATCTACTAAAACTGAAGGAATTAATCCCTTCCCGCTGGATTGGCTCCCCCGTCCCAGAGTGGGAGCTGCCTCCGCCCTAAAGGAACTGCAACAGGCTCAGAGAGGTTTTGGACTTGTTGTGGTAACACAGCTAGTCTGAGGCGGGAATGGAGCTTAATTTTTCCGGTCTCCTGCTCCATCTCTCCAACCATGCTAATAAAAGTAATTTGACGCATTTCTTCCTGAACAGCAATCAGTAAAACAGCTAAACTTCTCCACCTCCTACCTACTCTCTCAATCCTCTCTGTTTAGTGTTCTCCATAATGAGAAAATGTTGGACACCTAGGTGACTCATTAGCAGTAAATCAGGACATTGTTTTTGTGCTTCTAGATGTGATTAAAATAAATAGACTCCGAATTCCAAAGGGGTAAGAAAAGAAGCTACTGCATAGCTGGATGGTTAGACTTGAGGGCTTGGAACAATAGGCTGGAGATGTTTCTTTTCTGTCCCTGTCTCTATTCCTGACTCCTTTCTGGGATCTGTCAAATAAGCTCACCTCTCTGATCTCAGTGCCTTCCTTTGTAAACTGTAAAGAATGGCTACTTCTCTTTAAGAGGTATTGTACATTTACTCCGTGAAGATCTATACGGGAGGTGCCTTGTGCCATCATCAAAAAAGTAGCCTGCTTGTGGGACGATTTCCTCTGAATGTGACTTGGAAGATTTTCTAAGAGCATGCCCCATGTTCTTAAGTCAAACCTTTTCTGTATACAAAATCATTAGTTAAGAGGTGACATTCAGACTACTCAGTAGAAGGTCAAATGCTGAAGCTGAAATACTTTGGCCACATAATGAGAAGACAGGACTCATTGGAAAAGATCCTGATGTTGGGAAAGATTGGCAGTAAAAGGAGAAAAAGCTGTCAGATGAAGTATGAAATCAACCAAAACTAGAAGAATTAATCTCCTGATGCTGGGTTGAGATGGGTAGATAGTGTCATGGGGGCAATGAACATGAAGTTGGATAGATTTCTAGAGACAGAGGAAGATAGAAGGGCCTGGTATGCTAGGATCCATGGGTCACTAAAAGTCAGACAGGACTGAACAACCACTGGGACTTGGTATATGGAGAATGTGTGTTCAAAGCCCACTTTTGGTACTTATGGTAGATACTTAGGAACAGTTATACCGTGGGCAAGTCAATGAACCCCACCTAAGCCTCAGATTCCTCATTTATAAAATGTAGGTCCTCCTGGCTCTAAAACTATGATCTTATAAACTGAATTTTAGAAAAAGAAAACTTCATCACTTAATTTTCCACCTTATTAAAATGTTGGATACCAGACCATTTTCTTGTTTAATACACTGATCAATTAGGTCTTAATCACTTCTCCCCTGACTAGCAAAATAACCCTCTGCCTTTAGTCTCCCCAAGTCCATCCTCCACACAAGCTATTGAAGGGATATCCTTAAAACACAGGCCCCAACTACATCACTCCTCTGTCTGAAAAGCTGGGATAAAATACAAACCCCCCTGTTTGACGTTACTTCTCAAATTGCCACCCAGACTTCCCAGATGTCATCTTTCTCCTCATCCATTTTCTGTTCCCAAAGTACATTTGCATAAGCTCTCCCTCATGCCCAGAATACGTATCTCATACCTCTCTCCTCAAACCTGCCCCTTGGAATCTCCTGGAAACTCCCTCAAGGCCTTGCTCAAGTGTCACCTTCTACAGGAGGCCTTTCCTGAGTCTTCTCTCCATTGTCCAGTTAGGAATACTCCCTTCCCCCCCCCCCCACCTCCCACTTTGCCTTTACTCCCTATTTTTACTTACTTATCTACCAGTCAGTAGAATGTAAACTCCCTGAGGGCAGGGACGCTTTCGGGCTTGTTTTGTTTTTGTATCTCCAGTGCCTACTGCAATGTAGGATACATAGTAGACCCCCATAAATATTTGTTGAATAGAATTGAATCCATACATCAGAGCATTTTAAAGGCCCCATCTTCTTCCTTTATTATCATTCTTTCTTGTCCTGCCTTCCTAACATTCCTTTGTTCCGTGGTTTCCCACTCCCTTTGTGTTCTCCACCATTCCCCCCTCTTCCTTTCTTTCCTCAGCCTCCCATTTTTGCCCTCAATTTTCATTTTTTGCTTTCTCCAGTCTTCTTCCTCGTTTTCATAACTCCTGTTAGCGAAGGTTAAAGGTGAAACTGAGAATAAGCTCTTCATTTCCAGTTTCTGCCGGAGACTACTTGAGGAATGAGATTCTGTAAATCAATAAAGATTTGTCCCTTTGCTTAAGCATCAAGTTCCTGACATACTGCTTTGTCTTAATTAAAGGGAAAAGGAGGAACAGTGCCTCAGGGCTTTCCAGGCTAATTGGGATAGGAGGTGTTGAGGTGTGATGAGCAAGGTATCTTGGGCAAGCCCTGGAGAGAGCTTGGAAAACACCTCACCTGAGCGTACTGCCTGTAGACTGGTTTAGTTTTTATGCATAAAGAACTAAAAGCAAAAACAAAACAACCAAAAAAAACTGAAGAATGAATTTATTCAGCTGTAAAACTCTAGCCGGAGTGAGGCCACATCAAGTTTCCCAATGGGGATTATGTTCAAGTTCAGGATAATGTTTTCTGGCTGTTGTCTCATTCTGATGTGGAAACTGGAGCAAACCTGAGATACCAAACTTGAAGCTATCCTATCTTTGACAGCATCTCTATAAAAGTGCCTTTTTCTAAGACTTACGGGATTTTATTTAACACATCCTTTTGATCCTGAAAAACCTCACTATTGGTGGATAAGGACCACTTGCCACCCGGTTAAACACAAACACACACACACACACACACACACACACATACACATTCACATACACCAGTATGTCTGTCAGTTAAGCAACCACTGACAGCAAAGCTGGTTACGGTGTTTTCTTTGTGGTTACTGGCGTGTGTGTGCATGTTAGCCTGTCTCTCTGGTTTGCCTGCCCACTCAGGCAAGCTGATCTGACCGGTGGCACAAGGAGGCAGCTTAGCACTGGAGATCTGGCCCCTAAACTGAAGGGCACACCCCAAGGCTTAAAGTTAGCTTTCTCTGATTTGGTGGCATCTCTTTAAATGAATGTTCATAGTGTGGGTAGGAGATGAGATGGCTTTCACCTATGGTGTTGCTTGAAAAACATAGTTATTTTAAAGCCTGCTGGAATGCCCAGGAAGTGTCATTGAGGGGATTTTTTATGTCTGGTATTATATAACCTCTACCATTAATTGTTCTGATTTAAACCTCCCTTTGGTCCTACTGAGGATGACCATGAACGGAATGGTTTTCTCAAGACCTCTTTTCATGGAGATGTCCCAAGATTCCTAAGGATCTAGGTTGAAAAGCCCAGCTCTGCCTCTTACAAGTTGTGTGACTTTGAATAGGTCACATAACCTCTCCAAGCCTCAAGTTTCCTCATGTGTAAACTGAGGAAACCAGCAGTGGAGGTGCTGATGCCATCAGGGACATGAGTTCAATAACACTCACTCCTGCTAAAGTCCCTATTCCCTTTCCTGTTGTAAAGATTTTATGGGACAAGAGGCAGCGCTAAGTGTTGTGGGTGTGGTATTGTTAGAATAAAGTGCTGGGGTCATGAAGAAATGTCCAGAGTGAAAGGATGTCAGTATTGCAGAGGTGTGAGATAGCTGTGGAGGGGAGGAGAATAAAAGATTCTCCTTGTCATATTGTTGACAGACTGGTCCGTTGAAAAGAGTGCTGAATTTGAAGACAAGAGCTGGTGGGGGCCTTAGAGAAGTCACCTCACTTCTCTGGACCTCAGTTTCTTCATCTGTAAAATGAAGCAGTTGAACTAGATGGCCTCTAAACCCTTCCAGCTCAGACCAGTGATTCTATGGTTTGAGTTGGGTTTGTAGCTCTTTAACATTGTCAGGTGTTTTTTCACATCAGCTGTTGCCTTGGTTTGTTTCCCTCATCAGCTTGGACAACTGATTTTTTGAGCAGGGATTTATTTTGTAGATATGGATATAGATATAGCTATACACTATATACATACTTGTATATATAATAAATTCCTGCCTAAGTAATGTGAGTAATATGTAATAGCATATAAAGTACAAAGATATAATAAATCTCTGCACTTAGGCTGAAAAATCATAAAGTTACAGAATAACTTTATTTTTTTATTTAAAAGGAATAACAAATTGTACATAATAGATTTTCAGTTTCGTGTGTTTCTATTTCTACCATGTTATGGAAATGTTTGTTTTATTTCTTAAGTTTGAAATAAAAAAATAAACATTTGAAAAAATCATATATATGTATATATTTTTTGTGTGTGTTTGTGTATGTACATATGTACACATATAAATGTATCTATTATATAGATAACTGACTCAAGGTCGCACTGTAGTGAATAGAGCACTTGGCCTGGAGTCTGGTAGACTCATCTTCCTAAATTCAAATCTGGCCTCAGATACTTACTAGCAATGTGACCCTGGGCAAGTCACTTTACCCTGTTTGCCTCAGTTTCCTTATCTGTAAAATAAGCTGAAGAAGGAAATGGCAAAACCACTCCAGTATCTTTGCCAAGAAAAACCCAAATGGGGTCATGAAGAGTCAGATATGACTGAAATGATCCAACAACAACAAAAATTATATATTATCATATACATACATAAAACCTCTATTAAAATCTTCCTTCAATACCTCAATACGGCAAAGAGGTGACTCTGGATTCTATATGGTCTAACAGGTCCAGCCAACCTAGAAAGGCTTCAGAAATAGCCCTGCTAACCAGCCTTTAATATGAGAACCAGTCCAGGATTGCTCAGAGCTGCCCTCTAGCAGGGCAACCACCAGGTAATTAATTTCTTCTGCCATAGCAATTCACAAAAATCATGTCCCAAGCTTTTATAATAGCGCACTTCTATCAGATAAGAAGTTTTGAGCATGTAACACCCAATATATGCATATTTATTTACTTATTAATTATACACACATACTCCTAAATAGAACTTTAAGCAGGATAAGCCAAAGATTAAATAAAGAATATTTATAATTTTTATTTAATAATGTTATGAAAAACCATTTTTTCTCACTAGACATTATTAATAATAATTCTGGTCATCTCTGCTTCATAGATTTGTGTGCGTCAACTGTGATAATGTTTTTAAGGCACTTTGCAATTGTTAAGGTATAACATAGATGTTAGTTGTCAGTAGTAGTTTAATATACTTCAATATTTTTAGACTGTGTATGTGCTGGGGGATGAAACTGGCATATAAATAATAATTATTTGTTATTAATTAATTTTAGTTAATTTGGCCAATGTAGCTAGTCAAGCAAGTTAATGTGTGTGTGTTTTTAAATGCCTTTTTAATGAAAGATACACAATACAACAATCCAAGAATAGATCTTAACAGTTGTGAATAGAAAAGCTTTTCAACAGGGATTATGGTCCTCTATGGAGAGATATTCACCATAAATAACATGAAAACAATGAGCAAAAGTGAATCCTCTCTGATTTCAATGAAGCAAAAAGTTTTCAATACAAATAAAATCCTCTTTCTTTACATGATTCTACTTAATGAATGGTTTCGTATCTTAATTTCCTTTTTGTGTTCAGATATTTTAGTTGTGTTTTTGTAGGAGTGTGAGAAACAGCAAGCACGTTAGTTAGGCTGGACCACAGAGAGCATGAATTGCTCCATCAGTCAACAAGTATATGTAAAAGACTTAATAAGTACCAGGCACTGTGCTCAGCATACATGTACAAAGAATGAAATGATCTCCGCTCACATGGAAGTCATGTATAAGAAGACTGAAAAGATAGGTTGGAGTCAGGTCATGCTAAATCCTGGAGATTATATTTGATCTTAGAGGCATAAGGAGCCACTGGGGTTCATTGAGGAGAAAGATGGGGCATGACATGGTCAGACCTGAACTTGAGGAAATGACTTTAGCAGATATGTGTATGAGGGATTGGAGTTGGGAAGGACTTGGATCCCAGTTAGGAGTCTGTTGCAATAATCCAGGAGAAAGGTGAAGCGGTCCTAGTCTAGCTGTACGAGAAAAGGAATGGATGTGAGAGATGTTGAAGAGATAAAAATGACAAGATTTGGCAACTGCTTGGATATGGAGGGTGAGGAAAAGAGAGTTGAGGATGACAGTGAGGCCGTGGGCCTGAGTGACTGGAAAGATGGTGGCATTCTTGACAGAAACAGCAATGCTCAGTTTCCTCATCTTCCAGAAATAGGAAAGTTCAGGGATGGGTTTATAAAGCCGTGGTAATGACATTTACAGTTAGGTCCTAGCCCATCCAAGACTGTTCATCTTGTGCAGCTCACTCTGACCTACTCAAAACTAAGAAGGAGGTCAGGGATTTGTTTGGTCAAATTGGTTGATCTCATGTCTTTGGGGATCATAAAAGGGTCATAGCCCTTTGAAGTCATGCCATGACCCCCCACTTTGGAGATCATTGTTTCAAGTCCTAGAAAGGGTACAATCTGTGTTGGCAGGGGGTGTACCCACTCCAGTGACCAGGATCCCTAAAGCTTTGAAATTAAGGCCCTTTCATTATGGTAACTTGATCCCTCCATCTAAGTTGTCTCAATTTGGGGGGATGCCGAAACTATCATTCGTTGTTCTAGCTCTTTCCTCCAACTTTGTGTCATTTTAATATCCTATCATTTTCTTGTATTCCTCCTGATTATTTTTTGCATTATAACATCTCTTTAAAAGCTGAAACAAACATTACAATTGAATTACAATTGAAATAAAATTATAAGTCTTTGGTTTATTGGTGATTTATGTCTTTAATCGGGCAATAAAAAAGCAGTCGGTACTAAGTTTCAGAAATGTAAGAAACCCTTGGTCTCCACCTCATTTCCCATAAGAATCCCATGGTTACTAGCAGTCTGCAGATAGGAGTTTTGAGCTTCGATATTATTGTGTTAGGAAGCTGTCCAAATCAATACAAGGCACTGTGATGTCAGTGAGGGTAACAGGAAAAAGCACCTTGGATTAGCAGTGCTGAACTATTAGCTACTAGATTTGCTTCTGTATTCTTAAACACAGCACAACCAGAATGCCTAATGACAGAGCTGTATTCAGTGAGTCAGTCATTCAGTCTTTCCGAAAAGGATACTTACTGACTCTGTATTACTGCGCTAGGTGACCTGGGGATCACAAAGATATACAAGCCTTCGTCCCAGCCTTGAAGGAATTTATAGACTAGTAGGGGAGATAAGGCGCTGGGGGGAGGGGACAGGAGGTCAAAAGTAATTCTCTCAATATGGCTAATTGTTTTTTATCTGGAGCTGGCTCCTTCATCAACTAATCCATCGGCCAGCATTTTTAAAGCACTTACTAAGGGATAACGCGCAAGGCGCTGAGGATACAAGGAAGAAAATGAAAATCCCTGTGCTCAGAGATTTTTGTTTGTGCTCCGTTTTAAAATTTCTTCTCCTTGGAGAGTTCAAACCTGAGTTCAAATCTGGCCTCAGACACTTAACACTTACTAGCCTCGTGCCCTTGGGCAAGTCACTTAACCCCAATTGCCCTGTCTTCCTCCCCTCTAAAAAGCAAAAAAAAAATTTTTAATAATTTCGTGATTTTTAAAAAGGAATATTACTAATTGATTGATTGACAGGCTGGGAGAAAAATGAAATTGGCCATAATATATGTTTGTTAAAACAAATCTATCTAACAATACTGAGTGTGGGATGGAAATGTAAAGAAGGTAAGATTTGGAGTCTGAGGACCTGGGTTTGAATTCTAGCTCTGATATTTCCTGCCTATGGGAAGCCTAAATGTGCACATCATCACCTCTCTTAGGCTGACTTTCCTCACTGGGCAAGTAAGAGGGTTGGACTCCAAGCCCCAAGGTCTCTTCCAGCTCCAAATTCTATGATCCTAAAATATAGGATGTACAATTAATCAAACCTTTAATTTCATTTGATCTATGTCATTAAACATTTCCTTAACCACTAAGGTCTTTCTGAAGTTATTTTCACAACCTTTACTTATTATATTTTTAAGTGGTTCACCTCGTTTTCAACTCCCAGGCTCCTCAGTTCCACAAAACCCCACCTTTTAAATGTCACTTAAAAGATTTAATGTGATTTTAAGCCCTCGTGTTCATTCCTCTGGGGCGGCATGATATAGCTAGTTTCGAGTATTTGAAGGGTTGTCATATTAAGGTTAAGGAGACAGACTTTTTCTATTTCACCTCAGAAGCCTGAATCAGCACAATGTATAAAAGCAAGTTCTCTCAAAAATAGAATTGCTACTTTGAAAGGTAGTGAGTTCCCCATCCTTGAAGGTCTTCAAGTGAAGACTGGATAACCACTGGTCAGGTACCTTGTCATGGGGACTGCTTTTATATACGTGATGGCTACTTAAGGTTTCTTTCAACTCTTAAATCCTGGGATTGTGGGATTTTAATCTCACTGTTGTCCCAGTGAAGATGCTAGAATGTCTGTGAATCATGGGCCACCAGGAACATCAGAAGAAACAACATTGGGGTAATGCAGTTAGCAACAGAAAAATGTGATAGGTCGTGAGAATGTAGATCAAAATGCGGAAGGGACCTCAGAGGCCACCTAGTCCGACATCCTTATTTTACAGATGATGAAACTGAGGCCCAAGTACCTAAATGGCTCAACCAGGGTCACACAGGTAGTGAGTATCAGAGTGACATCAGAAAGGGGGCTAGTTCCAAAAATGATCTGCACAGAAAAACTGGTGTCACAAGATGTCCTTATGTCCCACTTTCCTTGGTAATGTCATTGTTATTGTGAGCATACTTAGAGCATTGTTAGAGTATTTTTTTCCTATAGGGCTATTGATAACTTGGATTTCTTCCTCTGAAAATTGCTTATTCATCAACTCTGACAATTTTCAGTTGGGGAATGGTTCTTATTCTTACAAATCAGTTCCCTATATATCTTGGAAATCAGACTTTCATCAGAGAATTTTGTTGTAAGAAAAAATTTTCCTGTTTACCTGCTTCTCTTCTAATTTTAGATGCATTGGTCTCGTTTGTGTAAAAACTTCTTAATTTTGTATAATCAAAACTGTCCATTTTACCTTCTGATCTTCTTTATCCCTTGCTTAGTCATGAACTCTTCCTCCATCTGACAAGTAATTTCTTCCTTGCTCCTCTAATTTGTTTAAAATGTCATCCTTGGGGTGGCTAGGTGGTGCAGTGAATAGAGCACAGGCCCTGGAGTCAGGAGGACCTGAGTTCAAATCCAGCCTCAGACACTTAACACATTCCCAAAAAACCCTAGCCTTGCGACCTTGGGCAAGTCACTTAATCCCAATTGTCCTACCTTCCCCCTCCAAAAAAAAAAGCAAAAAACATGAAATGTCATCCTTTATGTCCTAGTCATTTATGGAGCCCATCTTGGTATAAAGGTGTGAGATGTTAGTCCATAAACCTAGTTTCTGCCAGACCATTTTCCAGTTTTCCCAACAATTTTTGTTGAACAATAATTTCTTACTCCAGCAGCAAGGTCCTTTTTTTTTTTTTTGAGATTTTTTTTCTTTTTTTGCTTTTTGGAGGGCAATTGGGGTTAAGTGACTTGCCCAAAGTCACATGGCTAGTTAGTGTGTCAAGTGTCTGAGGTCGGATTTGAACTCGGGTTCTCCTGACTTCAGGGTGGGTGCTCTACTCACTGCGCCACCTAGCCACCACCCCACCCCCACCCCTTTTTTTTTTAAGCAAGGTTCTTTTTGTTTATCAGACACTAGGTTACTGGAATCATTTGCTTCCATATATTGCATACCTAATTTGTTCCACCAATCAACCTCTCTATTTCTTAACTGGTACCAAGTTATTTCAATGATTGATGCTTTGTAGTAAGTATAATTTGAAATCTGGTACTGGTAGACCCCCTTCCCTCCCACTTCTTTCCTCCTATTTCTAAGTTTCTTGATCTTTTTTTTTTCCTACAGATGAACTTTGTTATTATTTTTTCTATATCGATAAAGTTTGATGGGTGTGGCACTGAATAAGTGAGTTAGGTAGTGCTATCGTTTTTATTATATCGGCTCAATCTACCCCAGAGTGATGAGTGTTTCTCTATTTAGATCTGCCTAGATTGATATAAAGAATGTTTTATAGTTATATTCATATAGTTCCTGTATAAGTCTTGGCAGATAGACTCCCAAGTATTTTGTATTTCCTGTAATTATTTTAAATGGAATTTCACGTTCTGTCTCTTTCTGCTGGATTTTGTTGATAATATGCAGGAATGCTGATGATTTCTGTGAGCTACGGGTAGAATTCAAGGCGTCTGTGAAGTTGGATGAGATAAAGTACATCTTTATTTCAATGTAATTGGCTTCCATTATAATTCTTTGTATTTTATTTAATTCATTTTAAAAGCATTTTTCTGAGAAGGGGTCCACAGATTTGTCAGACTACCAGAGGGGCCCAGGACATACCGAAAAAGTTTAATAACCTCTGGATTAGAGCCAGGATTCAAATCTTAGCCTCTAAAACCCAGGGCCCCTTTCACTCCACCACACTGCCTCTCAAAGCAAAATGAAGTGGGAGGTAGAACAACAATAGAGCAAAACAGTTTTTAGTGCTACGAGCCTCCAAATTCTTCCCAAAGAAGACCTTCATGTGTCTTGTAACACACGCTTGATCTTTAAACAAGAACCAGATTACCAGCAGTGAAGCTTAGCAGCGGAAAGCCAAGGCACCAACCCAGCCACAAGGGAAGGGTATTTGTTTTTCAGTCAAATCCAGTCCCAGGCAAGTACAACAGTGAAGCTGTGGGCTTGGATTCTATTGTAAAGCCAGAAACAAAAGACATCATAGAAAAATGGGAAGTGGTCCTTCTTTGCCTGACAGCTTCTAGCATTGAAAATACATTTCCACAGCAATCTGATCTGGACTGCAAAAGCCTTAGAAAAGTCCAAAGGACTGGACAACAGCAACAACATCTCCACTGCCTCCGGCCGATCTCTTGGCCTTTGAACGACACTGGCCATTGCTTATGGGGCCTTCAGGAAAAGGCAGCTGTGCTACTTTCTAGTACAATGAATTGCTTCCGCTGTATATAAAATTGAAAGTATTGGGTGTTTTAGTGCGGAAAAAGGATATCCTGCTACTCCGCTCCTATTTCCTAACTAAAGGCTATTACTGAACCTTCACCATTAATTCATATGTGCTGGATTATCCTGTGGTGAAAGAGAATGGAGTGAGGAAACGGGTTAGTTATCCTTCTAGAGGGGAGAAAGGCTGGTTGTTTGCACACCCTGAGTTTCCCACGTAAAAAAAATCACAGATGTAGCTCCCCCCCCCAAAAAAAAAAATTGATTTCTTTTCTTCTCTTAACTCCTCCCTGGAGGGGCCAAGTTTTAGCCTAAGCTACTGTTACGACAGAAGGTGGCTGGAAACCGATTTCATTATTCAGAATCTCCATCAGATTAGTGCTCACAGTGGTCTTTTCTTTGGAAGGTTTTTAATGTTTTAAAAATAAATGTTATTGCTATCTCCTGTTCTTCCATCACCTAAATTTTCCCCTGTATCTCTTTCCCTTCCCTTTCTCAGAGAACCATCTGATCTAAGAAAGATATTTTTAAGAGAAAAAAAGGGGGCAAAGAGGGGAAGTAGCTATACTCAATATATCAATACATTTAAAAAACTGAAAATATTTTCAACATACTTCACCTGTGGAGTGGGGAAAACTGTCCTTATATCTACAGTCTTTGATGTACATTCCTTCAGTGTTTAGCAGTATTCTGAATTCTACCATGGCTGGGATGCTCTAGAGAAAGCATCGTTCTGGAAATGAGATCGCGCTCAGCCTCTAATAATAGAAGTGAGCCTGAGATCTCTTCACCCGGGATCATAGCTTCAGTTTTAGAATGGTAAGGAATCTTAGAGAGTTAGTGAGGGAAGTGAGAGGGCTGGACGAGCTCTCTTATGAGAGGTGGGGCCTTCCCCCTTCTTTCCACTCACACCTCCACTGTCCTCTCCCAGGCCCCATCACCTCTCACCTGATCTGTTGTGATAATCTCCTAGTTAGTCTCCCTGCTGGCAGGCCCTCCCACTCCAATCCACACTCCACATAGCTGCCAAGTTGATAATGCAAAAATAAACCACGGCCCAGATCATGGCATTGCCATTCTCAGAAATCTTCACTTGTCTCTTATTGTCTCTAGGTTAAAATCATAATCCTCGTGTCATCATAATCCTATCTGACTCCCATGTCCCTTTCCGGGTTTATTTTGTATTACCCACCCCACCCCCTTTCCATTTTCTCCGTTCCCATTAGCTTAGCCCACGAACTGTTCCCAAGATCTATCTCTCGCCTGCATTTCTTTACACAAGTAGTCCCCTTCTTCTGGAAAGTACTTCCTCCTCACCTCTGTCTCACAGCTTCACTAGCTTCCTTCAAAGCAGAGCTCCTGTGCCAGCCACTGAGCTATTAACACTCTCACCCTCTTGAAGTTCCTTTGTCTGAATTTGCATTTGTATGTACTCACTTCTTTGTCAATGTGGTGCCCTCTTCCCCCTCACTTCTCAGGCTCCTTGAGAACCAGGGGCTGTTTCATTTTGTCTTTGTGGCCCTCTGTCTTAGCAGTGCTTGTGAAATAGTAAACAACACACATTGAGTTCAAGTTAAACGAATTCTACTAAGGGATATATACATTATATTGTCTTTATTTAAATTATTAAATTATTTTTATTAAATTATTATGTCCTTAAATACCATATTATTTGAGTAGGAAGAGCAGTATGAGTTTGCTGTTATTATTGTTGCTGTTAGCACAAAATATACCCTTGAAGACCATCCTCAAACAAGAGACATCATATTCAGAAATATGGAGGTGAGTGTACTCTGCTCTGGTCACACCATAGCCAAGCTCTTATAAAGGGTCTCCACACCATTTTTCTTACCTCCCACTCATTTCTCAATTCCTTCCACTTAGGGATTGAAACCTTTCATTCAGATCCCACTATCGAATGGATCAGGAAAAGTCTTCTAGGAGGTGGTACAAAAGATGAGCCTTGAGTGAAGCTTGGAGTTCAAAGGAGCAGAGATGAGGAGGGAGAGAATTCCAAATGTGGGAGACTTGTTCAAAAGAGTGGAGGTCAGAAATGGAATACTGCACCTGAAGGATGTCAGTTAAGCCCAACTGGCTGAATGGAGAGTGCATGAAGGGGAGCAATATCTGCTAAGTCTGGAAGGGCAGACACCAGCCAGACAGTGAAGAGGATGAGCAGGATGATGAAATGTCTCAGGTTCACTTTCTGTAAGGATCTTTTGGAGGAGCTGCCAGTGTTTAGAAGAAGACTTAATAGATACCTGTCTTCAAACATTTGAGGGTCTTTCTGGAAGGGAGATTCTATTTGTTCTATCTAGTACCAGAGAAAAGAACTCACAGCAAAGGATAGAAAGTTGGAAAGAGGCAGATTTCAACATGGTTTTGAGCAAAACTTCTTAACCATTATATCTGTTCAGAAGTGGAATAGACTTCCTTGGGAGATGGCAGCTTCTCCCTTGTTTGATTTATTTAAGTAAAAAAATAGATGACCACTTTTTATATTGAAAGGGAAATCTTTTTGAGGTCAGAGTCAGACTAGACAGCCACAGAGGGCGCTTCCATGTTGGTGGTTCTCTGATTCTGCTGAGATGTCTCCCAAAAATATGGTAGCATTATACAGCTCGGCTCAAATACAAACCTCCCTTGCAATACTTCTATTACTAGTATTACTAATACTAGTTCTCTCAAGCTGCTAATGCCCCCTTTGTTTTACACACACATTAATATACTTGTGTGTATGCAAATATATTGGCTCCCCAAATATACTAAAGGAAGGTCACCAAGACCATGCATTCTTTCATTTTTGTCATTGTATTTTCCCAGTGTCTAGAGCAATTTCTGGGACTAAATAGGCACTTCATAAATGCTTGTTGATTGATCATTGTTCATCCTTCATTTTTTAAGGGAACCGTTGACGTCACAGGTCTTGACTTGCTCTAGAATTGGATTTAAGTGAGGCAGAGTTGCATAAAGTCATCAGTCTCCCTCCCTTCCAGAGTCACTGAAGTCCAGTGGCAAGACTAAAGACAACTGGTGATGGCTTGGGATGCGGTGGCTGACCTTGGCGTCTTTGATGTCTGACCAAGCTCTGCAGTTGCCTTCATGGCTGTTAGAACAGATCGTTCCCATCTGTCCATTCCACTGGGGGAGTCTTCACACGCTTGGGGCAGACATCCCCTTAAACTCACCAACAGGTTTGAGGTCTGTCAGCAAATGATGTTATATGGATGTGTAAGGCAATTGATTCTGATCCTACTCTCTCAAGACCAACCCTGTCTCATTTTACTATCCCTCCCCACAGGGTTCCTTGGTACCCTGAAAGGATTGGGGAAATCTTTCATCTGCCATCATTTCAGGCCCCACTAGCTGTGTTCACCTTACTCCCTCTTTTTCAGCCTAATGACTATTTGTAAAGCACATGGTACAGTGTCCGGCACAAAGTGGGCATTTCATAAATGTTTGTTCCCTTCTCCCACTTGACCGCTTGACATCTTATCTGTTTTTAACAAAAAGATATTTACTCCAAAGATAGAGAGCAAGAACAAACACTTTCTCCACCCCTTCTGAGGCTCCCCTCTGAGGGGTTGGGGATATGGATTAGCTTCACCAAGTAGCTCTGTTCCTACATGGCTTTAGCACTCCAAAGCTGCAGTGCTGGCTTCTGCTGGGCTGGCATTCCTGGACCCATACTCCTTGGGGTATTGGTTCTGGGCTGGCTGCAATATCCTATGACCCAGATTCCTGGATTTGTGGCTCCCAGTGACTGTTCCTAAACCAGATTAGAAACTCCCCTCCCTGCTCTGAGACTGGAACAGAACGAACAAAAGAGCAAAGACCCAGGCCCCTGTCTTGGGTCACATGACCTAAGGGAGGAAGGGGAAGGATCCTCCTCCTTGCCCACATGTGCTATGAATGCAGAAGTCCTCCACTCTCAGACCCAAATGGTACAAAAGCCCCTACCCTCCATGCCCCAGGTGCTGATGTCTTCCAAAGACACCAACTAGCTATGTAGTCAAAGGTTCCAGTGTGGAATGTCCACATGTGCTCCATCTCCCCAAAACAGCCTCTTAACATCTTCTACC
>CM053589.1:178770344-178805014 GCA_028646515.1 Pseudochirops corinnae | reverse complement strand
AGAGGTGATACACTCAAGGTACAGAGTGACAAATGTGTTTTTGGATGTGGCTGACGTGGACATTTGCTTTTCTTGTCTTCATAATTGTGACAAAAGTTTTGTTTTTCTTTTTCAAGGTTGAGGTTATGGAAGGTAGAAGGAAAAGAAAATAGATTTTTGTTAACTGGAACAAATTAAATTAAAAATATTTGGATGATTTAATTCTACTTTTAAAAAAAATTAATGCAAGGGAAGTGTTCTTAATGCACAAACATTTCTTCTCTTCAGTTTCTGAAAAGGTCAGGACACTTTCTCAATTCTAGCCTCAGCCAGACTTTCTCTTTCTGCCCAGAGGAAGCCCCAGCTAGGTGTGGTGATCTGATGAAATGAGACACATCCCCTTTGGGAAAAAGAGGAATCACAATGGTTCAGACCCTTTGTCACTGTCTCACTAAGTTCCTAGAACCTTCAATTCAGGACCAAGCTGAAGAGTCTTACTGGGTCCAGGAAACATTTTTTTTTTAAACCACTGAGAAGAGAGCCATAAAAAGAAATCCTCATTTCCTAAAAGTTCGGGCATGATGGTGCAGGTTTAATTAGGAACATCAAACTCCTTATAGCAAATTATGAAGTACATGCAGCAGAGCTGGGTGGATACTCCCAAACCTGCTTTGTTTGCATGTGCCCAACAAACCTGTGCGTGGCCAAGGCCAGATTTGGCAGACGGAGCCAAGCGAGGCAGGGGCGTCATAACATCTCTTGTCTAGAGGGAAAGAGCTCCAGGACTCCTTTTGTGCAATGCATGTCAATCATAAAAGGATGGCTGTTTGGGCAGAGGAGGAGATATGGTACCGCTAAAGAGCTCAAGTCTTGCCTCAGATACTTCCTACCTGTGTGACCCTAACCACGTCACTTCCCCTCTCTCAGCCTCAGTTTCCTCATCTGTAATAGTAATAGTGCCTCTCTCCCAGGGTTGTTGTGGGGACAAAATGATATGTATGTAAAGAGCTTGATAAATATTAAAGTGCTCTATAAATGTGAGTGATGCTGGCGGCAGCAATGCTTGTAAAGGACTGCAGATTCTAAAGCTACTATTTTCTAGAGCAGGAGTTCTTAACCGGGGGTCCACAAATTTATATAGGATATAATATTATATATTATATTATTTTATATATTATTATATATTTATATATTATATATTATTATTAATATTAATATATTATATATATTTCAGGATAATTGCTTTCCTTTGTAATCCTATTTTATTTAATGCGTTTTGAGAAGGAGTCCATAGGCTTCCCCAGATTGCCCCAGGGGTTGAGGACATACACAAAAGATTAAACATATCTACCTTAGAGCTTTTGAGGACAGCTGAGTGATACAGTGAATAGAGCGCCTGGCTTGGAGTCAGGAAGACCTGAGTTCAAATGTGACTTCAGACACTTACTAGCAGTGTGACCCTGGATGAGTCACTTACCCCGTTTGCCTCAGTTTCTTTGTCTATAAAATCAGCTGGATAAGGAAATGGCAAACCTTTCCAGTATCTTGGACGAGAAAATCCCACATGGGGTCACAAAGAGACATGGCATTAGAGCTTTACATTTTACAAAGGGCTTGCCTCATAACAGTTCCATAATGGAGGCAGTATTATCCTCATTTATAGATAGGAAAACTAAGGTTCAAAAAGATTAAACTCCTTCCAAACGTCATTCAGTAAATGACAGAGTCAGGACTGATCCTGACCCACAGCCCATTTTCACGGTGCTATATTTACTTTATAGAAACTCAGGACTTCCCCGAAGACCATCCTATATCATTAAAACACTTTGAGCGGCTAAGACTCAGGCTAGTTCTCATGGTCTCCCTTTGTGGACAAGATGGAAAATTTGTTTGTTTGTTGTTGTTCGTTGTTGCTTTCTGGAGGGTAATTGGGGTTAAGTGACTTGCCCACGGTCACATGGCTAGTAAGTTTGTCAAGTGTCTGAGGCCGAATTTGAACTCAGGTCCTCCTGACTCCAGGGCTAGTGCTCTGTTCATTGCACCACCTCGCCGCCCCAAGATGGAAAATTTGATCTGGATAATAATAAAATTAGGTTCATTTGGAACTGGTAGAATGGTAGGACCCAAAGAGAGGATTAATTGGTAGATGTCAACCTAGAGCTTCTAGTGAAGTGCCCTGGAAATGGTCCTTTGCCCTTCTCAGGTCAACATTTTTATCAATGAATTGGATAAGGGCTCAGATAGCAGGACCTGTCCTGTGTATAAATGACTCAAAGCTAAGAAAGTGTTATCACAATGAAGGTGGGATTGGGAATTGGTCTAGTGTAGGTAGAAGAGGAGGAAGAGCAGGAATTCAGTTCAATAAACATTGATTAAGGACTTATTCTAGAGAAATAGCCGAATCAGGGAAGGCAGCAGGCCCCAGGGAGAGGACCAACCCCTTTCTTGCTTGAGAACTTCCTATAGGTAGCAGATAAAAATGGGGAAAGCTGGGGCCTCTAGGCTTGTACCTAGGCTAGCCTGTTATATTATGGTGCTCGGGATGTATGTTTTGGAAGGACAGAGAACAAGATGGCCAGGTGAGATCTCTTTTCTAAGCAGAGTAATTACAGCAGCCTGCTTATTGGGTTGTCTTCCTCAGTGAGTCTGAGCAGCCCTCTGTCATACATGTCCCCAGGAATAGCCTTGGGTATTAAGATGGGCCATAAATTGCTTCTAGTCCAAGGCCTAGAATATGCCCAAGGTTGTGTGTTTGTTCCTAGAGTATCACCCACATGGCCCTAAATCTGGGGTATGTGTTGAGGGAAGAGACACAAGGGTCCAGGAGTCCAGATCCCATCAAGAGTCTGTGCCAGCCCATCATGGCCCATCCAAGACAAAGCTACATTTCTACTATCATAGAATGGTGGAGCTTTGAGCAGGAAGACTTTGTGTTGGTCGTCACTCCTCTTACCTTACTCACTAATCTAGCCCAGGGGTGGGGAACCTCCAGTCTCATTTGATCCTCACAACAACCTTGTGAGATAAGTGCTATTATTAATTATCTCCATTTCACAGATGAGGGAACTGAGGCCTGGAGAGGTTAAGTGCCTTGTCTGGGGTCATACAGCTAATAAGTATCCAAGGCAGGATATGAAACTAGGTCTATTCTGATTCCAAGTCTAATACTCTTTCTATTGGCTACTTAGCTACCTGTCCCTGGCCCCCTATAGACTCCAAGTTGGGGCTTGGAATGTAAAACCTCCATTTTGGTGGACTGCATTTTGGAAGGGTTGGCTGCTCTGTTCATGGTGAATTCACCCGGAGTGAAAGTAGCTACCAACTTGTCTGAGTTCACTTTTATCTCTAGTCAAAGTTAAAAAGAGATTCTAGTATTTTCTTGGCCTTCTTTCTGGGATATTGAAAGACAGGGGCCAGAAGAAAAGGGAAGGAAAGGGTAGAGAGAAGATGCTGTTCAGGAGATATTACCACTCCCTCCCCTAGCTGTAAAGTTCCACCCAGGCAGGGGGCCAGCCACCCAACAGAACGGCTTGTCCATGGAGGGAAATAAGTCCCAGAAATCCCATGCTGCCCCAGTGGTGGTGGAAATGTTAGATAATCTTCCACTTGGGTCTAGACTCATGGCCCAGGAGGTCTGTGAATGGAAACAGAGTGAAACTCTAGGGATTCATTGCTTGGGGCCGCATGGCTCAGCTGATGCATGACGTGCAGGAAAGGCCACATCCTTCTCCCAGAGCTTGCAGGTGCCTGGTCCAGAACACATGGGAACCACTTCTAGCCTCAGGCTCCCAACTAGATGCTTCTCCTCTTTCTCCTTCCAACATGAGGACCCTCAGAATGCTTTTAGTGCTCTCAAGGTAGAAAAGAGACACCTATTTTGGCTGTATCCTAGATCCAAGAGCCTCACCTCCAGCGGCGTCTACTCCCTGAAAGGCTTGGGACGGCGGCCTCTCAGGAGCTCTTGGCTGAAAGCCCAGTGAAGTCACTGGTCTAGTCTTCTGCCTCTCTTGCTGCAGTTTTGGTGCAATATTAAAGAATGGTTAGGAATTACAACTTTTGAGCCCAAAATGCCATCTCTGTACAGCACAAGAATCTCTCACTTTTGATTGCCAAATTGGAGAAACCTTCATTTGAACAGGAATAAATGTAATTTCTGGTCACATGTTAGGAAAGCAGGGAGTCTGCAGGCAGAATTATATGGTACTATGGAATGAGTGGTAGATTTGGGAGTCAAAGGATCTGGGTTCAAGTCCTAACTCCGTCCTTTACTTGTTTGACCTTAGACATGTTACTAAACCTCTCATCTGCACAATGGAGGTGGCAGTGCCTAGAGTGCCTCCCTCAGCGTTGTGGGGGGGCTCAGATGATTGCCTCGCAAGTCACCAAGCGTTGTGGGTGTCTGCTGCTTAGAGAACGTACCCCTGAGCTTAGAGGCAATGTAGCCCTGTAAGCAGAACATTAAACCAAGAGGTAGGAGACCACGGTGCCAGGCCTGGTTTTGCATCTGAATCACTGTAGCAGCATGGTACGTGAAAAGAGCATGGCATTTAGAGTCAGAGGATCTGAATTCAAAATCCCCCTGTGAGGCTTACAGGCTGTGTGGCCCTGGGCAAGTCACTCTGGGCCTCAGTCTTCTCTTTCATAAAATGGAATTAGGCCAAATGAGTGCTAAGGTCCTTTCCAGCTTCACATTTGTTGTCTTATTATCCATATAATCCTAAAGCTGTTCAACTCTGTGGCTCATTGGGCCTAAATAACACTTGCTCCTGCTTTCTCCAAAGGGATGTTCTCCCCTCCCCACCATATGTAATATAGGTGAGAACACTCTGGCCCTTATACGGAAGGTGCTACCGTATGTCTATTTTCAGCTTTATTAATAAAAATTAATTATTATCATTAATAGACTTTCCTTTAAAAGCAAGGACATATGGAGAAGACAGCCACCAGGCTCAGCCTAATTCCAAGCTTAGGAGATGACTCAATCTCAGATCAGAAGAGAAAGGAGAAACTTGAAACCTTGAAACCTCAAGTCTAAATCTATGGAAGACTCCTTGAAAAGACATTTACTACCTTCCAAAGTTGGGAAAAACAAAGGTTACTCACCTTTTCTTTCAACACAAGGAGCTCTAAGTGGCTTCTTATAGTCAACCATTTCAACGTCATTAACTCCTTTGCAGTTGACTGTGGACTGTGGCTTAGCCAGAGCCATCACAGACATCAGAAATGATTTTCTCTAGCTCAGTGAATTACTTCCAAAGCTCAATGTCTCCATACCCAGCCTCTTTCTAGTTTAACTCAGGACAGCAAAGCCTTCCCCATTCTGGGGACAATTGGTACCACCATTTCCCCCCTCAATTCCTTTTGCTACATTTCACAGAAAATGATTTTCTGAAAAGAAGAATCCAAAAGCAGGGGCATTTGGATTGGGGGAATTTGAGTAGAGCCCAAGGTCAAGGTGGCTCCAGTTCTTTAGCTTGCAGGCCATCTTTAAATAGAAAACTCGCCATGTTTCTTTTGTTAGGAGATCCTTAGTGAAGCATGTAGAAGTTCAGCTAGAATGAATTCTGTGAAATTCTGATCCAAATCTAATGGCGAACCATATATTAATTGACTAGACCATCATGGGGCCTCAATATGCAGTCGGTAGGTTTCTTGCAGTAGGGCCTAGGAACGTTTTTTTGGAATTGAATTGACATACCTCAGGATGAATTCGCCAGTTTATCTCTGTTAGATTAAGTTTCCTCCAGTCCCAACTGCAAATGATAAAAGAGCTTTCAAAATACTTCAAAGACATTTTTATATTATATTGTATTCTTCTTAGACTTCATACAGGTCTTTCAAGATCTGGTTAGGTCCTTTGTTAACAAATCTTCCAAATATCATAAAAACTGTTGAAAGATTTAACCTTGTCATTAGCTAAAACCAGTTCTTTCCATTTAGATAAAGAGAGAGAGAGAGAGAGAGAGAGAGAAAGAGAGAGAGAACAAAAGAAAAAGGGGAAATGAAAGAGAGAAAAAGAAAAGAAAGAAAAAGATGAAAAAAGAGGAAGAGAAAAGAAAAAGAAAGAAAGAAGGAAAGTGAAAAAGAGAAGAGGGAAGGAAGAGAAAGAGCAAGCCTTATTTGGCACTGATTAACTTCTTAATCCTCAAGATTAAATTATATTTAGTCTACCTTTAATATTGGGTGTTTTTTAAAAATTCTAATTCTTTGACCGTTAGAAATCCTTGTGGGGAATATTTTGTAAATTTCAATAGAGGGAAAAGAAGGAAGAAGAGGAAGATAATGAGGCTGAGCCCTAAGAAAACTCAAGGGCCACTGCTAAGGGCTAAGACTCCTGGGGCAGCCAGAATGTCAGCACCTCCACCTCTCCCACCTCATCAATATTTGTTTATATTTACTTTATCTTTGTAATACTATCTTGTATATATTTTGCTACGTAAATGCTGTTTCCCCTCAGTAAGAGGTAATCTCTATGAGGTCAGGCAGGGACTGTTTCCTTTTGACACTCCAGGATTTAGTAACTTTGAGCTGAATTGATTCCTCCTTCTCTCCCCTTCTCCTGTCTCCCCTCTACAATTTTAGAACATAAGGTCCTTGCATGTAGGGACTGTTTCATTTATCCTATTTGCATCCCTAATGATGAGCATGGTTCCTGGAACACAGGATTTGCTTAATAATTGCTAGATGGATTTAGATTGGATTGGGAAACCCAGTTTTCTGTTTTGTTCTTGTTTTTTGAGAAAGGAGGGCTTTGCAATCAGATGGGTACCACTGCCATTTTAGTAATCCATTAGGACCAACATACCTCCAATTAACAATTGATCAACAGGAATTTAATTAGCCCCCACTATGTTCTGGGCAATGAAGTGTTTAGACAGTCTGTGTCTCTTAAGTCTCTTAAGACAGTCTGTGTCTTTATATTGTTAAAATTAGTTACTGGCACGGGGGGCAAAGTTAAGGGTGGAGGGAGAAAGGACTGAATCCCTTTTCTTCCCCCTCTGTGCCCTCCATCATTCAGGGCACCCAAAATCCTCGATCCTTCCTAAGCATATGCACTGGACTCTACTTACTGATTGAATAAAGGAGGTCATAAGACATTTTCTCTTTTTATAGGCAACGAGGGAAAACTATAACTTCCAGAGAAGTGTCATCTCTTAGAGTCATTTGGGTTAAGTTCAAAATGAATATTCCCTCAATGTTTGGTTGGCAAGTGTCTAAGTAAATTGACTCTTGCAAAGACCTACCCTTGAATTTATAACAACCTGCTTCCATTCACATATTTATGCAAAACTTTTCCTATCTCCTTCTTGTCTGATTAAATATGAAAATTGAATTTCCATTAATGTTAGGTAAATATCCTGTATGTGATCCGACTTCAGATACTTGACACACTAGCCATGTGACCTTGGGCAAGTCACCTAACCCCAATTGCCCTGTCTTCCCCCCTCCAAAAAAAAAAAAAACCAAACAAATGAGGAAACTAAGGCTCAGAAACTTGAGGTAAGTTGCTTAAGGTCACATAAGTAGTGAACATCAACAAGGCCAGATCACCACTTGTTTGGATGTCATAGATAGAATTCCTGTTTAGGGATGAGATATACACTTGATTAGTCTCTGAGATCCCATCTGTCTTCAAGTTTTTTTGATTCCCTGGTTCTGTGACTTGTCCCTGACTTTTTCCCTATGTCTTCAAAGTCTCCATAAGGGAAAACTGACTAAATCCGCTTGTGATTTTTAAAACTTTCAACAGAAAACTCCTTTATAGCACATCCTTTTTCATTGTTTTATTTTGTGACAATGTTAAATTCACATTGGTTGGCTTAAAAACTTCATGCAAAATGTATTGGCACACACTCCTAATAAACGGCATGACATTCCACTTCTGAGCTAATAAATAGAAACTTTTTCTTAAAAAATTCAAAAGCAAAGGCATTTGGGGGAAAAAAAACAATATAAAAGCTAGATTCCTAGCACATCACTGCAGACACGACTCACTCTGTTGCTAAAGTTAATGTTTAGAAATGTTAAACAGATGTCTATTCTAAGGAGACAAAGATTTCAAATCCAAAGTATACTGCTTTATATTGACTCAGAAGTGTGGTTCCATACTATAAGCCTTCATGCAATTAACCATAAGTGAGAGATAACTTTAAACAAAGCATTGTACCTAACTTAATGACCCCTGAAGGACTAAACTTTTAAGAGACTTCCTTTTTCTGTCAACTTCAGAATTCTGTGTGTGTGCACACATGCGTGTGATATACACAATCTACAACAGCCTAAAAGTAATAGCAAAACTGATTTCCCCAAAGTTCCCTTTTGAGGTTTTTCCCTTTCCTTGTCTATTTCCACAAAAAAGGAGTCAAAAATAAAACTTTCAAATGGACGCGGGTTTCTGATTGTTTTCTCCCCTTGAAACCAAGAATTAGGAAATTTGCGAAAGGGCAGAAGATGGGCTCACTGTGGTGTAGTGGAAAGAACACTGGATTTGGGGTCCAAAGAATGAGTGTGGTGCGTTGGAAAGAGTGCTGGATTTGGAATCAGAAAAGTTGGGTCCTTTGAATCCTGACTCCGACACTGACTACCCACATGACCTTGGGTAAATCCTCATCTGAAAGATGAGGAGATTGAAATCAATGACCTCCACAGTCCCTTTCAACTTGGAATCTACAACCATATGTCTCATAAAATCTGAGTTTACATCCTGGCTTTACCACTGAGGTGGATATCTTTTGTGTATGACACTTTGTTGGTTTTGGCTTCAGTTTCCTGATCTGTAAAATCAAGGGTTGGGCTAAATCATCTCAAAGGTTCTTCCCAGTTTGAAATCCTAAATCTAGCATTCTGTGGTACCCTGACAGAGATGTTGGTCATTTAAAAGTGTAGTTTGGATGTTTTTAGAATTTATTTGTCCATGCCTATTAGATTTTTTAAAGAAGGTGACAGTATAGTATATAGTTTTTGTATATATAGTATATATATATATATATGTATATAGTATATAGTTTTTGGTATCTACCCCCTGAAAAAATGACCAGACAGCCTTTCTCCCTGATCTGAAAAGTAGCATTAACACCAATGTACAAAAAAAGATAACGCCAACTCAGCACTCCAGTCTCAGTGCGTATATCTATGTATATATCATCCTTTGGATTCAATAGGGGGGAGAATAGGTGGCTTCATGGAGGTCCATGGAAATAAATTTCAAAATCTATGACCATTTGTTAGCATCCTCAATTTACATACCTAAGGCACTTTGTCCTACAAGTATCAGTTTCTAGGGGAGAACTGGAATTTCTTCTTCATTATTATATAATATAGTAAATGGGGGGAAAGAGAAGGAAAATATCCTCAAAAGGAAGAATGCAGGAGTTAGCAGTAGGATGCGAAAAACTCCACCTGATCATGCATAAGGGAGAGAAATAGCCATTCAATCTGGAAATATACTTTGTCAATGAGTAAAATAATATTGCTGGCTAAAGAAGGAATGAAAAACAAAAAGGTCATACTCAGAAATCACACTCCTTTCTTACTTCTACTCTCTGAAATAGCCTAAAAGTGACCTCTTGGCATATTAGCTCATCACTGACATTGTTTAAGGAGTTTGGACAATCTCAAAGGCAATCTCAATAAATACTTGCTCTATTGACTAGTGAGATTAAGTTTAAATTTTTTTCTAGAACAAAGCAGAATACATTGTAAAAATGTTAGCCAGCAAGACAGATGAGCAATTCAGTCAATATTGTCCTATCCTTTCTTATCAGCCGACAAAACCATAGGCTAAAGAATGCATCCCATGTAGGGGAACTAATCACAGTGGTACCAGATATAACTGAAATACCACCAGTCTGTGACCTTTGCCCTCCATCTTCAACGAATTTGGCAGAAATTAAGGCTCCCCTCACCCTATGGGTTGGGCAGTCCCTTCTGCTACAATATTTATTTTTACATTCCATCTTTGCCTCTTCGCAGTACTGATGAATCAAGGTTGGCTCTCTTGCCCTGACAAGAAGGTCTGATAAAGACTTCAGTCAGTGGCCACTTCAAGAACCATGGTTGTGAAGACCCAGGAACATCATCATTCCAAAAAAGCTCTCAAAACAGATATAACATTGAAATACCACACAAAGTCCTCTCCATCCCCTTACCTCTTTCCACCAAAGAACAAATTTGGGGGACACCCATGCCATTTTTCCATCCCAATTTGAAAAAGAGATGGGTACTTTATGGACACTGGGTGTCTAAGACTGAAAGAGATGAGCTGAAGAACCTAACTTTTCTTAACTTTGTGCTGAGTAGAGGAATGTCTCTCCTTATGTTATCCTTTTCAATGTCTCAGGTTCTCCTAGAATACAACCCCTTTCTTTTGACTTTGGCACTCAATTGATTTTATTCTTGGTCACTCTGGTGACCAAGTATGTGGAGAATGCTTCAAATTGATTTATTTAAAGGTTTCTATCTAGTTTGATGCTTTGGGAGTTAATACCATTGTGTTAATAATGGAGTAATCCTTCCTTTTTTGGTGAGGAATGCCTGGATCTGTCTTACTTTACAAACTACCAACTCCAGGCCTAAAAATATGCTACAACTGGAACTTTTTTTGGCAAATGACTTTTTGTTTTTCTTTCTGCCAGCTGTAGCTACAGACTAGAGGGCTCTTCGAAAGGACTCTGGGCTCTTGTTAAATGCCAGCAAAGGAATGGCCAGAGCTCTAGCGGCTACTTTGCAGAGCTTATGCAAGAGCATATTTGTATTTCTTAGGAAAAGTTTCTTTTAGTTTTGTACTCTGGAGTGCTCACAATTGTGTCCTCAGCTTTTGAAGTACCATTCCAGTCTTGGATTAATTACCAGCTCCTCAAGGGAGAGACTTAGGATTGGCTTCTGGTCAGAATGAGGGAAATGCATGTTCTGTGTACAGAAGAAGGACTAAAATTGTACTTCAAAAGATCTCAGGGGCTTCCTAGCTCCTCTCCCTCCCCCACAGAAAGAAAAGTTTTCGATCGTGATTTATCCTTTTTTGTAGTTAACAGGGTTGGCCATCGAATCTCCTTCCGATGCCAGGGGCTGCTAGCTTCTTTTAGACATTGATGGCGTGAGCGTGTTTCTTGCATAGTGGCTTATCTTTCTTGGAGTAGAAGGGTTGTCCCTCCAAATTCACATGACAGACCTGAAAGAAAGGTGAAAATGTGAGAAAGACAACAAAGTCATGAAGAAATCCGTTGAAGGAGAGCAGTGGTGTCTGGATGAATGTTAACTGACTAGGACAATGGACTGCATCATACACTTTCATGTTTAATCTACATCATTCACGCTTTCTCCAGAGCCTTCTTGAGTCCAGACAATCAACAAAACAATAAATTAGACTTTGATTTGTAGTATTTGTCCATGCTGAAATTTAACAATTGGACTTTCATAAGCAGGTTCCACCTGGCTCCGGCACCAGGCCTGAATAGGGTGCTGAATGCTGGTGTGACTGTTAATACCCTGGGAAAATATTATGAGTCAATTGTGTCCCTCTCTTATTTAAAAATCTTCAGTGGCTCCCTATGAACCCTAGGGTATTTCAGGCCTTCCACAATCTGGCTCTTCTCTCCCTTTCCATTTTTGTTTCCTGTTACTCTCCTTTCTTTCTTCAAACGGGTCTATGAGCTATTTCCTGAATGTGACCTTCCATCTCCTTCCCCTGCATGGGCTGTTCCTTAGGCCTGAATTCCTTTCCTTGTCCCCATCTCTCAGAATTCCTATCTTCCTTTAAGATTCGGCTCTGGTACCATCTTTTTCCATGACGATGATAAAAATAATAAATTATTAAGTAACAATAGTAAATAATATGTATATAAACGATAAAATGATAAATGATGCAGATACAAAAATGAAACTCTTCCTGCTCTCCAGAAACTTACATTCTTTCTGGGGGAGACACTATGTACACAGATAAGCATATACATATAATATTTGCAAATGTACAAACATTCACACAGATGGAAATATCCACGTGCCAGATATACATGGCAAGTTATGTAACATCCATGAGCCCCAGTTATCTCATCTGTAATAATATTTCACTGCTTTCCTCCTGAGGATATGTGGCAGCAATGCAATATTCATGGTGCTGACTGCAAATGGGACTATTCCAGCATAGTGCTCAATTGCAAAATATAACAGGCCCTCCATATAGAAGACAGGAGCAAAACATTTATTCAGATACCAGAAAACCAAATCCATCGTAGCAATAGAGAAGTTAATACACCACAATGTACCATCCTTTAGCCTTCCCACAAACAAACCTTACTCACAAGCCTAGCTGTTTGCCTGGGTGCATACTCTCCTCCCTCAATCTCTAACTGCTCTGACTCCCAGCTTCCTGTGGGCTCTGCTCTATCCTTCAGCAAACTCCTCTTACCACAGGCCCCATGTGATTATATTCAGCCTATTAGGGGGAAAGGAAGATCTTTAAATCAGGGAAAGTCTTCAAATTCCCTTAGGCTTATTAAGGGGCTGGGAAAATCTTCAAATTCCTAATACCATTACAGGATATTATGAACTTCAAATTAATTAACGTATGTCAAGCACTAATAAATGTAAATTTTTTTTAAGTTTGGATCGTTTGTGTCTCTTCTCTCAAATTACTTTGTATTTACTTTGTCTGAGAGTCAAAGTGGTTCAGTGGATAGAAGACCAGCCTTGGAGTCAGATAGTCTTGGGTTCAAATCTTGTCTCTGACCCATCTTGGCTGTGTGACTCTGGGCAAATCACTTTACCTCTCAGTGTTATCAGGAACTAAGACTGACATGGTAGAGAAGGTGCCAACTTACATTGGTAGAGGGAGTACTTCTACCAATAAAATCACAATTCGGATTTTAAATAACACATATGCATGTATACATTTAAATATGTGTCCATATATAGTATATGTGTGCCTACACATGATTACATGTTTGTATGATTTAACACGCATGAATGCTCTTATGTTAGTGTATGTATGTGTATATATATATACACATACAAATATATGTATATACGTGTGTGTGTATATATATATATATATGCATATATATCCACATACATATGCATATATATGCATGTTGATTTGACCACATTTTCTCTGATCGTCCCCCATGCCTAGAGAGCTGTCTCTCCTGCTCTGACCTGCTGACCTCCCTGGCTTCTTTTAAGTCCCAACTAAAATCTCTCCTTGTATAGGAAGACTTCCTGAACCCCTTTCAATTCCAGTATCTTCCCTCTTTTAGTTATTTTCTACTAATCTTGTAAGTAGCTTGCTTTGTATGTGTCTGCTTGTTGTCTCCCCCATTAGACTGTAAGCTCCTTGAGGGCAGGGTCTGTCTCTTTCCTCTTTTTATATCCCAAGGGTTTAGCACTGTGCCTGATACACAGGAGGTACTTGATGAATGTTTACTGAATAAATGAAAGCAATTTGCCCAAGGTCATATGACTCCTTAGCAACAGAAGTGGAATTTGAGCCCAAGTTCTTTCCACCATACCGCTCCTCTTACTGGGAGACTCTTGAGCTTCATCTATCTATCCTGCCTCACCTCAAGGCCAGGGATGTGTGTGTGTGTGTGTGTGTGTGTGTGTGTGTGTGTGTGTGTGTTCTGAGAGTGTGAACTCCAGAGCCTGGATTGTTTCTTAATGGGACAGTTGCTAAAAGCAGCCAGAACCCATTGAAAAATCAAGTTTGTAAGGAATCCTTCTCCCTTCCCAGAAACTGATATGATCAGCAAACTTGAGGGTCTCTGAATTTCCTTAATAAGAGAAGGACCAGAATGTAAGAACCCAGGGAAGGACCAGGCAGATTTTTATGTCGGGTATCCAGGAGCAGCTTGGCTTCAGCCAGGACGTTAAGACCAGGAGAAGCCTGTTGGTGTTAGTGATGCTGTCTCAGCAGCCAAGGAAGGAGCTAGCTAATGTAATAGCTCATCTCTGCCGAGCACCTCTGGGCTGCTATGGTAACAGGTAAACATAAACATCTGGGGAGAGATAACAAGCTTACAATGCCAGGCTGAGGCAGCCAAATTGCTCAAGAAACCAGGCCTTCAGTGGAACCATTGAAGTCAGTTTTAAAAGACACATGGGAAATTCTGAAGATTCCTAGGCTCGACTTATCACCTCTGTGACTGAGAAGGTCCAGGGGCTTCCTATTGCTCCTACCCTGAGGAAAATAGATGCTCCCGTTTGATGAATGGAGCTCTTCATAATATCTCCCCTTCCTTTCTGGACTTAATGAACTTTATTCCCCTCCCTGTGCTCTGCATCAGCCAAAACAGGCCCCTCTTCCCCCATATTCCATCCCATAAGATCAGAGATTTAGAGCTGGGAAGGGCCTTCCAGATTTTCTGGTCCAGCTCCCTTATTTTACAGATAAGGAGACATGAGGGGAAATGCCTTTCCTCAGGCCACACAGGAAATAAGTGGCAAAGCTAAGATTCTAACCCAGGTCCTCTGCTCTCCAATGGGAAGCTGACTAGGGCAAACACCTGTGCGGCCTTGAGGAAGTCACTGAAATTTCCTAGGACCAGGTTTCCTTCTCTGTAAAATGAGAGGGTTGGGCTAGTTGACATATGAGTACCTGCCCCCTCTAGATGAGTGATTCTATGAAATGCATTATTCTTTCCCCTGCCTTCCCACCGCCATGCCTTTGTATAGACTGCCTCGGGTACCTGGAATGCCATTTCTCCTTAGTGTTACTGCTCCTGATCTGTAGTTCCTGTAAGACTCAGGTCCGGCGACATGTCTCTTCCCTCTCCCCCATAACTTTGGAAATACATTGTGCTGGCTTATCTATGCTGGTATTTCTCTTCATTATGGCACGTGTCTGGTATCTATCTGGCACCTCGTAGGCAGCTTACCAATCTAAACTCTTTATGGCTCTAGTGTCTTTAGTGTCTAGTGCAGTATCTGGCACCTAGTAGGCAGCTTACAAATCCTTAATGAATGCATGAACTAATGAATTAGAAGATATCCCTTTTTACAGTCTGCATACAGCTATAATAGAAGAGGAGTGTATAAAGCTTCTCTTCCTGCCTTGGGCCAGCTACTTGTGTGACTCATACTAAGGGGGCCCACCACACAGAGAAAAAGCCATAAAGTCCTCTAGAAGCTGGACAGGTGAGACAAGTAAACATGTTTGAGTGCTGAACTTGGAGAAATGGGTCCTGAGTTTGAATCTAAACTACCTGTATGACCTTGGGAAAGTTTCTTTAGGCTCCATTCTCCTCCTCTTGGACCAAAGGACCTCTAAGGCCACTCTCAGCCCTATGATCCTGTGGTCACAGCTCAGTGCAAACTCCCATCTGATGCAGGAGTCCCCTCATCCAGCCTCAGTCTCCTTCCAGTGATGGATGACCGACTGATTCATAAGCAGCAGCTAGAGCAGGTTTGGGGGCTGCTAGGTGGGGCAATGCACAGAGTGCAGGGCCTGGAATCAGAAAGAGTCATCTTCCTGAGTTCTAATCCAGCCTCAGACACTTACTAGCTGTGTGACCCTGGGCAAGTCACTTGGCCCTGTTTGCCTTGGTTTCCTCATCTGTAAAATGGGGGTCATAATAGCACCTGCCTTCCAGGACTGTTGTGAGAAACAAATGAGAAGATAACTGTAAAGTACTTAGCACAGTACCTGGAACATAGTAGGTTCTCGATGATTTGACATATAAGGCTTTTCTTTACATTACCAAGCTTGCTTGAATTGTGTACAGGTAGAAAACTAGCCTCCTTTGAAACTGGCAAAGGATTTTATAAATATCCTGTTTATACACTGGAGAATTCGATTGGGAGTTAAATGCTCAGGGCCTCTGAGGAAAAAATCAACAGCAACAAGAATAACAGCGAACACTTCATAGGTCCTTTAATGTGTAAACATGAAAAGCCTTGGTTTTTTTCTTCTTCATAATAACCCTAAGAGGATGGTAATGCAAAATTATTTGGCCCTTTTATTATGGGAAGGCAGAGGCTCAGCAAGATTCAGTGGCTTTCCGATAATCACACAGCTAGTATGGCCTTAGCAGGCCCTAGGTCCAATTTGGACCCATTCTACCACACTCATTCTAGCAGGGGTGGGGAACCTGTGGCCTCGAGGCCTCATGCAGCCCGCTGGGTCCTCAAGTGTGGCTGCAGGCTCCCCAGCCCTGAGAGTACTTTCAAATGTAGGCAACTTCACATTGAAGCTATGGGTCAGCAACCAGGAGAATTTCCCACTTACTGTATTGACTGAATGTTAGCAAATTGCTTTGAACATTCTTGTTAAAATGCTTCAGGTGGCAATTATATTCAGCTCAAAACTACTCTCTCACTTCCACTTCCTTCCCCTAAGGCTTCCACAAGAAAATTCTAGCCTCAAGTTTAAATGGAGGAAGGGGGTAGAGGGAAAAGAATAAACATTTATTAAGCAACTACAGGATGTCCATCACTGTACTGAGGATATTGGTTCATTTAAAAATCACTTTTCAGATGCCACTGTTGTTTGGGGGAAGGGAGGAATAGTTTGAGTTCTTATTGGCTCAGATATCTGATTCCAGATCTTTCTTGTTTGATATTTCTAATGCAATAGAGCATTGTAAAATGTGTGCTACCACCAGTTTCTGTGGAGTTAGAGCAATCTTTGGGTTGGAAGAATAAATTATCTTATAACTGAACTTACAATCATCATATAACTAAAAAAAGACTATTAGCTCATTGGATTCTCACAAGAATCCTGTGAACCTATGTGCTATCATTACACCCTTTTTTACAGTTGTGGAAACTGAGGCAGACAAAGGTTAATTGACTTGTCCAAAGTCACACAATTAGTAAGTACCTGTGGCTGGATTTGAACACAGGTCTTCCTGATTCCAGGCTCAGTTCTCTATCTCCTGTGCCTCCCTAGTTCTCAGAGGTAGAGAAAACATCAGAGATCATCTAATCATATTCCCTGACTTCACAGATGAGGACATTGAGGTTCATAGGGATTGGTTGACTTGGCTAAGGTCATACAGCTAATGAGATAATCAGAATTAGAGGATCCTGTTGGGTTGAATGAAGTATTACTTCCATTAATAACAACTGTCATTTGCATAATGCCTTGGGGTTAGCCAAGTAATTTATGTCCACATTAGCTTCTTGGAACTTGACAACAACCCATGGAGGGAATTGAGACTAGTTCTATTATTTCTTCTTTACAGATGAGAAATTGAGTCACAGGGAGTCTGAGGGGCTTGCCCATGGTCACACAGCTAATAAATTCCAGAAGTAGGATTTGAACACAGACCTTCCTGACTCCAAGACCAGCGCTCTCTCATTTTCCCTCTGTTTAATAGAAAAAAATTGCAGGTGGCTACTGGACGAGCCTGTGCTTATCTCCTGACTTGCCCTGTATGGAGAACAGAACTGACAGTAGTGAACAGAAATCCACCATTTCCACGTGAGCGCCCATGAGGATTAATCAACAAAGCCTCATCTGAGGTTTTTGACTTGCATAGAAAATAAAATAGGAATGAACAATTTTTATAAATAAAACCAGTGACTTTCTCCCGTTATCCAGCCCCCCCATCCCTAGTTTGCCGCCTCCTGATTTTGTTCCCTTCACTTTCAGAGGGACAGTGTGATATTGGCAGAGTCCGAGTCACATAAGGGAAAACCTACAGCGCAGATGAAGCAAGTGTCATGCCAAGTATGTCCCAGGGCCTCAATGAACTTGTCTCCAGCTTCCACGGGGAAGTCACAGCCATGACACTTGGTGCTGAACAAATTGATGTAATCTGAAAAGAAACAAACATGCACACTGAGAGCCTGACCCTCTGAGAAGGATCCAGGAAAGACGGCGGATGGAGCTATAGAACCAAGATGGATTTGGAAGCAGTTCAAACCCTCACTGTGCCGCTTCCTTTTTGTGTGTCCATTAGGAAGTCACTCAACCTCTAGTAAATAAAGAGGCCAGCTCAGATGACCTCCAAACGTCTTTTCTAGCTCTAAATCTGTGACCCTAAGAGGTGGCTTGCCAATGAGGAAGCATCTCAACTTAAGTCTGCCAAAAGCTCAGACAATGTCCCAATTCACTGAAAACCATGCTCTTAAGGAGGAAGCATCATGTAGTGTTAAGAGAATGTTACCTTTGGAGCTGGAGAAACTGAGTTCCAACCCTCATTCTCCTACTGCCTGTGTCACCTTGGGCAAGTTATTAAGTTCTGGACTTTGTTTCCTCATTTGTAAAATGAAGAGTTGAACTAGATGAACCATAAGGTCTCTTCCACTTCAAAACCCATGATCCGATGTTACTTGGTGTCTGCTGTCATGCAGACAAGAAATCTGTTGAATAACTTATTTTTTTAACAGTGTAGTTGCTTTGGTCCAGACATAGACTTTGAACATGTGTAAGGACATCTTCATTTGAAATTTTGCATGATATTGTCATTAAATACCATTCAGTACTAATATCCCTCTTCCCTTCTGTCATCTCTCTTATCTTCCCCAAACAAATACAGAGTTTCTCAATCTGGATAAGAATGCATGTGCTCATTGAGAAAATTCAGGGTGTTCTGAGTTATGGTTTCACTCAGGGTTATGAGTGAAAAACATACATTTTATATTGTCTCTCCCTAAAACCTTCCAAAGGGATTAAAACTGTCCAAGAATGGAAAGGATAAAGTAAGTAACAGAATTGGGAGCTTGAGCTGAAGCATGTCTCTGTAATTTCTTTCTAGTGGCTCCAATTCTATCCTTTGGATCTGTGTGGAATATCTTCTTTTACTTCCATAGGGTAATCCTTCAGATACTTGCAGATATGTCTCATGTTCCATCTCCCCTTTCTCTTTCTACCCCAAGTCTTGTCTTTTTCAGGCTAAACACCCCCAGTTCTTTCCCTGATGGCTTATTTCCCAGGTCCTTCAACACCCAGAGTGACCCCCTCTTGACACTTTCCCCATTCTCTATATTCCTTTTAAAAAATGCACACCTCCAAGAGATGCTTCTCTGGAGTTTTCAATCCACTGAAATCCCAATGTATTTTTTCATATCAGCTGAGGTTAAACCAGACTTGGTTTTGTACGATTGTTTCTAAACTGAGTTTTTTGACCAAAGTAGCAGACTTTCAATTCGTCCCTTTTAAATTTCTTCAGTAGTTACAGCCTACCACTCTCTTCTGTTGAGATCTTTTGGATTCTGCTATCTGACACATTAATTCTTCTTCCTGGCTTCATGTTATCTGCTCATTGGATAAGTGTACTTTGTATGACTTCATTCAAGTCATTGATGGGCATTCTGGGAAGATAGTGGAATAGGTCAGAAATTGATTATATTTTGAATGGGACGTGGTTATGTGAATGCTTTGTGGCTTGACATTAGAAACCTGGGTTGGCCAATAATGTAGGGGTTAGGTGAATGCATGGTGAGTTGAATATCTGTACCTAAATATTGTGATTAAAAACTGATGTCAGTCTGAAGGGCTGTTATAGGATCATAAATTTATAGTTGGAAAGGAATCTCAGATTCTAGCTAGTACAGCCTTCTATTCTACTTTTCCCCCAATCCTGCCCTGAAGCACAGTTTCACAGAAAAGGAGCTGAGAACCAAGAACGTAACATGACTTGTCCAGAATCATACAGCTCTGAAAACTATGCTTGTAGTCAATTATCAGTAATAAAACTTTGTTCATATGTGAAATACCAAGGGAAGAGGTAGCTAACAGTTGGTCTGACATTGGAAGATGCTAAGGGTTCTATGAGGCTATGGAGGGGATTCATTTCAGACATGGCTGCCACATAACAGCGTGGAGACAATCAATGGAATTTTGTGTAAGAGGAACAGTTGATGGGTCAGTATGGCTGACTGGAATGTGAAGTACATGACAGCTAATGATATGGAATAAGACTGAGAAGTAGAAGACAACCATTCTGGGGAAAACTTTAAGTTCTAGGCAGAGGACGCAATGGGGAGCCACTCAAGATTCGTAAGTAGGGGTAGGGAGATCATCTGGTGAAGTCTGTGTTTTAGGATTGCCAGCTTGACAGTTATGTAGATGATGGATTGGAAAGGAAGAGACTAGAAACAGGATTACCAATCAGGAAATCATTGAGACAATGCAGGAAAGGGGTGATGTGGGTCTAACCTAGACTACAGGATATAGCATTGGGGAGAATCAGCAAAGCTTGGCTGCTGATAGGGGGCAGAGAGTGAAAAAGAGGGAAAAGTGAATTATGTGAAGGGATGGGAAGGACAGTGGTGCTATCCTCTAGAGAGGGAGAGAAGTTTGAAGGAGCCTGTTTGCTGCTTCCTGGAATGCAGGGCCATTGGGTGAAGTGTTTAGTGAAAAGCATTCAGGATTTGGAGTTAGTGTGTGCTTGAGTTCAGAGCCCAGCTTGGCCACACTTATTACTTGTACGACTCCACTCACAAATCTCTCTGGAGCTTTGATGCTCCATCTTTTAAGCCTTGTTCTGGGTGATCAGAACATCCCCACACATCTCCCTAGAAGCCCCGTACCTTTCTCACAGTAGGGCTCTCCATCCTCCATGTGGAAGAGACTATTGCCAAAAGGCTTCCTACAGGCGGCACAGACAAAGCAAGTGGTGTGCCAAGTCTGCCTCAGAGCGTGCATCACTTCCTGGGAAAAGAAGAAAAAAGGGCATCAGCCAGCTGCCTTCAGCTGCACCTCTGGGATGACAGAGATGAGGGCTTGCTAGGAGCAATCTAACACATCAGGCCCTAGACCTAATGTGATTTCTGGGCCTGGAAGAAGAAAGGCCATGCACCAAGCTGATGCAGAGAAACTATGCCCCTGGGGCCCCTAACACCCTTCTTTTCTGGGAGGGCTTCATTCCTGGGAAATGGAGTGGTTTTTTCCCCCCTCTCTTTCTTGCCTAACAGAAGACAATGTGTTTGGATTGCTGGCTAGAGGGAGAGGGGTCATCGGGTCCAGAGCCCTGAATTGGACTTCTGAATCTGAGAAATGGTACAGCTGCTTTTCCAGATGCAGGCTGGAGCAGGAGTAGAGAGTCATGAGTGGGTCCTAGAAATCCCCTGGAAGAAGAGCCAGAGGCAGGGTTGGCTTTGTGCCTTACCCCCATGATCTTGGTGTTGCACTTGGCGCACAGTGGGGCAAAGAACTGCTCATAGCAGCGCTCACAGTACACATTATTTTGCTCTTCCACAAAGCACACGTCAGCCAGAGAGGTCTTACAGTAGGCACAGTTGAACTCTTCTGGGTGCCAGGAGCGACCCATAGCAACCAGGAAGGGACCCCTAGGGAGAGAAGAGACAGGATGAAAGGGGTTCCTATGACGACAAGGACAAACATCGCTGAAGTTTGACAGGCTAGGACAATGAGCCAAATCAAAGATCATTCGATAAAGCTTTGTGATAGATGGATAACCCTACATTGGGGCTCAAACACTCAGCTTCCCAACTGCAGAGGGCAGGGGACAGGGGGAGGCAATAGCTTCTGTGAAAAAAAAATATCTAGCATCTCAGTGGAATGCAAGGTCAATATGTATGATAGCTAGTCAATAAAGTGAAGGCCATTTTAACGTGCATTAAGAGGACCAACAGCCAGGACTAGGGAGAAGAGAGTCCTCCCCCACCCCCACCCTTCCCCTTCCTCCCTCCATATTCAGCTCCCATCAGTCCTCATCTGGAATCTTGTGCTCAGTTCTGGGCACCACATTTTAGAAAAGCGGTCACTCTGGAAACATTTATTAAGCACCAACTGTATGCTAGGCACTGTGCTAAGCGCTAGGTTCTGCTCAGCTGGAGAGGGTTCAGAGGAAAGCAGTGAGGACGGTGAGGGATAGCAAAACTGTGCCAGATGAGGCTTCGTCAGAGGAATTAGGCATATTGAACCGGCAGAAGTGAAAACAGAGAGCCCCATGACAATTGCCTTCAAGGCCCAGCACAGCAGGGCAGGACTAGAAATGATGGGAAGTAGCTGCAGAAAGGCAAATTTCCATTCAAAGCAAGGAAGTGTTTTTAATAATTAAAGCGGTCCAAAATGGGAAAGGACGGCCTCCAATGGGATAATATTCATAAAGCACTTAGCACGGACCTGGCACAGCAAGTGCCCCTTTGGGAGGTGGGGGCTTCCTCATCAATAGGGGACACTGAGTAAAGGTCGATGACCCCTCATCAGCGATTTGTGGAGGTCAGGTATGACTAGGACTGAAATGTCTCTGAGATTCCTTTGAGCTCTGAAGCTTCTGGGATGATGCCTTGAATAACTCAAAGGGGTAGGTGTTACCATGGTCACCCTTGACCAATGAACAACAATCTATGGTAAATGAGAGGTGATAAGAGGTCACTTGACTTGGGAGCACCCAAGGCTCAGGATGAACAGCATCTGTGTTGGCTGAACACCTCCGGGTAAGACAACCACAGAGCTTCTCCTTAGTGATGGAGTCTGCAGGCCAACATGGCTGCATGGCTGGAGGCCTGAGTTTGAGTCCTGGCTGGCCCCTGACTAGCAGTGTGACCTCGTGGAAAGCCCTTAACTTCCCTGGCACTGGTTTGTTCACCTAGAATATGAGGGGGTTAGACAAAATGATTTCTAAGGGCCCTTTCAACTTTAGATTCTATGATATAGAGAGACCGGCCCAGCTGGCAAGAAGAGTCTGCCAGGGAAGAGAAGAAGGCCCTCATCATGAGGCCCCTCAGGATTCCCTGTCCTTACAGTCTCTCTGAGCCAGGGCCCCTTTCCCTGCTTCTCCCACCCCAAGGGCCCACGACTATACCGGATGATGCTGTTACAGTGTCCGCAATGAGGAGTCCGGTTGCTGGCTGGAAAGCGCTCAGCCCTCTGGATGGTACCTCGGGCTAGTGTGGGTACCTGGGTGCTGGCAGGAGTATAGCCTGGTGATGCGACCGGAGCACCCCGAGGAAGGATCTGCTTGCTGATTGACGTGGTGGTCTTCCCAGGGGAGAACTTTTGAGAGAAGTTGTCATCAGTCACCCATGGTGGGCGGCTAGCTGGTTCCACTGGGCCAGAGCTGTAGCTTGTTGATGGGGCTGGGCTGTATGGGGAAGGGTTATAGGAAGGAGCTGGGGATGGGGTGTAGGCTGGGGCTGGGGATGGAGTGTAGGCTGGGGCTGGAGATGGGGTATAGGCTGGAGCTGGAGATGGGGTGTAAGCTGGGGCTGGGGATGGGGTATAGGCAGGGGCTGGGCTGTAGGTTGCTCCTGGAGCTGGGCTGTAATTGGTGCCTGGCGCTGGGCTGTAGCTGCTTGCAGGTACTGTAATCCCAAAGCATAAAAAGAACAAAAAAGGAAGGGGTCAGGAAGCTTTTGGCCTCCCCTACATCAAGATCCACCTTATTCCCATTTCCCAAATTCACTAGTCTTGTGGGGCCCAGTCCTGTCGGTTGTTGATGTGGCTGGGCTACATGGTTATAGGGTGGGACCAGGGAGAGGGTGTAGACTGATGCAAGGGTGTCCTGGGGAATGAGGCCCGTTCCTTACAGCTGAAGCACTACAAAGAGTGGTGTTTTAAGAATTCTCATTCAAAAGAATGAACCTCTTCTCCAAAATCTTCACTGATTGAAGTCTTGATTATTTTTATCATGCTCATTTCCAAATATATCTCTCCTCCCTACTCAGAAAGCTAGCTCTTATAAGAAAGAGTAAGAAAAAGGATAAGAGTATTTGAAAAAACCAATAAGAACACCAGTCACCTCTGACAATACATGAAATATTCCACATCTATGGTCCCCATCTCTGCAGGAAGAGGAGGGAGGTCTTAAGAGCACAGCTGGAAGGTACCTCAAAGGACCCATCCCGTTTAACCCCTGCGTTTTACAGAGGCCCAGGGAGGCTGAGTAGCCTGCCCGAGGTCACAAACATTGCCACTATCAGAGACAGGATTTGAACTCAGCACCTCTGACTCCACTGCCAGTGTTCTTTGCATTATACATTCTCTGGGGTCAAACTCGAGTTACTATAATCGCACAGAGATCAAATTCTTTTTGGCAGGCTGGGGAGATATTTCAAATGCATTCTTTAAAAGAATAAGCCTCCCCTCCCTTTGAAGTGTGATTAATAGAGACGAGGGAGTGACAAAAGGGTTAGTTTTCCGGAGTTCAGAGATAAGCTCTGAAGAAAAAAAATAATAATAATCGGTAGCATTTATACACCACCTACCATGTGCGAGGCACCATGCTAAGTACTATACAGATAACTCATTTGGGACCTCACGATGTGCATGGCAGGGGGGTGCTGTTATTATTTGCATTTTAGGGAGGAGAAACTGAGACCGGAAGAGAGAAAGTGACTTCCTTAGGGTCATCCTGCTCCTAAGGATCTGAGGCTGAATTTGAACTCAGGTCTTCCTGATTCTAGGCTCAACACTCTGTCACCTTGCTGCCTAAAAATAACCAGTGAATAATAGACAGGCCTAAATTACTCCATTTTCCCAAATTAGGAATGCCAGGGTTGGGGGTCTAGCAGAAAGATGTGTGGGATCTGGGAATGTAATAATAGAGGACATTTAAATAATGTCTATACAAATTACTTTCACATCCTCTCAAAGCCCTTTGGGGTAGTGAATGTGGTACTAGCCCATTTTAGAGATGAAGATTCTGAGGCTCAGAGGCCGCTTAGTCAAGGTAGAGGCAAGTCATGGCAGACCCAGGCATGACAGTGTCCATTCCAGGGGCCTTCCCCAGACCCCTACTCTATCTCCTCCCAGTTGTTACAGGGAGGAAACAGAATGAAAGCCTTCTGGACTCCCTGACTGAATTCCTAGGGCCTGTTTCTGTTCCAGCACCCCTACTACTGAGCTGTGGGGGCCAAAAATCAGCTTCCAGTCACTAGAAAGGAGGCCCCTTCTGGACCAGGACCAGATCCAGCCAGAGACCCAACAAGTGACAATAGGCAAAGAGCCCATGAGTTCCTTCACCAGGCCCAGACTCCTAGCCCCAGGGAGTTCTGGGCTCTCTCAGTGCTGGACTCTCTCAGTGCTCAGCTCTCCCATTCTGCTGAGCCCGGGACGGATGTAGACATGCCCTGCTTCCACGCAGGCTTGTTCCCATCTTCCAGCAGGCATTCAGGGCCCTCATTAAGGCAAGATGTTTCAGGAGGCCTCTTCTCCTTTCTGGAGATCACATCCCGCTCCCTCTTGGGCAGGAACCACTGTTCTTCTGCTCCCTTAGACCACCAGAAAGGTGCAGTGGGCATCTTCTTATCCCCGAGCCCCCACGGGCCACAAATGGCCTAGCAGGAGCGGGCAATCGCAGCAGGGCTCAAAGACTGGAATGGTGGTAAGGAATTTCGGCTCCTCTCCATCCCGTTTTTCCCAGCCGCTCATTTCCCATTCCCTGCAATTAAAGGCTTCCCAGATGCCTCCTCTTCTCCCCGCCTGCTGCTGCTCAGCCTGTGACTCTGCTCATTGTCTGCAGTCCCCCCCACCCCGTTTTAGTGATAAAGACTCCCCCTTTTCCTCCACGACCCAGACAGGCAGCTGAACCCCTCTCTTTGGCAGTTATTTCTAAACAACTACTGTTCAGGGAAATTCAGCCTTTCTTTTCTGGGAAACAGTCCGGGGAAAGAACATTACAGTTTTATTTTATTGCATTTTGGCAAAGGGCCCAGGTTAAAATCTTGCCTTTCCTACTTTCTACCTGTGTGACCCTGGGCAAATCACTTATGCTCTGAGACTCAGTTTCCTCATCAGAAAAATGAAGTCTTTGGACTAGTTGGCCTTGGAGGTCCCTTCTAGCTCTGAATTAATGATATGATGACCTATAATGTGATAATCTGACCAAGGACTTGGAGCCTGAGAACCTGCTGCTAAAAGCTTCTGTGGCCTTGGGTAAGTCACTCAACTTCTGTAGGCCTCAGTTTCCCTTTCTGTAAAATAAAAGAGTTGGACGAGATAATTTCTAAGGTCTCTTTGAGTTCTAAATCTCACACCCTTGCTCTTCCTGGGACCCACATAGCATAGCCCTGTAAAAAGGGCAGAGGTGGGGGTAAAAGTAAAAGAGAATGGGAAACAAAGGACCAGGAGGCGCTGGGAGATAGTGCCCCTGATTCCCTAGGGCTGCTTGGTTCTTAAGCCAATAACAGAAATGAAATGGAATTCTGCCTTCTCTCACACACAGGCATCTATTCCAGCTGCTCACCAACTGTTTGGTAGAGGTGAGTGGGGAAGGAACAAAGAAGTACTTGAAGAAGAGGAAAAGATGAGCCAAGAAAAAGGAAGGGATGTGTATGTGGAGGTCAGGGAGATTCTAGAGTCATTCTGGGTTGTTGTTTTTTAGGGGGGGTGGCATTTGCACTATTAGAATTCAATTTAATAAATCCTAAGACAAAAATGAGACATGTCCTACAATGGAACTTGTGTTCCAATAGGAGGAAAAGTAACATGTTGACAATTAAGGAAATACAAAATCATTTGAGGAGGGGCTGAGAGTTACCAACTAGAGCAGTGGTTCTCAACCTTCCTAACACTGCGACCCTTTAATACTTGTATGTAGGCCTATCTGCATGTGGGCAGACCCGCCTGGAGACGGATAGAGGAGCGGTGTCTTGGTTCCTAAGACCATCAGAAATATGTGTTTTCCGATGGTCTTAGGCAACCCCATTCAACCCCAAAGGGGTCGCGACCCACAGGTTGAGAACCGCTGAACTGGAGGGAGGGTAGCAGGGAGCATTCCTAGAGGAGGCGAGGCAGTGCCTCAACAGAACCCACAAAGGAAGAGGAAGGTTGTGAGCATCAGAGATGAGGTGGGAGCACATTCTAGGCTGAGTGGATCCACAGAAGCAGAGTGGGAGGCCTGAGATCCCTAGTCTGATGGGCATGCTGAATTCATGTAAAATGAGAGTCAGAAGGACAGTTGGAGTCTAATTTTGGAGAGTCCTAAATCCCAGCCTGAGGGGCATGTATTTTATCTTAGCAGGAGTAGGGAGCTACCGATGGTTGTGGAAATACTGAGAGTACTCTGCTTTCCCTGGTTCCACCAATGGGTGCGCAGACCCCTCTGTGGCCTCCTTGGGGCTAGTGAAATTCTTCTGTCTACAAAGTGAATTAAAACTGGGCATGGAAATGAATATTAAAGTGCAGGCACTGTGGCAGAACCAGGGGCTCTGTGTGTGGGTGGTGGGGGGACATGGAGTCATGCTCTAAGTGGGGATAGAGGGGATCTGTTCAAGGTCTGGATGGCCTCTCTCCAAAGAGCTCTGACAAGATCCTCTCAGGGCGATGGAGTCCTAGGTGCTCAGTCTTGGGCTGGCATAGCCCAATGTACCGCTGTCCTGATGCTTGGCTATGTGAGTTTGTTAGTCAAGAAGGATTTATTAAGAACCTACTATGTACCAGACACCATGCCTAGTACAGGGGGTGCAAAGAGAGGCATGGTTTGAACTGAGGTGGTCTGCAGAAAGGAGGGAATGAGCTCCTAGAATGAGAGACAGCCTAGGCAAAGGCAGGGAGGTGGGAGATGACATAGTGAGGCAGCTAGGCTAAACACAGGATAAAGTTCTTGACTTGGAGTCAAGAAGACCTGAGTTTGAATCCTACCTCAGACATTTAGGAGCTGTGTAACCTTGGGTAAGTCTCTCTGACTGCCTCAGTTTTCTTATCTGTAAAAAGGGAATAACCACTTACCTTTCAGGGGTTTTTTTTCTATAAAGTCAAATGAGATAATATAAAGTGCTTTGTAAATCTTAAAGTGTCATCTATAGAACTGCTACTTATTTTTATTACTGAGTTCTATGTCTCCTACTTTTTTTTTTAATTAAATGGGTATCCACCTAGTGTTGTTCCTTTCCTCCAAGATTCCAGTTCTGTTAATCAGCCATGGAACCAGACAGCGTATCTCAGCTCCTAGCTCCCCTTTTTCCACTTTGGAAAGATAAACAGTGTTTAAAAACAGCAGAGGAGAGCCTTGTTGTGCTATCTCTTTAGAGGCTGCCCAGAGGATCTTACTATTTTTGCATGATGGCATTAAGCCTGTCCAAATTAGAAGGTGATATTTCATCTCTAATTGGCAAGTTCAAAAGGCACCCTATCTCACAAGGCTGCTTGGAGAATATATAATTAAATAAGGTGATTTCTAACTAATTCTAACTTCACTGCCCAACTTTTTTCAAAGAGACTTCACTTACTCACTCGGCCTCTGGGCAAGACCATGTTTCTCTCTTAGGATCCTTGTGAACTGAGCCCCCATTTCAGCATACCCAAGGTTGGTTCTGGAGGTTATGATTTCAGTGTTTTTTCATCTTTATATAGTCCTTGGGATTCCAGAGAGTATACCAGGGCCCTTGAGAGGTTGTACCCCTAAACTGGCCTGCCTTCTTCATCAAGGCCCGAAGGCTTTTTAGAAGGAACCTCACTGTAGCATCTCCGGGCGCCCCACCTCTGGCGCCAGCAGAGTGGGGGCCCTGGATAAGATCATGGCTGCAAGAGGATTGTTGATTCTGCTCCAGAAACACCACCCACAGGTCCAAGGGGAGGAGTATTGGGGCAGTCAAGAGAAGAAGGCTTCTGACCTAAGGGTTGGGTGGATGGATACAGACTTGGGCTTCCCAGAGACTGAACCCCTTTACTGTCTGGTCACAAAACTGCCAGTGCCTCAGTTTCCCTACTTTTCCAAGTGGAAGCAACCCTGCCAGTTCCTCTCTTGGATCCTCAAGGCCAGGATGAGAGCCTGTCTGAGAAGTGCTCTAAGTTTTGCAAGGCCCTAAATAAATCCGAGGTGGAGTGGGGCATCCTTGCTTCATTCTCCCTTTTCTTGATGCCACCATGGGTTCAGAGATCACCTGCATGAGCTACCTAATCCCACTTCCTGGCAGAGAGAATACCAAGGGTGGGATACCCTGGGAAGTGGGAGTTCCTGGGTCCGAGAACCCAGATCTTTCTTCTTTATGCCTGATGGTCCAACAGGGGACCCTACTATTTAGTGAGCCCGTGCCAATACTTTCTCCCATAGATTCTAAAGGAGCCTCACATAGTACAGGAAGAAAGGAACACTGCCTCTGGGGTTGGGCCTGAGTTCAAACTCCATCTCTGCCTCTTACTAACTGGGCAGTTATGATTGGCAGGTCACCTAAGCTTCTCAGGCCTCAGTTTCTCCATCTGTAAAAGGAGGTGAAGGCTTCAGACTAGAGGGAATCTGAAGTTTCTTCTGGTACTAAATCTATGATCATGTGATTTCCAAGGCAGCTGTGTGACCATGGCAGGTGTCTGAGGCTCCATGTCCTCATCTCTAAAATGGGAATCTTAATTCTTAGATTGCCTATTTCACAGGAAAATCCTGGGTAAACCTTAAAGCAAGTGGCTAGTGATGTCCCTAGGGACCCTCAGCCCCAGACTAAACCTGGAAGCTTTGGGAATAAATACCAGCCCGTCTATGACCCCGGCCTGCCTGTGCCCTTGGCTAAGACCGGTGCCTGTCATTCCTTTCCAAGGCAAGTCAGGGAATTCCTGTCCCTCCCACCCTTCAGGCAGGAATGAGTTAATGTCTGGGAGGGAGCTGAGCTCTTTATGTGGCTGGGAACCAAAGCAAATCCCAATGGAGCACAACCCCAGCCCTACAGGTCTGAAATCATTCTGGCAGTAAAGAAGTTAAATGGAGGCTGGCTTCTTCTCTCTCATTCCACTCTTGCCTTCTGCTGGGGCCTGGAATTGGAACTAGGGGCATGCTGCCACCTAGTGGGCATGGACAGATGGACCAGACAGGGACTGGGAGAATGCCAGATTAAGAAGAGGGGCCCAAAATGGTGCCCGGCCCTCTATTACCCTAAGAGAAGGCCTTTGTCCAAGGCATGGCTCCTGTGGATGGCGCTCCCAGGGGCAGGGAGTACGGGACTTTTCGTCAAGCTCTCTTTGCCCAGGAGCTTCTGTTCCCCAAGTCGAGAAGCCTGAGCCTGAGTAGGGATGGCGTTTCTCCAAGGAGGTTCTATTTCCTCTTAGGATTCTGAACATTAAGCAAGGCCGTAGCCTGGCTACCCTGGCATTCTGCCCCATTGTTCCTGGTGCTATACTTAGCATTTCAAAATACTTTTAGTTCTACCAAGCTCACAATAGGTGCACTTCTCATAAAAGTCTAGTGTTAGGAGGAATCTGCCCTCCTGTAGCCTGCCTTTCCTATGGTCTGAGCCGCCCCCAGCCCAGCCACCCAGCTGGTCCCTGAGGTCAGATTCCAGAGGGCTAGAGAGAAGCTTGTCAGTGACTCCCATTGTCTCAGACCTAGTGTGTCAAGGCACTCACTCCATAATCTGGCTATAATCTTCATTTCCAGGCTGTAGAGTCATAGAACCATATCAAGTAGTCTAACCTTCTCATCTCACTAATGAGGAACTGAAAACCAGAAAACTTCAAGGATTTCTCCAAGGTCATACAGGCTAGTATCTGTGGTCATGCAAGGAGGATTGTGTACGCGTGCATACATGTATACACACGTACACATACATATATGCATAAAATACACACACACATATATTTTGTTATTTTTTCAATTAATAAGCATCTACTTCCTCTCCCTCCCACTTCACCCACCACCCACCCCCACTGCCACCATGAAAAATTAAGAAAAAGAAAAAGAAAACCTGTGTAACAAAAATGCACAGTCAAGCGAAGCTAATTCCCTCCCTGGCCACATCCAAAAGCACACGGCCCGTTGCCCAGTTAGAATTGAAGCCCAGCTCTCTTGGCTCCCCACTACTGCTCACACAGCCCCCCTCCCCTTTTGCTTTGTCCACCTTTGTCCTTGAGTTAAATCCCACTAAGCCCAACAAGCTGCTGAAGGGGAGGTGGGTGGTTCCCTGCTTCCTTTCAGCAGCATCTTTGGGGTAAAAGGAGCTTTTGCCCATCCCCATGGGGGCCACAATGACCTTTAGCCAGAGAATTCTTTTCAGATATATCCTATGAGAAAGGCACTAGAGATAACCCTTATCCATTAAAAATGTACTTAACTGGGCCTTTGTCCCAGAACTCCAAGGACAGGTCCAGAGGGACCACTTTCATTCCTCATGCTTGCTTCCTGGGTGGGAGGCTGGGCAGGGGGTGGGGGGAGGGATGATGTGAGTACACAAGGCCCTCCTGGGAATAGTATGAAGCCTCCCTTGGAGAAAGCCAGAAGGGCAACTGGCCCTGGTAACAAAGGCTTTCCTGGGGAGGATATTCAAAACACGTCCCTTTTAGGGGGCACTGCTGAATCAGCCCTGACCCTTTACCGGCTCTTGGGTTGTGGGAGAAAGCAATGGGAGGAGCCTTCATGCTTCCTACCTGGCTCCCTGGGAAATGCCCTGGCCCAGTGCCAGTCTCCTAGCCAGCCCTGATCAGGCAGCTCTTCCTTTCCCAAAGGGCAACTGAGCTGGCACAAGGGTGAACTTGAAACCCATTATTCTGCTCCCCAGCAGCTCCCAGGAAGTAGGGCTTGCTCTTTGTAGGGGAAAGAGAGCCTTCTTGCTATTAACCCCTGGTCTTTAAGAGATAGGAGCTCCTTATGGCCCTTACACCAGAAAGATCTGGGGTTCAAGGTCACACTGCAAGCCCTTTTCCTCTGCCTGAGATGTGATATCCTTCACTGAGAAGGCCAAGATTTGGTCAGCCCCCCGGTTCCCCCTGATGCCCCCTACACACACACACACACACACACACACACACACACACACACACACACACACACACTATGTCTTCTCCAGATACACACAGACCTGTCCATGTGTTCTCACCTGACTGGTAAACTGAAGGCCGGATGCTGGCAGTGGTAACCACCCGGGGCTTAGGAGCAGTGGCAGGAGCTTCATTATAGGTGGCAGGAGCATGGGATGCCGAAGCCGCTGGGGAATAGGAAGAGCTGAGGATCCTGAAAGAAAAGGGGAGCAGTGAACAGAGCAACCTACCTCCCTGATTTCTGCCTGTCTTTTCCTTTCCTCCTCTCCCTCTGTCCCTGCCCCACATCTGCATCCAGGGAATTGATTTTCAAGGAATCTTGTGAAGGAGACATTTTCTCAAGAAAACGGCAGTTAGTAAGCTGGGGTGGGGAAGGCAGGGCCCTGCTGGTGCCCCTTGAAAGAAAAGCTTCTGGTTTCCTTGAAGTGGATAGAAACACCTTTTCCCACCTTCTAGCTACCCATCTTTGAGTTGTCAGCAACAGGAAACACTGAACAACTGTAGCCGAGTGGCCACACCAGGGAATGGGCTTTAGGGAATGACAGTATCAGCAATTGGCAATTCGCATTTCCAAGGTACATTAAGGCTAAGCTAAGTGCTTTAATCCCATATAAATCAACAGGTGCCAGGATAGGGATCACAGGACTGAGAAATGAAAGGGACCTTGGAGGCCCTTTTGAGACCTTGGGGTCCTTGACATTTTGGGTATCATTAGCCCCCTGGACAACATGTGGGGAAAACCTTCTCAGAAACTTGTTTTTAAAGGTACAAATTAAAATCCATAGGAAATCGATTATATTGAAATATAGTTATCAAAATATTTTTTAAAAACCCCAAGTTCACAGATTCCAATAGCCTTCTTGCTATTAACCCCTGGTTAATAGCCCAACCCCATCACTTTGCAGAGGAAGAGATGTGTAGGGAAAGAAGTTCTTTCTCTGGTTCTCGAGGGTGGTGGCATTGTCTCTGTTTTACAGATAAAGACACTGAGGCATAAAGAGGGTGGCTTGACCAGGGTCACACAGCTAGGAAGGGTCACCTACCTCAGTGACCAGTTACATTTCCAAATTCAGTTCCTAGAGCTTGGGGAGGGAGATGAAGTTCCAGTCCCAATTCTGAACAGTTGGTGTTCTATCCTTCTCTGGATAAACAAAGACCAGGACACCTAAGGCTGTGACTGAGTGTGTGAAATAGGCTCAAAGGGGCGCGGCTCACAATTTCTGAGGGTTTCCATTCAATTCAACAAAAGGTCTACTCCGCACAAGGGAGTATGGCTAGAGAGACCAAGACAGAAATGGAAAACAGTCTCTGCACTCATGGGTATAAGTAACTAAATGAAGGGTAGACTGAGGGAAGGAGAAAGGAACTAGAACTGATTAAGCATCTACAGTATGCCAGGGACTAAGTGCTTTACAAGTTATCTTGTTTGATTTTCACAACAACCGTGTGAAATATGTGCTGTTATTATTCCCATTTCATGGTTGAAGAAACTGAGGCAGACGGAGGTTAAATGACTTCCCCAGGGTCACACAGCTAGAAGTGTCTAAGGCTGTATTTGAACTCAGTCTTCTGGACTCAAGGTCTAGTGCCACGTGCCACCTCAAGGGCAGAGAAAAAGCACTAACAGTGAGGGACTTGAATACAAGAATCTCTTCACTGGGTGATAGAATTACCTGTCAGTCAAGTGGTCTCACCCTGAATGGCTGTGTTTCTTTGGGCCTCCGTAAAGTAACCAGCTGATCCCAAAGGTTCCCTGAGCTTCCAAATCCTGTGATTTTAAAACTTCATCCTATTTCATAACAGACATTCTTAAGCTTTTTTTGTGTCCTTAACACTGTCCCCACCTCCCTTTTGGCCACCTAGCACGGCTCAGGGGCCCCTTCTCAGAGTTAGGAGTTTAAATATAGAAGATGAAATACATAGCCTTACAAAGAGAACCAATTACATTGAAATTGTTACCAAAATATTCACAGTTCCAAGTTCACCGACTCCCTGAGGTCTCTCTGGGGACTCTTGGAGAGGCGGTGGGCCCAGCTTAGGGGACATTCTACAGCCACAGCTGTGTGTGTTGGTTGGCCTTTGAGAACCACAGAATAAAAGGTGTTTACACTTTCCTATCAGTAAATCAGAGAAGGTTCCAAGAGCAGCTGACATTTGCACAGCACTGTAAGCTTTGCGAAAGCTGAGCACTCATTACCTCGTTCTATTCTCACAACAGCCCAGTGAGGAAGGTGCGAAGGGCATTATTGTTCCCATTTCACAGATGAAAAAACTGACCTTCAGACAGATTAGTGACTTGCCCATAGTTACACAGTTAGTCAATGTCAGTGGTGGGACTTACTTGATCCCAGATCTCTCCTGGTTCCATGCCTGGTATTCCTTATATGATAGAACCTCACAGGGAGGACAAGCATCACCCCCATTTAACAGAAGAGAAAACTGTGGCCAGATGGTGTAGCTAATAGGGAAGAGAGCCAAGATGCAGACCCAGCTCCCCTTCTCCAGGTCTAGGTTTCTTTCCGTTGTGGTTGCTGTCGTGGTTAGCACTTCCCTTGTCTGGGCCTGCCTGGCTCCTATCCCAGCCAGACTGTGTACTGGAAACAGCCCCACACTTGGGGCCACATGATTTGGACCCCAGTCTTGTCTCCTCCACTTACCTCAGATAAATCACATCACCCGAGCCCCAGGTCTGGACAGCCATGAGGACGGAACCCAAGCTTGTGCTTCCAAGCCAGAAAGACTTCCAGTGACAGGAAGCACCACTGCAAAGTTTCAGCCACTGTCACTCATAAAGACCCTCTGCTAAAGGGCAAAAAGGCCCATTGGTGCTGGGGCCTGGAGGACCTGCTTGGTGATGTCCCAGCTCCTTAAAACAGCGAGCTAAGGATCACTCAGTTTTCTGAAGTTCCTCAGTGCTTTCTTCACAACAGCCTTTTGGAGTAGCCAGTGCAAGAATTATTATCCCCATTTTAAAACCAAGGCTCACAATGGTGAAATGATTTGCCCAGGAAAATACAATATATTTTTATTTGGGGTGTGTGTATGTGTGTGTATATACATATACACATACATACATACATATATACACATACACACACATATATAT
>CM053589.1:178759301-178769844 GCA_028646515.1 Pseudochirops corinnae | reverse complement strand
TTCTTGAGGCTTGTAGAGTTGTCTTTAGCTGTGCATTGTTGAGGATAGTCCAGTTTATCAAGGTTGGTCATCATATGTACGATGTGTCTGTGATTGTGTACAGGTTTTGCCTGTGAACCCTTGTCAATTAAGGTTAAAAGAAAGCTTTTTGAAATTTTTAAAATCAAAATTGTCCGATAGAATTATTTTTACATTGAAATGATACATAAAAGCAGTCTCTGGATCTCTTTAATTGCTTGGTCTGAGGGGAGCCAGGTAATACATAGGGAAGAGGAGTTTCCTGCTCTTTCCCCTTCCACTCATTTTCCTGTCAAGTCTTTGAAATAGGTAAAAATTTCTCCTTGGCACCTCACATCTCTTTTTGGACCTTAATTTATGCTGCGTCTGCCCTAGAAGCAAAGACCATCTTTTAGCTTTCCCAAAGTCCAGTTACCATAGTTAAAGTTTCCCTTCCTTCCTGGCTAGTTGATGTCTCCTGATTAGAGGAAGGCAATTGGATTGAATTGTCACACTAACATGTGAATGATTGTATAGCCACTTAACCCTGCCTCCCTGAGGCATTTGCAAATTTGAAAAAGGATGTTTGTTAACCCAAATTAATCTTTAATTGGTGGAATTTCAGGATGTATATAGTTAAGCAAAGTGAAAACATTTCTGATTGTGTGGGAGATTTGGGGGCATGGGGGTGCAGACTGATGGCAGTTGTTCCTTCAACTTTTTTTTGTTCATTGTGAAAACTTGCACGGATTTGTGATTTTATGGCTTTTCAGTGTACTTTTAAAACTGTATTTTTTGACAGCATGAAAAATTAAGACTTAATTTTGTGCTTTGTTGTCCCAGGGTTAGTATATTGAAATACAGATCTGTAACATATATTTCAAGGTATAAAGTCAATGAACATACGTAGGGAGAACATTTTTGAATATTCGTAAATGAATTTGATGAATTCTTCTGTGGTTGATTTGAGTGTAGCTCATAGTTTTACATTCTGATGAGGCTTCTGCTGAACTTTGTTGTTTTGTGGGTAGGTATGATTTGTTGCAGTTTTCACTGCTTCGTTTGTGATGATGATCCAATCAGTAGGTAATATCCTTTGCATTGAAAGATTTTCATTTAAGAAAGCCTGGCTATAGAATTATTCTAGGAAAGGTATGCCATTTCAGCGGGGGAGGCCATTGCTGGCAGCTGAGTTGCACTGAACCCTGAACACAGCCTGAACTCCATTTCCAGTTGGTGCAGACTTCAGTGGAGTTATTGTTGCTGTAATAAGATTCAGGGAATGGGATCCTCATTTTCTTTCAGTAATAGCCAGTAGCTTAAGTTAAGCCATTTCAGGTCTGAGTTGCAGCCTTCTTTTGGTAATAGAGGGAAAAGACTTGGCTGGTTTAACTGTCTATGCTCTTTGACCCAGTGAAACCACTACTAGGCCCTTGTCACAAAGAAGACAAAGAAAGAGGAAACCAGAGGTACAGAAATACTTCTAGCAGCTCCTTTTGGTATGGCAAAGAACTGGAGCCTAAGGGGGTGTCTGTTAGTTGGGGAATAGCTGAACAGGTTACTAATGTAATGGAATTACATTACTGCACCATAAGAAATTTTAAATGGGACGATTTCAGAGAAACCTGGGAAGAGATGTATGAATTAATACAGAATGAAATGAGAATCAGGAAAAACAACTTTAATAATAATAACATTGTGAAGAAAAATAGCTTTGAAAGACCTCAAAACTCTCATCAGTACAATGACAAATTACAGTTTTTCTAGACAACGGATGAAGTATGTACCTCCTGACAAAGAGGTCTTGATAGACTTAAGATGCAGAGCCAATATGGGAATTTTTGCTTGACTCTGTCTAATCCTTACAAGGGGTTTCTCTCTCTCTCTCTCTCTCTCTCTCTCTCTCTCTCTCTCTCTCTCTCTCTCTCTCTCTCTCTCTCTCTCCCTCCCTCCCTCTCCCTCCCTTCCTCTCCCCCCCTCCCTCCCTTTCCCTCCCCCCTCTCTCACTGCCCTCCCTCCCTCTCTCCCTCCTCCCCCCCCTCTCCAAAGTAAGCTCTAAAAAGAAAACAAAATAAGAAAAGAATACCATTGAAGCATTTAAAAATGCGTGGAAGAGAGCAGACAGGAGACCCGAAAGCATCAAAGATAAGCAGGACATCCTTGAAATTAAAATATTGAGTTTATTATATATTTATAAAAGAAAAGCAAGCTGTATGCAGTGAAGCTTCACAGTTTCAGATTCAATCTGCTTTTTCTGCTTTACTATGGGTGTGGAAATGCTCATTTTATTTGATATTTATTATCAATACAACACCACCACCACCACCCCCAAAAAAGGAAAGAGAACTTGAAAATTTAAGGGAGTACAAAATATATTGAGGACTGAAAGAAGCTTGTTCAGTTACTACTGTTTGGTGACTTCTTTACCCTCAAACTTTGGGTTCTAGGTTCTGATCATGTAGTTCTCATCTTAAGCTTTCCTGGTGAGTTGTTTAATATTAAATGTCCAGGACTGCTCTGAATTTAGATTGTAGTTTCTCTTGATGAGGTTTTGGGAGGAAATCAGGAGTAAAGAAAGTAACAACAGTGATATCTCAGTGAAATGTTAAGACCATTTTGAAACAGTAGATTCTCCATCATTTTTTCTCACCACCTTCCTCAAAACATCTTTTTAAAAAACTGGATTTAGTTTTAACAGTTATACCACATTAAAGCATTGTTGCTAAGAAGGAAATAGTCATTGTGTTTATGAATCTCCTTTGTGCCAGTAGACCAGAGTTTTCTGTTACATCCATTTTACAGTCTTTAAATAATTGTGTTCTTGAACCTAAGTATGTAAACTTTTTACACCCGAATTCAGGATTAAAAAAAAAATGTTAACACTTAATGTAGAGCCAGGCAGGAGCTGCTGAAACTGCAGATTGTGTATTGCTTTAAGTACTGATGATGTCATTGAGTTTTTGCATTTCCCCTGGAACATTTGATCTCCTGTCTTGGCAGGTACTGTAAGTAATGAAGGAAATGGTTTTCAGCTATTTGTATTTCAAAGTAGTGTTAGTGAGTGAGAATACTAAAGACCACTTTCATTCACTTTCCTTTTGTTTTTTAGTTTTTTTTTTTTAACATGACTTCTCTAACTAAAAGCCAAGAAATCTACATATGGGAAATTATAAGGGCATTATGTGACAATTCTAATTTTTAAGGAGCAAAAGGAAGTGAAATTCCACCACATTGTTAATTATCAATAGGAAATTTTCTCCAACTTCAATTGAACTTTTCTAATTTTATGAGACAATAGTTTTGAAAGCATGAAATGTATGTTTAACAAAGATTCCTTCTTGGTCTTGGTCTGAATTCCTTCACATAGGAAATGTTAAAGGGGAATGTGTTATTTATTGAAAGTTTATAGTTTACATTTATTGAAAGATGTTTAAAAAATTCACTGACGTCCTGATAGATTTTTGTTAAAAGTTACATTTGAATAGAAAAATGATACCTGATAGTTTTCTTGGTAAGAGTAACAAGAAAAGTATTTTAAGAATTTTTAAAAATGCAGTGTTTAATTATTAGTTACATCTGAACATAAGAACTTTTTTCGTGCTCAAAAAATTGAGGGAGCATGGTATACATGGAGGACTGGTATTGGAGTCAAGAAAATCTGGATTTCAGTCTTTTCCTCAAATGTATCTAACCATGTGACCTTGGGCTACTTACAAAACCTTCTAAGTGTCCAGGTAACCATCTAAGACTGTATAGAACATTACCACTCTGGAGGAACTTTTTCCACTGGGATTTTCCCACACTGGTCTGGCCCCACTATAGGGAAAAAACAAACAAACAAAAAACTGCAGTATTGTGTCTGGAGAGAGCCTGAGACTGAAGTTACAGGGTAAAATCCAAGTGGCTTTCCAGGCCCTCTGCTGTCAGATACCAGTGTGCCCTTCTAGTCTTATCTTCCATTATTTCCCTACATGAATCCTCAGCTCCAACCAACATGCCTTGGTACCACAGTTCTTGGCCTCTCCTGCCTCTCTGGGTTTGACCATGAAATCTCCTTCCTTTGCAGGTATCCTTCAAGTCTCATCTCAAATCCTGTTTGTTTCAACCTTCCATGACCAGTCCAGCCTGAAGTGATCATCTTCTTCTCTTCCTCCTCTTAAATATCTATAACATTTACTCGCTCTGACATTCATTGGCAGCTAATTATGTAGTGCATAATCTTTTGGTTTTAATCTTATACTACTATTTAACCTTGCATTTTCATTTCATTGTTCAAGTAATTGTTTTGTCTCCCCTGCCGGATTACACATTTTTGAAGGCAAGTCGTATAAATGAAACATTTGTTAATAGGCACTAGGGATTTGTTGTTATTGTTGTTACCCTTTACTAGCTGTCTGACCCTGGCCAGGTCACTTAACCCTGTTTGCCTCAGTTTCCTTATCTTTAAAATGAACTGGAGAAGTAAATGGCAAACCACTCCAGTATCACTGCTGAGAAAACCCCAGATGAGGTTATGAAGAGTTGGACATGACTGAAACCACTGAACAATAACAATTGATTTTTTATTGGAATTCCCACAGAAGGATGTTCCAACATCCTTTTAAGCCTCCCTTGACTCCCCTCCCCCTTATAACCTTCCAGTTTAGGATTTGACTTAATATTGTGCTGAAAAAATAGATTGAGCTCCATTTCATCCTTTATGCCATTTTATAGTGAGGAGATGAAGCTTTCTGTAAAGGTCAAGCCATCTACAAGTATCCAAGATCCCATCTGCTTGAGGCTTCTCCACTAGATTGTCCCCACAGTCATCCTCTCTCTGCAATCTTTAATCTCTACCTGTCTGTAGGATTTTCCCCTCTGCTTACAAGGTTGCTTAAGTTGACCACATCCTGAAAAAATCCACTGTCCTATATCTCTCCTTCCTTTCACTGTCAGACTTTAAGAAAAATCTTTCTATTATCAGTGCCTTCACTTCTCACTTCTCTCCTCAACCCCTTGGAATCTGGCTTCCAACATCATTCAACTAAAAACTGCTCCCTGCACTGAGACTGACCCTCTCTTAATTGCTCAATCTCATGGCCTTTTCACACAGTCTTTAGCATGGGACATTGTCGAACACTTCCTCTTGAGTATTCTCTCTTCTCTGAGTTTTTGTGTTGTTGTAGCTGGTGTAGTGAATAGACTGCTGCACATGGTGTCTGGAAGACCTGAGTTTGAATCCTGCCTCAGACATTTGCTCGCTCTGTGACCCTGGGCAAATCACTGAACCTTTTTGGACCTTAGTTTCCCTCCTCTGTACAGTGAGGTTCATCAAAGCTTCCCTTGCTCCAGTGAGATTTTCGGTTCAAGACAATAAGTGTTAGCTGTTGTTGTTGTCATTATTCTTTGTATTCTTTGCTGGTTCATCATCTACATCATGATCCCCTGAGTGTACTCTTAATAAGTGTCTGTCCTGAACCCTTTCACTCTTTTATTTGGTGGTCTCTTCAGTTTCCATGGATTTGTTATCTTTGTGTAGATAACTCTAAGACTTGTCTATCCAGTCATGTTCTCTTGCCTGAGCCCCAGTTATGCATCTTGAGCTACCTATTGGGCATTTTACATGAATGTCCTGATTTGCACATAATAGGAACTTAATACTTTTTCATTCTTTCATCTCCCAGTGAAATATCCAGAAAAGAACTACTTTGTCTGAAATGCATTTCTCTTCCTGAACTTATTTTGAGGGCACCTCTGTCCTTCTGGTCAGCCAAACTCCTCCCTTTGGTGTTATGCCCAACTCCTCGGTCTCCCTCATTCCACATGTATACTCACTTGTTAAATCTTGTCATCTCTGCCTTCCACAGTTCATATGACCAGTACTCTGTTGTAGGCCATTGGCACCTTTTGCCTGGTCTATTGAAGTAGCCACCTCCTTGGTCCCCCTGCTTCAACTTTCTCATTCCAGCCTACTCTGCACAACTGTTAACTGGTCTGACCAGATCACTCCCCTATTCAATAAACTCCACTGGCTTCCTTTTTCCTTTGGGAGCAAACATAAACTTACTTAGTTGGCTTTTAAAATCCTATACAACTTGGCCCTCCCTTCCCTTTCTCCTCTGTTATGTATTACTTCCTTTCCTACATTTATGGTCTAGCCAGTCTCATATGTTCCTTCCCCATCTCATGTCTCTGTCTTTGTACTGACTGTCCCCTAGGCCTAGAAAACATCCTCCCCTCACTTGTGCCTCTTAGCATCTCTTGTTTCCTTCCAAACTCAACTTCTGCACCACCTTTTACATGAAGCCCTTACTAATTCCTCCAATTACCTTTATTTGTTTGGCATATATTTTGTAGATACCTCTTTATTTACACATGTCCCCTGACAGAATACAAGCTCCTTGAGGGAAGGTACTGTCTTTGTATCTCCAGTGCCTAGTATAGTACTTGACATAGTATACATACTTATTAAATGTTGGTTGATTTTTGTGGTGGTAGCAGGTGGAAATCAGGAAAGGCTGGATACAGGAGATGGCTTTGAGCTGGGGTTTGAGGAAGCAGTTGCTTTATGAGGTAGAGCTAAGGAAGGAGTGCATGAATGGGGCACAGCCTGTCCCACAGGCATGAAGACAGGGTTTGGAATATCATATTGCAACAGCGACTAGACTAATTCGGCTCCTGCATAGAATGTATGAGGGAGGACTATATGTGATAAACCTGGAAAAGTAGATTGATACCCAGCTGTGAAGGGTTTTAAATGCCAGAGAGGTTTGTTTGTATGTGGTCCTAGAGGAAGTCCTTAGGGGTCTTTAAGCAGGGGTGTGACGTGGTCAGAGCTGTGCTTTAGAGATACCAGTTTGGTCTCTGTGTAGAGGACGATTGCAAAGAGAAGGTAGTGAAGGCAGGAAAACTTAATAGAATATTGTTGCAGTAGTGCAGCAAAGAGAGTCTATCAGGGCCTGAACTAGGCTGGTAGCCATTTGAGTGGAGGAAAGGGGACAGATGTAAGAATAGCTTTGCTGGGAAAATTGGCTTAACTAATTTGATAGGAAATTGAAGGAGAGGGAGGAGCTGAGGATGTCTCTTGATTGTGAAACTGAGTGACCAGAAGGAGGTCTGACAGTAGAATGGGGAGGAGGACAAGGTGTGCATCTTTTGGACTTGTGGAGTTTTGAGATGACTGTGGGACAGCTAATGGGATCTGTCCAACAGACACTTGCTAATATGAGAGTGGTTCTTAGAACAGAGACAAGGACTGGAATCATGTGCCTAGACTAGGCTTATGGGATCCGTGAGAGAGAGTGTAGAGAAGGAAGAGTAGAGAGTTCAGGACAAACCCTTGGAGTGTGTACCCAGTTAGAGGGCAGGACGTGGATGAAGAACCAGCAAAGCAGACTGAGAAAAGGCTGCTGGAGAAAGTGGTGTCATGAAAACCTGGGAAGGACAGTGGAGGTCAGCAGTATCATTCATCCGGGAAGGATGAAGATTGTAAAAAGATTATTGCACTGATCAAGTAAGAGTTTATTGGTAGCTCTGGGGAGAACAAGTTCTTTTGAGTGAGGAGGTTGGAATCCAGATTGCAAGGGGCTGAAAAATGAGTGGGAGAAATGAGGATGGATGTTAGTAGTTTTTTCTTGTGCTGCTTTGTGTTTCCTCTGATGGTTGGTAGAGTGCTTACATCTAGGGACAAAATGAAAACTTGATATTCATTGATGCATAGATACTAGATGGGGGAGGGAACAAATTCTTTTTAAAAATTCAGCATTTAAATGAAAGGATAACTATTTGACTTTAAGCACATTGATCTTATGGCATTTCACCTTTGAGACCCTCAGAAGAACTTGAGTTTAAAGGTTATCTTGTTCACCAGCTTCATGAAGCAGAGTTCTTTCCCTTTCCCCCATATCTTCACCAAGTGGTCATTTAGCTTTTACTTGAAGATCTCCATCGATGGGAAGCTTACTCTCTATTGAGGCCCTTTTATTTTTAGGCAGTTCATATAGGATGTTCTTCATTGCATTGTGCTAAGATACACTGCCTTGTAACTGCTATTCATTTCTCTTCCTTCTGGCTTCTAGAATCAGAATATGTCTAATTTCTCTTTCTAACTTCCAATTTTGAAGAGACTGATGATGTTACAGCCTGGTTGCTGAAAAGACTACTGAATTTGGAGTGAGAACCCCCCCCCCCCCACAAGTTTGCATTTTCATATCTTCTCTTTGCTACCCGTTTGATCTTGGGCAATGATAATAACTCATTAAGAAATTGTCAGTTTGACCAAATTTTCTTCATAGGAATCATATAAAGCAAATAGTGTGAACATCATGTACATTTTACAAGTGAAGAAACTGAGGATCAGAGAAGTGAAATGAATTTCATATGGACAGTATCGAAGCCAGGACTTCTGTTTGTCTAGTACAGGTTTTCTGATCAGAGTGAGATTGTGTGTGTGCGTGTGCGTGTGTAACCTCTGGTGATCCAAAGCCTCAGGACTGCTTCTCAGAATAATGTTGTTGAATAAAAAAATGAATGCATAGGATTCAAAAGGATACCAAGTAGATTGAAATGTAGTTTATCACAGATTTTTAAAAGTCCACACACCTCACGCTAAGAACCTTCGGGCTATTGCTTTTTTACCAGATCACAATGCCTCTCAGGTCACTTAATATCTGTGGGGGCTCAGTTTCCTTATCTGTAAAATAAGGGAATTAGATTAGATGATTTCCCTGAGGTTTCATTCCAGCCTTAAACTCCATGATCCTTATTCTCTTAAATCTTCTAGGAGTAATCATTCCCAGTTCCTTCAACTGACTTTTACTGGGATCAGTATAGTACAGAGATAGGGAACCTGCAGCCTCCAGGCCACATGTGGCCTTCTAGGTCTTTGGGTTTGGCCCTTTGACTGAAACCAAACTTCACAGAACAAATCCCTCTAATAAAATGATTTGTTCTGTAAAACTTGGACTCTGTTAAAAGGTTGAATCTGAAGACCTAGAAGGCCCGTGTGGCCTTGAGGCCTCAGGTTCCCCACCTCTGGGTAGTAGTCCCTAGTACTGTATTGCATAGTAATCCTATGCTGTGGGTGTGCGATTATTGGCAATAGGCTGAATTTAATGATTAAACAGGTATGTATTTAAAAATCACAAATCCTATGTGGAATATTTATTTATATTATAGAGAAATTTGAGTTTATGAGAGACAAAAAGGGAGGGAAGAAGAGTTTGGATTAAAATTGTGGCCAATTTAGTATTTAGCAGATGCTGATAAAGGCAAAGAAAGGGGTGTGCTCTGTGGCTGAGAAGGTAGTGGCATGGACCCCTTGGAAACCTTAATGTTCTGTAAGGGAAAGGTCATTGAATTGGGAGTGAGGGCGTCTGGATTAGTTTTTCTAGTCTTGTCTTCTCCATAAACCAGCCAGGAGACTTCAATTTGAAGTCACTTGTTTCTCATCTGTAAAATGAGGAGTTTGAGTTGTATGATTTATGAGAATGAATGCCTGAGGAGATTCGAAGGAGTGTTTTCTATTTTCACTTTAAATATTTCACACTATTCTCTTTTAAAATAATTAGATAACTTTTAAAATAAAAATAAATAATCTTAGGAAGCGTTTTGTAACTTGAGGTTTATGACTTTAGATTTTTTTTTATCATGATAACTGCTTTTCAATATATTTGATTTCCTTTTTTAATAATATGTATTTTATACATTTAAAAACCGATGTAAGGGAATAGTTTCCTGGGTGGGGGGTGGAACCATGGGAGAGTGTGTGTGTGTGTGTATGTGTGTGTGTGTGTGTGTGTGAGAGGGAGAGAGAGAGAGAGAGAGAGAGAGAGAGAGAGAGAGAGAGAGAGAGAGAGAGATTTGGAAATAATAGTGATGTAAAAACAAAAGCTCCATTCAAAAAATAAAATGAACAAATGAAAATTATCATAATCCTCAAAGTAACATGAAATGAAATAACATTTATCAAGTCCCACTTTTGATTGAAGATTTTTCAGTGAAAGCTTTTTTAATTCATTGAGAAAATTTAAAAGATAAACTTTACTTTTGACTTTATGAAGTTCGTGTCAGCTCTGTACCTATATGTATTTAGTAAGAAAATTAGTTGTGGACTGTGTGACATCATCTCTTTAGTGTAATTGTTTGTAACTTAACTAGACCTTTGCTCTTTCTTCATATCAATTTGCATAGAAGAGTAAACAATATATAATAGGTTGTTAGATTGATCACTTTTTATTGAAAAAGTTAATTGAGGTTAAGCAAATAGAATTTATCATCTTCCATTTGTAAAGATTTTTAAAGAATAATGTGAGTGTACACAGGACCACTGTAAATGCCCATTTTTCTGAATGGAAACAACTAGAAAGGTCATATAACTTTAAATTTAATGTTTGGTGAATGTTTTTCTTGGAGATTGCAGAATTCTGAAACCGAATTTTTTTTGGAAGGGGGGAGAGACAAGTTGATAACAGAGATTTATTTGGAAATTTTCTGTCTTTTCACATAATCCTCATTTCTAGGTAGATCTTTCCCCCTTCTCCCACTCAGAAAGCTATCCCTTATAATA
>CM053589.1:178739985-178759201 GCA_028646515.1 Pseudochirops corinnae | reverse complement strand
GAAATAGCATTCAATTTCAGTTTTAAATATTGCTTTTTATTTAAAAAATAATACATCTTGGCTCTTTTGGTCAGTACAGACATCTCCTTTACCATCCACATTTTATCTTAGTACAATTAATTATGTTCATAGGGACTTTGACATCAAGATCTTGAGGTAGTTTCTGAATCACCAAAAATTAAATTACAATTCATATAATTTTAGATTGAATCCCTTTAAAAATTATAATTCTTTCAGATTTTATAATCCATGTATGGTAAATGGTAATTAATTTAACTAAGGAGAAGGTAAAGGAGTAGGATGAGAATTGAGGAGCACAGGAAGCATTGTTGAAGGCCAGTGGAGGTCCTAGAATTGACTCTGCCTAGCCCCTACCCTTATTACTTTGTGTACTTGAATGTTTACATCTGGGTATACCTAGGCATCAGGCTGATGCACGGAGAAATATAGCTTTGAAAGCCTGGATTCAGATTCTGCATCTGATCTATACTGACTAGGAGATCCTTGGTAAATCACTTAACTCTTCACTGCCCCAAGCAGCTCCTGTGTTACTTGACAGCTGCCATCTGCCTTGGTAAGAGTGAGTTTTCTTTAGAAGCTCTGTGTACCACCAATGAAAGCCCTGATTCTGCCACAAATAAACAAGTAAAATATACTAGTTTTAGCCAGAACGGTTTTAATTTTTGTCCTTGTATGTCCAACACCTAACATTATACTGGGCAAATAGAGGGCATTTCCTACATGTTTGTTGAATCAAACATATATTAACCAAAACAACCTATTCACCATTATTCTGGGTTATTTGGAATAACTGATTAAAATGTCAGTAGAAATACTGCTTAGCATGTAGAGTATACAGGTGTATCTCTGAGCAACGAGGACTTGAGGTTTTATCCTGCTCTGGATTGAAAATGAAGGATTATTAGTAAACTATTTAATAGAAATGCTGTTTTGTGGTAGTAGAATTAATAACAAATTAGAGTAAGAATCTTTTCACTTCGATCCTGAAGATTTTTTTCTTCTAATTATTATGATTTCTATGATGTCTCCTATGCTAAGTTACTTTTTCAATAACATAGATGATGGGATCAGATTTCCTCCAAAGGCTGCCAGTTTTTTCCTTCATTAATATTATCCACAGGAAGTTGTAATTAGGCTTTTTTTTTAAAAAAAGAGTTTACATGTGCTTCCTTCTAAAGCTTATAGTTTTTGTAAGATTTCCATAGCGAAAACTGCTCAGTTTTCAGTCTTTTTGTAATTTAGATGTTTGTATAGTTTTTCATGGGTGAGAATCTTCTCTTTATTTATATTATTCTGTTTATTATATATATTTTATTACATATATATTTATTTTTATTATATATATGTTTATAGTTTTTTAAAAAAATAATCATTGATGTGTGTGTTCATGTTTTATCTTAAACTGTAAACTTCTTGAGAGTATGTGGAGTACATATCTTTTGGGATTATTTTTCATAGCATCGAAGAACAGTGCCATGTAGAGAGTATGGTCCTCAACAAACCATTGATTAGATGATAATAAACCACAAACAAGAAGCATTTATTAAGCACTTGTCATGTGTCAGGACTCTGCTCAGATGACAGGGATACCAAGAAGGCAAAAATAGCCCAAGACAAACCGAAAACAAGGGAAACTGGAGGTGATTTACAGTCAGCATTAAGGCAGATTGGGAAGGGTTTTTGTAGATGGTAGGATTTTAGTGGAGACTTGGAAGCTAGGGAAGCAGGAGGTGGAGTTGAGGAAGAGAGCATTCCAGGCATGAGGGACGTTCAGGGAAAATGCCCAGAATCCTGAGATGGAATGTTTTGTTCCAGGAACAGCAAGGCCTCAAGGGTGACTGGATTATAGAAGCAGGGTGTAAGGAAAATGGAAAGGTAGAAAGGACTTGAAAAGACCAACAACAGAGGATTTTGTTTCATCCTGAAGGTAATGGAGAGCCACTGGAATTTCCTGAATGGGAGAAGGGGCATAAGCAGACCTCCCCTTTTAGGAAGATCACTCTGATAGCTGAGTGGTGGATAGAACTTGAAATATGGATACCAACTGGCCACCTATTGCTGTAGTTCAGGATAGTCCAGGTGTAAGGTGATAAGAACCTGCATTGAGATGGTGGTAGTGTCCAAGCAGAGTAGAGAGCATAGAGGAAAGAAGATGGGAAGGTAGGATCAATAGGACTTAGAAACGGATTGAATGGGGGAGGGGAAGAGAGGGATGGGATTGTGTTCAGTAGCAGGGAAAACAGTGTTGCTCCTCATCTAGCAAAAGTTACAACTGATCCAGATGTTTTCCTGCTATTCTTTGATATTGTGTTAATAGAGCCGTTCGCTAATGTTACTGTTGTGCTCTAGAATCTGCTTGAAAGCAAGTGCATATCATGTCAGCGGAGTGAAATGGAAAGAACATTCCAGAGGCTCTGAGGGGTTGAAAATCTTACTACCTGTGTGACCTTGGTTAAGTCAATTAACTTTTCTGGGCCTTGTTTCCTCATTTGTAAAGGAAGGGAACTGAATTAGATGACCTCTGAGGTCCGACCCTCTGACCCTAGATTTATGATATTATGATCATTTAATATTATATGAGTTTGTTCTATGGGCTACTCCTGAACTGTTTCAATTTATTAAAAAAAATTCAGTGTAGTTATAGTAGTTGAAAATTTAATTTTAATGTTTTCTTTACTTATTTATCTTTATGTATTTTCATATAAAATATTATACAATTTTAACTTTTCTATTAACACTAAAGAATTTGTAGAAAGAAAAAAGTGAATAATACCGAAATTATATTTTATCTCACATCAATTTCTTATAATTGCATTTGTGTGTATTCAACGGAAGAGAAACTTAAAAAAACAAGGAGCTAAGTTGAAATAGTTTTCTGTCTTGGCATAGTCACGTGACTGTTGTTCCTTCTCCACCTTCCTCTCCTTTCCTAAATCCCTGCTCCTAGGTTTCTAAAAAGCTTACAAATTATGAATGTTAAGATGTTTCTAATTTGAAGGATTTTTTTTGGGGGGGGAGGTGCTTAATGAATGAACTAAAACAGAATAAGATTGGGGGAGGAAGGAGCAGAACTGAGGGAGGTCAAAAACCAGATGGAAATAGAACATCCAAAAACATCCAGCAAAATGAAGTTAGAAATAATGGAATCTAAACAGAGAAATTATACATCTGCTGAACAGCTGTGCATTCTTTACACAAAGGTTCAGTTACAGAAATAGCAATTGAAACTTTGAAAAAGAGAACATTTCCTAAGTGTATGAAGTATATATTTTTGTGAACATTTAAGAACATTAGATTTAAAACTTTTTAGGAAGAAGTCAAACCTTTTATTTTGTGTCTAATGACTAATTATAGTACCTTTTAAGTTGTATATATTTTATTCATCTTTAAATGGATTGTTCTTCCCCTTCCTAACAGAATTTGGGAGTTTTGATTAAAAAAAATCTTTACAAAGAATTACTGCACTGTTTGTACTAAATTTGGACTTGCTATTTATATCTTCACATTGAATTATTATTCTATTATGTATTTGTTATGGAATTTTTCTTCTTGGTGATTGTAATTAACTTGTAATGTGATGCACCACTGCAAATTTAATTGTACTTCACCTTGATTTTGCTGTACATTTTTCAGGTATTCATCCCTACTGCAAACTGCAGTGTCGCTTTCCTGCCTTTCTGAACTCTGACCACTAAATTTGTTGAAATATATTTATTTTAGGTTTTTATTCACAGTGTTTTAAAACTTGAAATTAAGAAGCATGAAAAAACATTTACTACTAATTTCTAGAAATCTATCTTCCCAACAGTCTTCTATCCTGTTGAGAGTTGGGACATAGCATCATCAGTAACTTAGAAGATTGTAGTTCATAAAGGTATTCATCTTTGTTCATTTGCATTGATTTTTCAATTTTGGCCCATCCTTGTTGGACAGTTGGATATAGTTTACTTGTTTATATCCTTAGGCCTGCTTTGTGTGTGTGTTTTTAAAGTTTTAGCTATTTAAAAATAACTTTGTATTTTTAAAATTAATTTTATAATGTCTTAATATAGTAGAGGTTAAGGTAGGAAATATAAAAGGAAAAATTTTAAACTTGGGATTCCATTTTATTAAGCAAGTTAGGTTGATTCAAGTTTTACATATTTTCTCTTAGAACTTAAGGGTTGCTGTTCTCTTCCTGTCTCCTGCTACCTGTTTCTCTCCCTGGCATCCACAGTTCTCATGACTTATTACTGTTGCCGACAGTGTTTTCTTCCTTTGTCCTTGTACTAATTACAAACTCTAGATAGGTGTGGGGCAGAGGAAAAAGTGCTGGATTTGGAGCCCTGAGCACCTGGGCTTATCCCCTAGAACTGCATAGTGACCTTTGTGACTTTGGGCAATCACTTCACTTCTGTGGGCCTTAGTTTTCTCGCCTGTTAAATAAGGGGATTGGACAGATTGGCCTCCGGAGTCACTTCTGGCTCTAAACGTATTATGTTACGATTTTGCAATTAACTCTCCCATCCAGGCAAGTGATGTGCATATTGAGGAATGAGAAGTGGTCAGCCCATTCTTTCCACACTTCATACATTTGGTCCTGATGTTTTCCAGCTCTGGGATATTCATTCCTCTCTGTTAATTTTCATCTGTTGAACTACAGAACCTCAATACTTTAGTGCTGGAAAGGACCCTGCTGTCATTATGAAAGTCTTTACCTTTTCTATTTTACTAACACCGCTGTTCTTTTCATTTACATTGTTGTAGCCATTGTATATGTTTTTCTGTTTTTTTTTCAAATTTTGCGTCAGTTCATCTAAGTTTTCTTATGACTTCCTGTTTTTTTATAGTCATAATTTCTAGTAGCACAAAAATAGTCCATTACTTTCACATGCCAAAGTTCATTTAACCATTCCCTAATTGCTATTTATATCTTGGCAAAAGATATAAATACTTTGTTTCAATGAAGTATTGTTTTCAACTTTTCTTTCCAGATTTTGTTACTATAAATATTTTGGAATATGTTAACATTTTCTGTATTTGATCTCTCGCGATATATGCTGTGTCGTGGGATCTCTTGAGTCAAAGGTTACATATATTTTGATTACTTTGTTGTCATAATTTCAGATTGCTTTCCAGAATGGTCTAACTAATTCACAGCTCCATCAACATTAGTGTAATAGTATGTTAGTGTTGGTTGGTTGTTTTCTTTCATGTTGGAAGAGGGCCAAAATGACATCATCATGTTGGGGTCAAAGTATGCTGTGTACAACTGGCTGATCAGACCAATTTGAGCCCTGAAGGCTCTACCATAGGTCAGCACAAATAGTCTGTATGAGCATTTGGAATGGAAATGTCTCTAAATTTGTGCATCTCATTTCTTTCGAGCTGCTCTATTCTCCTTTGCTTAAAGAGCACACTGCCTTTGATGCAGGCATGCCATGCTGGGTGGTCCAGTGCCAGTACCTCCCATGTCTCACAATTGATTCCAGAGTTTTTCAGAGAGACCTTGAGAGTGTCCTTGTATCACTTCTTCTAACTTCCATGTGAGCAGTTGCCTTGTGTGAGTTCTCTGTAGAATAGTCTTTTAGGCAAACATAAGTTTGGCATTTGAATGACAAGGGCAGCCCATCAGAGTTGCGCTCTCTGCAGTAGAATTTGAATGGTATAAATATTTTCATATTAGTGTAACACTGTGGGCCATCTTCCTATTATGCTGCTCTGTTGCTTCCACCGTTGCAGCTGCTTTACTACTCTGAATCAGGCTGCTAGAAACCATGCCCTGCAGGAACTAAGCCACTTAAGTTTGGAACTATGCTTTGGGGCCGTGCTGCCCTGATTGGTACGAGCTCGATGCATCTAGTGGGTCAGAGACCCTTCATTACCAGGCCCCTCCATGCTTCACCCTTGCTATCTATCTTCTTTTATATACCTTGGCTAACAGTAATCAAATCAGCACTTCTGTTGGTTCTGGAAAGGGTGTGACAATTGCTTATAATTCCACTCACCGTGATTTCCTTGACCAAAAACACTTTTTTGCTCCTGCTCTCTAATTTGTGTTGTCTTTTATGAGAATATAAATGTCTTTCAGGAGGCGACCAGTGGATTCTTTCAGTTTCCACTTTGCACTCTGATTCTAAGATATCTGGGTGATTTTCCTTTATAATTTCTTGAAATAGGATGTCTTGGTCCCCCTTTTTTTCCATGGCTTTCAGATAGTCCAGTGACTCTCAAATTCTCCCTCCTTGATCTATTTTCATGGTCAGTTGTTTTTTCTATGAGATATTTCACATTTTCTTCTATTGTTTTTTCAGTCTTTTGACTTCAGTATTTTTTTATACCTCTTGTACCAAGATTTCTGTATCAGGATCTCCTTGTCACACATAGGAGACATGATCATCCAGCCTTTCCTTGAAGACTATCTCCCACTATGGGGTAGCTTTCATTGCTCACTACAGAGCTTTTCCTTATATTAAACCTAGCTTTACCTCTTTGCAGTTTTGATTATATGCTTTTAGTTTTGAACAAAAATCCTTTCTACAGAACTTTACTGACAAGTGATTGGTCAGTCCTCCTCTACTTAAAGGCCTTCAGTGAAAGGAAGCCTCTTTCTCCCCCTCAGTCCATTTCATTTTTGGACAACTCTGGTTATTAGCAAGTTTTTCTTTACGTCAAACCAGTGTCTGCCTCTCTGCAGACTTGAGTGATGAGATTGATTACTCCTGGGATCTGTTCTGTTGGGCCAAATTCCTCTACACCAGTGGTCTCTAAACTTCTTTGTGTACTTCTTTTGGGTAAAAAAATGTGCAAACACCAGATACATGCATTTTTAAATTACACACATTTTTTAACATATTCATATGTACATTATAAAACTATACACAAAAGGATTAAAATGAAATAAGTACTCTTTTAAGCATTAAAATTTTTTATCAATAGTACAAAATGGTAATTTTATGAAGGATTTGAGGAGGCTTGTCCTCTGTGTCTGTGGTAGGGTGGGGGGAAACGTAGGAACCTAACTGGACTTGAACAGGGGAGTGATTGCTTCTTTGCTTGTCTGCAGAAGTGGGAAGGAGAGGGCAGCCAATAGGAGCAAGCAGAGGGTGCTCCTTTGCTCAATTATATTTTCTTTCTTTCTTTGTTTCTTTGTTTCTTTCTTTCCCTCTGTCTTTCTGTTTGTCTTTCTGTCTGTCTTTTTCTTTTTTCTTTTTTTTTTTTTTGCTTTTTGGAGGGGTGAAGGTAGGGCAGTTGGGGTTAAGTGACTTGCCCCAGGTCACATGGCTAATAAGTGTTAAGTGTCTGAGGCTGAATTTGAACTCAGGTCTTCCTGACTCCAGGGCTGGTGCACTATTCACCGTACCACCTAGCCATCCCAACAATTATATTTTCTTTATGCTCCAGTTAGAGCCTCTCACCATAGGGGTGCACATTTCTCCACCAGGACATCATTGGATGAGTACTTTTTTGAGTACTATTCTTTGCCATGCAGAATTGATGTACACGATGAGAGGAGAATTGAGAGCCCTGTACTTGTGCTCATAATTACACACGTGAGTTTCATGCAGTTCATTGCTTTGTTAAAGAGACTTAGGCCTCTCAGTGTGCCAGAGCCAGCATGTCAGGGCCTGCTTGGGGAAACCATAGGGTATTAGATAAAGAAGCACTGGACATGGAGCCAGGAGTCCCTGGGGACTGGTCCCACCACAGACCTTTATGTGCATGTGAGTGGGCCTAGGCAAATCATCTAACCTTTCTGAGCCTCAGTGTCCTCATCTGTAAAATGGAGAGTGTAAAAGCATCTACATTATAAGATCATCATGAAGATTGAATGATAGCAGCCTAGGTTCAGTGTGTTGGATAAAGCACTAGAGAAATGAGAGCTATAGATGTGTTTTTTCTTTCCCTACCTTCCCCCCCTCCAACCAGATAAATACATTTATTCCCTATTTATTCGTAGGAACATAGATCTAGAGCTAAAAAGACAATTTAATAGTTGAGTGAAAAAGGTCCTCTAGGAAGCCATGACTAAAACCTGCTTGTCTGCCAGTTAGCGAGGATTCATCTAGAGTCGATTGTGTCTCAGCACTTCGCTAAGTGCTGGGGATACAAAGCAATAAACAAAACCCAAAGAGAACCTAACCCCTCCCCCCCATTCACGTTGGTCCCCACCTGGAGGGGCTGCTTGGGAGGAGGACGGGGACAGAGGGCGAAGAAGGACAGGGGTTTAGAGTGTCGCTCTTTCTTAGTCTTTTTTCCAAGCTGAGTGTAGTATCATATAAAATTCTGCTCTCCCACATTTGAACCTTATTCCTTATTGGAATTCTAACGTTGTTGGCTACTCTTTTTTATGGTGTAAAATCCTTCCATTTTTATATAGTATTTGTCTCCGGGGTTTCCTTTTTTGTTTGATGATGACCTTCCTCTCTGTGGTTGAGACAGTTACGCCATTTTTCCGATTTTGTTTTCTGTTTGGATCAGTAATCTGTTTTACTCTGATTATGGTGTGAAATGGATTCAGTTCAGACACATTCTTTGCTCTACAGCTATCCAGATTTCATTGGACAGTGATTTTGTTTCTCAGTGGATTTTGAGTATGATCATCAAACATGAGTATTTTGCATTAATGTGGTTCTATATCTTGATTGTTTTTGAGTAGCATTTTGTGTCTCTTGTGAATTTATAGGGTTTTGAGTTGTAAGAGACCCCCAAGATTATCTAGATCAACTCCTCCCCCCTCATTTTATAGGTGAAGAGACAAAGATCAGAGGCCTTAAAGAGTCACATGGGTGGCAAATTGCAGAGTTGTCAACTGAGTCCTGGTCCTCTGGCTCTAGAGCCAGCTTTCTTTTCATTCTGCTGCCCTGCCCACCATTGTTCCTTAGAGGAGAAGGATGCTGATGGTAATGTTGACAAAAACCTTTTTTAAAAATCATTTTCTGTTTTGTATTATCATTATTGGTCATATATGTTGTACCTATATTTCTGCTCTCTACAGGCCATAATGATAGCAATCTTATCTTTTTAAAACTATCTCCCTCACTTCCTAAGACTGTTTGTCACACAGTAGGGTACTTAAAAACTATTGGTTGAGATGAATCAAATGAAAAGCCTCCATTTGAGTGTCCAATAGGACGTGTTTCTTCCTCTCTCTTGGTGACTGTCAGGAAATTCGGGCTACTTTTTCTGCGCTCCATAATAATATATAAAGCTTAAACAATGAGATTGGTATTTTGGGGCTCATGTAACTTGCAGTTAGGGCAGCTAGGTGGCACAGTGGATAGAGTACTGAACCTGGAGTCAGGAAGACCTGAGTTCAGATGTGGCCTAAGACACTTACTAGCTTTGTATGATCCTGGGCAAGTCACTTAACTTGATTTCCCTCAGTTTCCTCTTCTATAAAATGACCTGGAGAAGGAATTGGCACACCTCTCCAGTAACTTTGCCAAGAGAACCACAAATGGGATCATGAAGAGTCAGATACAACTGAAAATGACTAAACAATAACCTGAAGTTAGATCACAGTTATAGTGTAGCTTGACTCTAAAAGCTTGGATTTGAGTCTCAACTTAAACAATAACTCAATCAAAGGAAGACTGACTTTCGTTTTAGACTTAACATCCATAATACCTTAACGTTAACAGATCAGTAAGCTTTTAATATAAAAAGTAACCAAGTATTTAAATGAATTCTGCAGAATTTGTAATGCAAATTACAAATAGCAAGAGTGAAAATTTTTATGTTCCTAAGTGAAAAGGACCATTGACTGGAAGAAAAATGGGGAGTCTTTTTTTTTTTTTAAAAGAACAGAGTTGTGTGGGAGTAGTTGAAAGAGCATTGGACTGTGAGCTTTGAGCCTAGGAAGCACTTGAGTCAGATTGGGTAACCATGGGCAACACCCTCGGCATTTCTGGGACTCAGTTTCCATAACTGTAAAATGAAGGGATTAGACTGGGTTCTTTCTAAGGTGTTTTCATTTCAAAATGTGTACATTACCGAGGCTTTAAAGGATGGCTAAATGTCTTTAAACTCAGAATCTAAAAGGATCTTAACAAGTCAGAGATAAAGGAAAAGTCCTGTTTAAAATTGCATAGTACAATGTGTGTATATATGTATGAAGAGTTTTTGGAAAAAGTTCTTGGATTTTGGTGATTTAAAATCTAGACACCAGTCCATTTGTCATCTCATTGATGAGGGTATTTCTAAAACCTGTTTGCTATGTGACTTTAGACCATAGCCCCTTGAAAATCTACCTCTAGGGTTCCTCTCAGCATGCCAGGAGGCCTTTTAGTTCTCTTGACCTTGGGCTGCTACCCAGTGCTACTCTGACTGTAGCCTCTTTTTTTCTTGTCCTTCATTTCCTAGCCATCTCTGGTATATCTCATAATGTTCTCTAGCAGACTTTTGCCCACTGTGTGCCTCTTCATGCATATGACAGCCTGATGATTGAGATTGTGGCATTCTGTGATTTGAAGTCATACAACAGCATCAGAAGCGTAGGTCTTTTATTTGAGGGAGAAACTTAACATTAAAAGAACTGCTTGCTAGTTAGTAATGCCACATGGTAGCCAATGAAACTAATTTGGTCTTGGGCTGTATTAATAGAAGCATAATGCCTAGATGAAGTTCAGGACTCATCCACGTCTCTGGATTTCCCATCTTGCTCTTCCAAGTATAGCAGGCTAGTTGGACCTTTGGAGAAAGAACTGAGGTCTTGGAAAGGAACAGAGATATAGTTTGTCAGCTTGAGTGCCACCTTCTGTATGAAACCATTTCTAATTATCTCCAGCAGTTAATGCTTTCCCTCAGAAATTAACTTTTTATTTGACTGTGCTTGTATATGTACATAACTGTCTCTTCCTATAGAATGTAAACTTGAGGGCAAACCGACACAATGCCTTAATATATAGGCTATTGATTAATTTAAAAAATGGTCCTATAAAACATTTTTTGGGGAGGTGCTAAAGATGGAAATTCAAGCTATAGGTGGAAATGGAGCAAGCAGGTTTTGGTTTGCGAAATAATAAGCACTCAATAAATGATTGTTGACTGACTGGCTTGCAGTAAGGAAAAACTTCCTAGCAAGTAGAACTATCCACAACTGGATTAGCCTCATTCTGCGAGTGGCAAATTTACTTTCACTGGAGGTCTCTGAGCAGAATTGTGATTGGTCATTGCATTTATCAGCAATCTTAAGACTTTCAAAGTTGCTTATCTTTACAATGTTTCAGGTAGCTGAATTATTCTTAAGCTCCTGTTATATTCTAGATCCTGTTTTGATGTTTGGGGGTACAAAGACAAAAGTATAACATTGCCTTCCCTCAGGGTACTTAATATTCTATGGGCTAGGAAACAATTACATAAATAAGTATACACAAAATAAATTCAGAGCACATTTTTGATGACTTGGACTAGCTTCTGGAAGCATCAAGAAGAGCTTCGTATAGAAGGTGACAGTGGAAACTTGGAAAGAAAAAAATTAGGGATACTAAGAGGAGAGGAGGAGAAGTGAGTGCACTCTAGGTTTGGGGAACAGCCAATACAGAAGCTCAGAGATGAATGAATGAAAACAAATTGGTGAAAAGGTTACAATGAGCTAATCACTATGTAAGCACTGGAGATACAAATAAAAGAAAGCAAGATGATCTCCGAACAGGAGGATGTGACATTTTAATGGGGGAACATATCACACAGAAGGAAACTGGGAGCCTAGGCTTAAGGAAGGGGGCATGGTGACATGGTTGGGAAATGTCCAGGAAGTGATATGGAAGGCTGGTTCTGGGCAGGAGATGACATAATCTCACCCATCAGAGCTCTGCGTGGTTACAGGGGCAGAATCAGAGGTTCTCGTGGGAAGGGATGAGGAAAATGAGATAGAGGGGTGTAGATTGCACACAGCATCCTTTGGAAGTGACCAGAGAGGAGAGAGATGTTGTATGAGAGCAGTTTCAGTAGAGGAGTGGTTTTCAAAGTCCCACCTAACCTAACCCTCTCCTACCTTCCTAGTCTTCTCACACGTCACTCTCTGCCATGTATTCTTTGACCCAGTGATACTGGTCTGCTTGCTGTTCTTTGAACACAATACTCTATCTCTTGTCTTTGGACATTTTCTCTTGCTGTCCCCTATGCCTGAATGCTCTCCCCTTTTCTCCTACAGGAAACCTTTCCTAAACTCTCTTAATTCTAGTACCTTCCCTTTCTTTATTATTTCTTATTATCCTGTACATAGCTTGTTTGTAAATGTTTGTTTGCATATTGTCTCTCCGTTGGATTGTAAGCTCCTTGAGGGCAGGGTCTGTCTTTTGCCTCTTTATATCCCTGGTGTTTAGTACCATGCCTGGCACAGAGTAAGCACCTAAATATTTATTGACTGAATGGAAGCAGCAATACCCCATCAAGGGATTAAGGAGAGAGTGAGTAGTAAGGAAGTAGTCATTTATCATAGGCAACTTTTTCAAGAACTTTATTATTTTAAAGGGTAAGAAAGAGGTGAGATTAGATAGGAGGTCTAGGCTTATCTACTTAAGGGCCAAGGCAAGTTTTTATAATATTAAGGAGACTAGAACATGGCATATGATTCTTGACACACGGGAAGAAATCTATTGGTAATAGATATTGTAGAGGAGGTAGAGTCAGGGGGAGGGCAGGGCCCTGGCAGGGAGAAGACTTCTGGAGCAGAACCCTGGAAAACAGAGAAGGAAATTGGATCTGGACCCCAGATGGAGGGATTATCTTTATTGTAGATTAGGATAGCTATTCTGTGACTAGAAATTTAATTCTTGATAACTTTCTAATTCTTCTAGGGTGGGTACCTTTGTCAAATTTTTGTGGATTCCCTTGTCATATTTTGGTTCTGAATAGCCTGCTTAGCTAAGTGGCACAGTGGGTAGAGTGCCAGACTTACCTCCCTGATTTCAAATCCAGCCTCAAACTCTTGCTAGCAGCATTACTCTGGGCAAGTCACTTCACCCTATTTGCTTCAGTCCTCATCTATAAAATGAGCTGAAGGAGGAAATGGAAACCACTCCAGTATCTTTGCCAAGAAAACCCCAAATGGAATTCATGAAGAGTTTGAAATGGTGAAACAATAACAAGCCTGCTTATTCTTTCTCTGAAATCTGTGATCCCCAAATTGGAAGGTAAATGTTGACTTATACCCAGCTTTTCTGTTATCTGTCATAAATTCCAAGATTCCCTCAAGGTTTCACCTTTTCCATCCCAGCAAACAGGTACTTCCTTGTTGAGAATAAGATATGGGATAGAAGTTCCCATTACTGGTTTTTGAAGGATGGAATTATTATTAAGGAGGAAAGGGGAGGGGAGAGAGAGAGAGAGACAGAGACAGAGACAGAGAGAGAGGATGGAAGGAAGGAAGAAGGGAAGAAAGGAGAAAGCTGATGGGGAGGGAGGAACAGAGGGAAGGAAGAGAAGGGGGCAGAGAGAAATAGACAATAGAGCACAATTATGAACTCCAGTTTATCTTGCTTTGTTACTCATTCTTCCTACATTAGAGTGTAGACATCTGAGGCTGTGACTTTTATTATTGGTTCTTTTGGTGAGTTTTAGATTCATGATTTAAAGGCTTCTGTACATAAAAGGTACTACTAGCCAGGAGGGTTTTAAAAGAGTTCTGGTTTATAGCAGTGGGTCTAGTCACCAGCAGCAGTGTTGATAGATTGTTTATCGGTTAATTTAGTGTTGAGTTGTCATCTTATAAAGTTTGTGTGTATTTCCTCTATTCAAGAGGCAGAAACCTTGTGGAAAAAAAGGTTTTAAATGAATGAAGGAAATTTAATAGCGTTCTTAAATAGCTAATTTTGGGTAGTTTGTATACTTCAAACCATTAGGAACATTGTATTCTGCAAACTGGTGAATTTCATTGTAAGGATTCAAGCAGTCATTACTTTTGTATTTGCTTATCAGTTTGCACCATGATAGCACAGAGTTTCCTATTTTGAGCAACACTTCTGTTACTATTCTTGATTTAGAGTGCCAAAATATGGTTAAAGGGTCTTTTAGGTTACTTACAGTATTTTATTAGTTTTTTTTTTCCTTTGGCAAGGCAGTCGGGATTAAATGACTTGTCCAGGGTCATCCAGCTAGTAAGTGTCAAGTGTTGGAAGTCCGATATCAACTCGGGTCCTCCTGACCCAGTGCTGATGCTCTGTCTACTACGCCACCTAGCTGTACCATTTTATTAGTTCTTAATGTGGAGAGTGTTTCTTAAGTTCAGTAGTTTAGTTGTTTGAAGTTACTGGAAACCTTTAGAATACTAAAAATGTAGAGCATGAAATTGGCAGCCAGGAGACTTGATTTTTTAGCCTTTGCTCCACCACTAGGTGTGACCTTGGCTAAATCAAGTAACATTTGTTTGTTTTCTTCTCATCTTAAGAATGGAGATAATATTAATGTTGGCTCGTGTATGTAAATGTGCAAAATTTTAAGCACTGTATATAAATGTGAGCTATTATTACTTAACAGCTTTCTTGCTTACCTCCCCAAGGATCAAATAAAATGGCAACGAAAGTGCTTTTAAAAGTGTTCCAAGTTGTGTAAGCATGAGATTGTGTTATTGTCAGAGTAGGAAACCAGAGTAATGTGTTAAGAGTGATGCTTACACTAGTCCTGTGTACTTTTTAATCATCACTTGTTATTCAGCTGGTGGATATTTTTCAGACCTCATGTCATTGCTATTTAGTATTTTTAGTTTCATTTGTCTGCTTTTCTTACCTAGGCACATTCGAAGTTATTCCAAGTTATTTGGAGATAACTTGAATAGATTCACTTAGGCAGGAAGATGTGAAATCTTCATTTACTAGATTTATTTGCAGAGTCTGTACTACTCTTGTGAACACTTTTCTGCCTTATTTGAACCTAAATTCTAACTTTAAAGTTGAAGAAAAAATTATTAAATCTTTGTATCAGGAAGACTTAAACTTCTCATCTCCTCAAGATACAATTTAGTTGTGAGCAACATTTTATTCAAATTATACATTGACTATATACTTACAAATGCTGTGTTTCTTTGTATTTTATTTCTAATAACAAAGTATCACTTAAGTAAAAATCACTTTTCAAAGATTTGATTTCTTGGGTTTTTTTTTTTTTGCCTTAAGCTGTGGAGAGCTCTTTCCCTCCAAGCAGTGCTGAGATGCCATTTTGAGAGGTTAAATTACTTTCGAAATGTTGCCATGAAGGAGGAGGGGATGGAAAGAGATCAAGTTACACATTCTTCCTTCCAGAGCCTGCCCCGGTACTTGAAGACTGGAGACACCCTGGCTAGGCTGGAAGAGACATTTGCCACAATTTTCTTTAGCCCTGCCCCCCACTTAGGGGACTAGAGACCTAGAGATTTTCATCAACAGAGGCCTGTAAAAGGGAAGCGGGGAACCATGTGGAAATTAAAATAAAGCTTTCCCTCCTACAAATTTTTACTTTTCTTTTTCTCTTTAAAGGTTTTTGTTTGTTTTTACCATTCTTGGATCACCATTCTTTGCCTGAGCCCATTGTCAACCAAGTGAATTTTGAAGAATTTCCTTCCATTTTCATAGGAATTTGTATGATGGATTTATTTTTCTCCATCAGAAGTTTAAATGTCAAGATGGGTTTATCTCTATTATTTTACTTGGAGTTAAATGTAGACTTTAGCTTGTATGTATATTTAAAAATAGGTTTACTGAAGTATGATGTGAGTTGGATTTGTGTGGCATTGTGGATTTGGAGTTGTATGGAAAACTTTAGGGAGGGTGTATTTAGTGGTAATGGAAGAAAGGTGCCTAAATCAATAAAATTATCTTTCCTCTCATGTTAGAAACTTTTTCAAAAACAATTCTTTAAGTAAAGTAAAAAAGACTTTCATAAACATTAGATTCACATTTATACAGTTCAGTTTTGACTCATTTATATATTTTCAAATCATAACGGGTGTTGTTTCCTGGCTAGGCTACAAAGAAACTTGCTTTTCTCGCCCTTCAGAAATACTTTAAACAATTTGGAGTATAGTAAAGTACTTAATACTCATTTAGGTTCTAACTAGGGTTTGTTTTCAGGGCTAAGATCACTAAATATTATTTTTTGAATCATTCGACCACAGAATTCATCTATCTAAAACGTGTTAGTCTTTTCTAATTTCATTGATAGGTAATTTGATTTATCAATTTTTATTGTTGTTACTCATTATCTTCCATTTAAATCCTATCTCATTGTCTCCTTATGGTGTGGCAGTAGGCCTGGGTCTTGAACATCTTGTCTGGCCTATTCTGTAAAACTGACCATGGCCCAGTGATTGGGTGAATGAATGCCTTTAATTGGAGGACCAGCCTTAGCCAAACTTGGAGTAGCTTATCCTTAGGTTAACTTTGGTATAATGGGTTATATACATCAATGAAGGGAGTACTTTCACTGACTGAGTTAAGGATCCTTTAAGACTTGAAAGTATTATTAATAATCACTTACATTTTAATGAAACTGTTGCAGTGGAGACTTTTGGTAGTTAAATTGAAACATTAAGTGATATATATTATTATTGAGACTATATGTATAAATTTATTCTCTGATAATAATAGATCACATTTATATAGTAATTTATGGTTTACAAAATACATTCCTCACAACTACCTTGTGAGATAGTAAAAGTGGTATTATCTCTATTTTGCTGATGAAGAAATTAAGGCTCACAGAGCCTTGGGCAGGACCACATACCTAGTAAATATTGGAGTTAGACTCTGAACCCAGACCATGGGAGTCTTTCCACTACTAGACTATGTTGCTTCAAGATCCCTTTGGCAATAGGGGAGTGCATCTTCTTAACTTTGGATCATTTTCACAGCATGCTCTTTACTGCATTGTCTGGGAGATAAATTCAGGTGCAGGTACTATAATGGTGTGTCCCAAGGATTAGAAGGGGAATAAAACAGGTGATACAGATTTAATTTATTTCCTAAATTCCTACTCTGTTTATAGCTTGTTGCCAGTAATTCCCTTTGACATATTTAGAAATTTGTCTCTTACTCTCTTTCCAGTTTCATACGAAATATCTCCCTAAGCTCTGGCCAAATGGGTCTACTCTTTACTTGTACTAATTCTCTTTGCCCGATATGTTCTCCCGTTTTCTATTACTTTAAATATCACTCTTTAGATCTTAGCTCAAATCCTTTTTCTCCCTAGAAGCTTTCTGTTCTTGCTTTAGCCCATGGTGACCAGGCTTCTTAATTCCTAACATTTTTTGTTCATTGGAACTTAGGGTGTATTATTTTATCCTGGCATTTTTCTTTTAGATAGGTAGATAGATGTTTTGCCATTTCCAGTCATGTCTGACTTTTCTTGACCCCTTTTTGAGGTTTTCTTGACAAAGATACTGGACAGTTTGACATTTCCTTTAGCCCATTTTACAGATGAGGAAACTGAGGCAAACAGAGTTAAGTGACTTGCCCAGGATCACATAGCTGGTAAGTGTCTGAGGCCAGGTTTGAATTCAGATATCTTTGATTCCAAGACCAGAACTCTCTCTATTGTATCACCTAGCTCCCTGTAGTTATATATGTGTGTCTCCACTCATACATACATATTATACACATGTGAATACATATAACATATCTTTATATGTACATTTTTATGTCTCTAGTACCTATTAGACTGTCCCACACACTGTCCCATAGTGTATGCAGTAGTACAGTAGTAAATATTTTATTTGAATTGGCTCACCTTTTTTAGTTTATCACATCCCTTAAATTTTATTTAATTTTTTGTTTTTGTATAATCTTCTTCTACATATCCACATATATTCTTTTCCTCTTCCCTCCCTAGACAATTGAGCCTTATAATAAAGAATTAAAAAAGAGAGGACAGAAAGCAGTCTGGTGAAACTAGCCAGCTCACAGCACCTAAGTCTCACAGCACATGCACAAAGTTCCCTCATAGTCATCTGCTTCTGAAGAGGGGGGAGAGAGGTGCTTGTTCACTGGTTTTTTTAGAGGCAGGCTTAGTCATTATCGAATTACACAGCACTCGGTGGAGTTTGGTTGTTCTTTCTGTTTACATGGTCGTTGTCTATAGTCTTCTCCTAGTTCTGCTTACTTCTCTTTGTCTCACTTTATATGTCATCCCATTTTTCTCTGTAGTTCATTATATTCTTCACATTCTGGTTGACCATTCCCCAGTCAAAGGGCATCTACTTTGTTTACATTTCTTTCCTACTACAGAAATGCTACATTTAATATTTTGTTGTAATAGAGATCTTTCTTTTTATCTTTAATTTTTTTGGAGGTATATACCTGGGAATGAAATCTCTAGGTCAAAAGTTATAGAACTTTAATCATTTTCTTAGCATAATTCTTAGTTATTTTCCAAAAGGGAAAATATTTCACAGCTTCACAAATAGTGTATTAATAGACTTTTCTTTCTACAACCCTTCCAATATTGGCTGCTCTCATGTTTTGTCATCTTTGCAGGATGTAATGTGAAACCAGAAGTTATTTTGATTTTAATTTCTTTTATTAGTGATTTGGGGCAATTGTTCACATGGCTATTTACAATTTATAAATATTTTTAGCAATCTCCTTTGGTCGTTTATGTATTGGGGAATGACTCTTGATCCTCGGTTCACTGATTTTAAAGAATAGTTTGTAGAAGTGAAAGGTCATCATATTTTAGATTTTGGTAAATCTTTCATAATTAATTATCTTTCAGTAACCTCAAGGGATATTGAACTCCATTAATGATAAAGTTTGGGGGTCCTTTTTAGGACTTGTATTTTTCAAAATAATCAAGCAGGTTGTTTATTTTGAATGATTAGTTTTCCCCTCTTAGTGTCCAAATCTTGTTGTTTCTTAAATATGAGAGTACTACTATAAAAAATAATATTTTATGCCTACATTAAAATAATAGATGAAGATAACTGCAGAGATTGCTGTTGTTACATTTTTGTTTCATGCTTATATTAAAATATATAATTTAAAATTAAAATACATTAAAAATTATATTAAAATGTGCATATTTGTGAATGGTACCCTGGATAAAGAAAGCCACTGTGGGGACATAGTGAACTGAAGGCTAGCTGTAGAGTCAGGGATCTGAATTTAAGTCCTGGTCCTCTCATTTTTCCTAGCAGTTACCTTCTAATATGTAACACAACAGGTATGCAGACTGGCATATCCACAAGGTTTCTCCACTGTAATTCTCTATTCAGATCAAGTCACAGGCCCCTCTGCTTGTCCCT
>CM053589.1:178693393-178739485 GCA_028646515.1 Pseudochirops corinnae | reverse complement strand
TATATGCTACATTTTAGATTGAATATACTGTTCCACATTATAATATTTTTCCTTGTTATGTTATAATTTCTCCTAAGATAAAGTCATTTATTTTGGCATTTGCTTTGAATAATCTCTAGGACCTGAAGGGCATTTTTTGTTTGTTTCTTTGAGTAGTTGACCTGTTGTCCCTCTTTTCTAGAAGTGGGTTATTATTAATTTATTTTTAAAAAATCAGCATTTAACTCATACTTTGTTATTAAAAACTTAGAGTTTTAACCAACTATTTTCCTCCAGCCATTTCCTAAATGGAATTGATTTTTGTCTATTCTTTCATTTTATAAATATATAATGAGATTTAATTATTTAAAAAGTCAGTGAGCCTTGGACTTATATAGCTTATAAGGGGCTTTAATTTGACTTTTTATAAATGCAGCAGTTTAAATTTATTTTGTTATAGTTATGATTTATTGGAGTATGGCATTTAAAGTATTTGACAACTAAAGAACTAAATGTAGGGCCATAAATATTTGCAGTATTTAAAATATTGACAATATTTTTATTTCAGTTTACTGAACTATGTTAGTAGTGTGAGGACAGAGACTATTACAATCTTCTCATTCACAACAGAGCATATAGTGCTTTGTATATCTAGTGGTTGCTTAATAAATAGTTGTTGATTGAATTTTACTTCTTATTCTTTATTTTCATAATCATTTGCCACCTTCCTTCCCACTTTTAAAATGATTTCCCTTGAGATTCTTGACCACTTTTTTTCCTGTAGATGAATTTCCTCTTTAATTGTTTTGAATTCTCCCTTTTCATTTTCTGTATGAACAATCTGATTTTCTTCTATTTTTCAGTTGGTTGTTGTTCAGTAGTTTCATGATCCCTTGGCAAAGATACTGAAGTGGTTTGCTGGAGTGCTTTCCTTCTCAGCTGAGGAAACTGAGGCAAACAGGGTTAAGTGACTTGCCCAGGGTCACACAGCTAGTAAGTGTCTGAGGCCAGATTTGAACTCAGGAAGATGAGTCTTCCTGACTTCAGGCTCAGTGTTCTATGCACTATGCCAGACAGTGCTAATTTACTAGAGTTTTTTTTTTTCTGATATCACACCTAAATTTATCCCCCTTGCAACTTCCTCCTATTGTTTCTGGTTCTACTGTTTTAGGCTAAAAGGAACAATTCTAATCCCTCTTTCAAATGAAAGCTTTTCAGATACTTGAATATAGCTGTTTTCTCCTCTGAGTCTTCTTTTTTCCAGACTAAATATCTCGAATTCCTTCAACGAATTCTAATATAACAGGAACTCTTCAGAATTATCAATCATCCTTAAATTTAAAATATGATGGTGTTTTCCAGCCCAGCCAACTCATGCTGTCTCTAAGCCCATCCCATCATCCTTGGAGAGTGTTCATTACCTTCCTCTCCATCTTCCTCAAATCTTGCCCTTATATTAAGAGACTTTAGCATTTGTATTGATGCTTCCTCTGTCTTCCTAACTTGCTAAATTCTTAGCCTCCATGAAATCCCATGACATATTCCCTTTATCCCATCTCAGCCACACCTAGGGGCATCTAAACCTTACCGTCATCTGTAGGTATTCCATTTCCTCCACCTTCCATTGCATTTCACCCTTTGTCTCACAACTCATAACATGCGTTCCTTGTCTTTATCCGTCTCTCCACCCCTTAGTACTTTCTCAGATCATTATTCTTGCTATGTCTTTGTTTTGGTTTCTTCAGTTTTGACCTCTTAGCTATTTCAACTGTCCACTGCCCTTGGTTTTTCAAATCTCTTGCCCACTTGTCCTATTGCCAGTTTATCCCTTGCCAAACGATTAGCTCTGGATTACTCTACTATCTCCCTCCTTTCTTTCTACTCTTAGATTTACTGATTGGAATTGTAAGAAGTTATACAGCTTGGTACTTGGCACATTTTAGATTCTTCTGTTCCTACTTAATTGACTCCCTGTCTTATTATAGACCTCTTCCTTCCTCAAGCATCCCACACCTCTCTTTCCCTCTCCTAGCTGAGTCCTGCACCTCTTCGTTTACTAGGAAAGTTGAAACCATTCACGACAGATCTCCTGCTCTGCTCTTTTATGTCTCAGAACCGCCTGACATCGTCTCTCACTCTCTTCTTTTCCTCCAATTTCTGACAGCTAGCTGGCCCAGTATGGAAATTTTTTTTGTTTGATTGTGCATGTTTTTATAAGGGTATTGTTTTCCTTTTTTTTTTTCAAGGGATTTGGGGACAGAAAGGTGAGAGAGAGAAAATAAGTTGTAGTTGATTGAAAAAAAATTTTAAAAATACACAAAAGAGAACAGAAGGAAGTTCAGAAGGAAATACAGACAAACTTGACAACTTGTAGGTAAGAAAATAACATGTTGAACTTAATACAGACTTTAAAAAAAAGCAAGCCATATGTAATAAAGTTCATGGTTTTACAGTCTCTTTTTATGCTCTATTTTGTATATGAAATGTTTTGTTTTCTAGAGTTCATTCAATTTCAGAATAAGATAAATACAATTAAGAAAAACAAAACAATGAGGTGACCCTTTTTTTTCCCCAAAGGCCGAGCTCTTTACAGATGCACTTGATCCCAGTTCCTTTCATTTTTCCCAGCAGATAGCATCATTAAGCATCCCACATGTAAGTCTTCAATCCTTCCCCATCACCCAGTTCCTTCTCTACTGCCCAGCTCTTCCCTCTCTTTAAAAAACCTCACTGGACCCTACCATACTCTGAAAGCTATTGTTTTAGACATCTCCTCTCTCTTTCTCAGCCAAATCCCTTGAAAAAAAAATTTCTCTACGATTTTGACCTCCACTGTAACACAGTGCTAGCATTTCTCTCCACCCTGGAACTCAGTCCGGAACTGCACTTGTAGTTATAGGGTAAAAGGGACCTGGTCCCAGTGGCAGGGCCAGGAAGAGGACTGCTGTTTGTGGCTTCAGGGGAGCAGGGGCCCTTTTGTTGGCTCTGCTGCTCCAAAATTTGATTTGAGGAATTATTTCAAAGTTTTTTGGAGGGGAATGTTGGAAGGGTTCAGTTGGGGCCCAGCCTGTACGTTGCCATCTTGACTCCTCCCAAAAGAATTCCCAGTGATCCCTTAATTGCCAAATCTGATTATTTTTTCAAACCTAACTCTTCTCAACCTGTCTGCTGCATTTGACATTATTGATTCCCCATTTTTATGGATTCTCTTTCCTTTTAAAGGAAAATACTACTTTCTCTTGGTTTGCCTTCTTACCCACAATGTAGCTGAAGGGATGACGTTTCTCTCCTTCCTCTAAGAGGGCTAGAACTGGTCTATAGAGGGCAGAGGAAGCACAATAGCATCAGGTTATTCTGAGCTTCAGCATTTCTAACACTTTTTTTGGACTTTTTTATAGGCCTATCTTATATCTTCATCTTGTGTTACATGTCCTTTTTTACATTTCTTTTTAAACTCTATGTTGGTGAATTACCTAAGTATTTGTGTCATTCTCTTCAGACAAATCTCATATCTGTTCTTCACTGGAATTATTTCCCTTTATGTCTTCAGAATTTTATTCCTGAGCATGTTCAATCCTTCCTGGGCTGATTTCCCCTTAGCATTTTAGTCTGTGAGAGCCTACCTATCTTTCTTCTGAACCTTTTGCAATCTGTTTTCCCAGAACCTAGGGTACATTTCAGACTATGCCCGGATTTCCTCTCTTCTATCTCAAATTCTAGAAGACAGAGGCCACTTTCCCCCAGGGTTTCTATCATTTCCAACCCAGAAGTCATTTTCTTCCTGTTAGTGAGAATCAGATCCAGAATAGAATTTGACTTTATTGGCTCTTCTAACTTTTGAAAGATGAAGTTAAGACAATTCAAGAAACAATTAGGTGCTCTGCTTTTGGCAGTAAGGGAGAAGTTCCAGTAAATGTTTGGATAATGGAAGTCCCCTGTCTCTCCAAATCATGCTTTAGTGCCAGGCTTGTGATATGTGTCCCAAACTCCTCATCTTTTTGCCCTTTCTGTCCATGTAGACTTTAGTATGCTTTGGTGAAAAAAAATCAGGACCATTTCTCCCTCCATTGCCCTTCACCCAGATTCCTTTTGCCCTACTTCCCACCTCTGATTTCTGAGTTTCATCTTTTATATGTACCTTCTTAATATGTTTTATATCCTACCACAAATAGAAATGCATTATGGTTTGATGTAAATATAAAATGATTTACATGGGTGATCATTGGGAGTCTGGTCTACTAGTTTGAATACGAAATTAGTGAAAATTTAAAATTAGCTTCTAGCTGGCCATTTTCTTGCCATATGGCCCTGGAGTAATTATGTAGCCTGTGTCACAATTTCCTTATCCATAACATAAGGATAATAATACTTACCTACTTTTAATTATTGTTTGTGAAGTGCTTTGAGGTCCCCAGATGAAAGGTATTATGTGTGTGTAATACATTATTACATGCCTCATGACAAAACCAGCTTTATTCTCCTCTACTCTTCTAATCTCATTCAGCAGGAAAGAACACCCCATGGGACAGTATAGAAAATGACTCAGATTGACTGTAGACAGTAAAGCTTAAAACAAAAATGATTCCAAAGCAAATGAAGCACCAGCAAACTACCCTGAGTTAAATGTGTGTGTGTCCTGGTTCTACTGTTAAGTAGCCTTAGGACCAGTCATTTAACCTTTTTGAATTTCAGTGTCTTCATCTATAAAGTAGAGAAGGTTGGTTTTTTGAGTTCTTAGTTCTCTCCCTCCCTTCAGTCCCACCCCTACCTACTTAAGAGGCAAGCAATGTATCAGTTATACATGTGAAATCATGTAAAATATATTAGCAAAATACATTCTGTATTAGCCATGTCACAAAAAAGCAAGAAAAATACATTCAGAAAATGATACTTTGATCTGCGCCCAGAGCTCATCAGTCCTCTCTTGGGTGATGGATAGTATTTTTTTATCAAGAGTCCTTCAGAAATTATCTTTGACCATTGTACGGCTTAGAGTAGTTAAGTCTTCGACAGTGGGTCATCATTACAATAAAAATGTATTTTTAATGTTAGTATTGTTGTCACACAGGATTTACATCTGTAATTAGGACTAGTGAGGGTCAGCAGGTACTCATGAAATGCATGCCGCTGTCTGGGCGAGGGGGATATTGGTTAAAAAACAAAACATCCCATACCCTTCAAGTTCTTACATTCAGTTGATGGTGGTAGGTGAGTGGTGGGAGCAGGGCTATTGGAGGCCGACCTTGGATTCTAAGGGGCAGAACTGAGGATGGAGTGGGGGGTATAATTGATATAATGTCATGGAGTTAGGAGATGGTAGAATGTCATGTGTCCTGAGGAGCAGCAAGTCAGCCACCTTGGCTGGACCAAGGAGTGTATGAAGAAGTGGAGGCCTAAGTAATCTGCCTGATGAGGTCGACTTGCAGCTTATCTCTGCATGACTTTAAAGGCGAAGTATCATGCTCTAGTCCAGGGGTGGGGAACGGTCAGCCACGAGGCCACATGGGGCCTTCTAGGTCCTTGGATGTGACCTTGTGATTAATTCCAAGTTTTACAGAACAAATCCTTTTTTTAAGGGGATTTGTTCTGTGAAGTTTGGATTCAAAGGGCTGCACTTAGGGCCCTAGAGCTCTGGCCAAGTGTGACCGTGAGGCTTTCCCACCCATGCCAGTCTTTCTGAGGAATCTGCTGGTGCTTCTGGAACAATGTAGTGATGGGTATGGCCAGACACAGGCTTAAATTGGAGGTCATGGTGTACAGTGGATAGATCATTGGCTCAGAAATCAGAAGATCTGAGTTCAGATTTCATCTTTGACATTCATTGCAAATGACAAGGAAGTACTTAACCCACTTGGGCTTTTATATCTGTAAAATTAAGGGATTAGATTATATGAGTTCTGAGATACTTTCTAGTTCTAGATCTAATGTCGTTTTGGTAGATTTTTGGAAGATGAATTAAAGATGGGAGAGACTTGACTCAGGGGGACCAATAGGGAGGCTCTTAAAATAATTTAGGCAAAAGGTAATGGTAGCTGCATTGTGGAAGCAAAATGTACCAGATCTGGCAAGTAATGAGGTTTGAGTATGACTAAGGATCCTGGGATCAGTTCAAGGATTATGTACCCTTGATAACTCAGAGGTAGAATGGAGGACTGGAGAGTCCAGGTCTTTTGAAAATCCCTGGGTCACAGGTTCAGTTCTGCCACAGAGGAGACACATATTTGGAAACATAATAGGTATAGTTGTGGACTTGGAGTCAGCAAGACCTAGATCATAGCCTTTATCACACATTTACTAGCAGAATGATCTTCAGCAAGTCACTTAAACAATTTGAGCCTCAGTTTCTGCATCTGTAAAATGAAAGAGTTGAGTTGGATGGTCTCTACAATCCCTTTCCACCTTGTTTCTAAATCTGTGATCCTGTAATTTCCATGTAGTGAACTTGGATGACCGGAAGGGTAGTCATGTGCTTGACAAATGGAGATGTTAGGGAGAGAGATGGATTTACAGGAAAATACTGAGTTTTGTTTGGAACATCTTGAGTTTGAGATCCTTTGGCCTGTTCATGGTACATCTAGTTGGAACTGCCTGGTAGGGAGTTAGTGGGATGAGACTGTTAGAGCTCAAGAGAAAGACAGGGCTGGATTGATCTGTAGATCTGGCATTCACCTGCAGAGGGGATGATTATTGAACCCTTGGAAGTTGATGAAATTAGTAACGGGGGAAGGAGTGGGGGAGAGGAAGAGAAAGAGAAAGGGGAGGACTCAATTCAGGAAAAGAACATTGGGGCTATACTCATGGTTAAGAGGGTGGTATAATCCAGCAGAGTGGAGTGAAGAAGGGGTCCAATGAGAGAACTAAGAGGGAACTATGCCACAAAAATCCAGGGAAGAGAGTATGGTACTCAGTGCCAAGTGCTGCAGAGAAGAATGAGGGCAGGGGTTAGGACTGAGAAGAAGACTTGAGTCCCAGATATGGAACTCCTTGAAAAAGGAGGTTGGGTAACCTGGGGTCTGGTAGATAACTACCATGGCATCTGGAGAGACAGATAGATCTGGAATGAACCCCAAAGGAAGAACGGTGAGGCAATGTGTGTATTGATGAGTTCTTGGTGGCCTCCCAAATATTATAAAGATGTATTATATCCTTAACGTAAACTTGAGAGTCAGATTGCTCCCTGCTTGATCTGTGGGTGTCAAGGTTTTTGGAAGATGGGAACAGCATAAGTATTTAGAGGATTATTATTTGTTACATAGCCCACTCTCTCCCAGCAGCAGCAAAACTATTGAAAGAAAACAATCCTACACAGCCTTGAATATACTACTGTTAGTTATTGACTGAGTTCATAGGGAAATTTGGGTCACGTTCTAAGGCCTCTCCCTTTGGGAGTTTTAATTATAAAGCCTTTACCCAACAATGTATGCTTTGTAACAAGCTGTTTGAGAGTCTTCCGAGGTAGACCTGTTGCCACAGTAGTATAGGACAGTGGTGCCCAGTTTTGTGATTCTAGAACCACATTTGCAATTGCCATTAAGCCTAAGAGCCCCCCGATTTTTATTTTCCTTGTAGAGGATACTGATATCTAAACCAGACATCTGGTGGAATATAAAAGAGCCACATGTGGCTCGAGAGTAGTCAGAAGGCAGTTCAAGAAGCACTGGAATCCTATTTGGAAGTGGGGTCATTTTCCCCTTTACATTTCTATAACTGCTTTGAAAGGGTGGGGTGAATTAAAAAAAAGGAGGGAAGAAACTCTTACACCCCTAGGCTTTTAGTTATTTTTCTGTGCCTACCAATTTCTGCACATGAATTGATTCCTAGAAACTTTACAGGAAAGGGGAGAATTTAGCATCAGGCTTCTTTTGCCAGTTGCTATCGCTTTCTTGTTCCATGGTCTTTAAATGAACTTCCAAGAATCTAGAGATGTCTCATTCCACATGAGGTATAGGTCTTAGTATTTTGGAGTGAAAAAGTTTTTGGTTCAAGCCTTTATTCTATTTCATCACTAATCTGGGTGGTGATGTCATTCTGAGGTTGAGATGGACATGTCCATCTGTCTATGTGTATGCTCATCCCTTTAGTTTTCTCTACTACTTCTGATGAGTCAAACAAAATACAGATTCACTCAGACACTGAGCCAAATATAAATACTGTCCATATAAATTGAGAAAATTATGTATGTGAGCCAAGGGTTTTTTTAAGGGCAAAGCTTCCACTGCTAAAGTTCTGCCATTGGTCCTGGAGTAAGTTAGTTTTAGTATCTTATTTTACTGGCATTTTATAAAAAGTGTGCCTAGAAAGGGTGAACCTGTTAAAGTGTTAGTTATCTGTTAGACTTAATCATCAGATTGTGCACTCCATGAGGACAGAGGCTATCTTTTGCCCCAGCATTTAGCATGATGCCTGGCACATTGTAGGCACTTAAAAATGTTAATCGATTAATACTTTCAAAAAAAGGCAAGTACATGTGATGCTCAGTTTTGCCAGGATAATGTGTGTATCCACAGTGTTTTCAGGATCTTCCCACAGAGGACAGAACTGTGCCCTCTGAGGAGTAAGCACCTTTCCTTGCCCCATAGAGGAATGGTTATGAGGAGGATCCTCAGATGCCACCAGCAGGGTGTAGGACTGATTACAAGAAGGAAAAAAATGAATTCTGGTTGTTGGTGAGGAGGCTATCTCTTGACATGAAATGTGGATTGGATGTAAAAAAGTAACTAGCATTTATTTAGTGCTTTAAGGTTTGTGAAGTATCTTACAAATATCTTATTCTCACAACAACTCTGAGAGCTAGGTGTCATTATTTATCTCGATTTTATAGATGAGCAAAACTGAGGCAGACTGAGGTTAAGTGACTTGGCCAGGGTCACAGCTAGGAAGTGTCTGAGATTTACCCATCAAACCACCTGTCTCCTGAGACCTATCATACCTGAAGACTCCTACTCACTTTGGGTATTTTACAGGGGCATATGGTATGCCTATTAGGCCTAAGCTTAGAAAGCACTTACAGATGATTTAAAAAACAAACAAACAAGTTTTATTCTGTCTTTTGTTTTTGCACATCTCAGTTTCCTCTGCATTTTTCTCCTTTCCCCCATCAGAGCCATCCCATATAATAAAGATTTTTGAAAAAAGAAAAAAGAGGATTAAAAAATCAGCAGCATTGATCAGCATAGTGACAGTCTAACAGCATGTACAGTGTTGTGCACCATGGAACCCTCTTTGCCCTACCCATCACTGCAGAAAAGTTAAGGGAGGCGTCTCATTTCTCTTCTTTGGAAACAAGTTTCATTTGTGTAATTCTGGAACATTTAAAATAAATTTTTATTGAAATCTTTTTGTGATTACATTGCATTTCCCACCAGTATCTCTCTACTTCCCTTTCTCAGAGAACAATCCCATTTAGCCAAGAACTTTTTTTAAATAGAAAGAAGAAAAAAAATCAACAAAACCAGTCATTATGTTGAATAAATCTGACGGGCACGTTGTACCACAATTATGAACCCTCCACCCCTGCAAAGAAACGGGGGAGACACCTTCTTCTCTTCCTTCTTCGGTGTCCAGCTTGGTCTTCGTAATTCCTCAACATTCATTTTTGAGTGTTACATGACTGTTCTTTCCATTTATGTTGTTGTAGTCATTGTTCATATCGTTTTCTTGGCTCTACTTCACTTTGTGCTAATTCATGTAAATCTTTACATTTTTCTCTGTATTCCTCCTATTCATAATTGCTTACATTGAAATAGCATCCATTATATTCATTTACTATAATTTGTTTACCATTACCTGATTGATTTTCAGCACCTGCTTTGGTTCCAGTTATTTGCTGCCACAAAACATACTGCTATGAATATTTTGGTGTATATGGAGACTTTCTTTGTCAGTGACCTCCTTGGGATCTATGCCTAGCAGTAGAATATTTAGATGAAAGTCTAGTTAGGAAACCAGATTTTAGGGGGAAAGTGGTGGTTTCATCACTGTGGGTGATTGAATATGGTAGGTGTAGAAGGGAAAGGAAAAAAGGGGAAAAAAAAATGTTTATGCCTGAGAATAGGATAGGGCTGTGTATCCAGTGTTGTGTTTGCCTGAAGATTTGTGAATCTGAGCAAGAGGACTTTAAACTGAAAATAAATGGAGGAGAAGAAACTTGCCTCTGTAACTATTAAACCATGTTCAGATTAACAGCATGTACAGCATAGGAAGAGAATGTAGCCGTGCTCTTACCTCTGTGACCTTGAGTAAATTACTTAACTTTTCTGTGGTTTCCTTAGCTACAAAATGAAACGTATGGTTTAGTTGACCTCAGTTCACTTCAGAAGCATTTACTAAACATGTCTGTCTGTCTGTCTGTCTGTCTGTCTCTCTCTCTCTCTCACTGTCTCACTCTCTCTCTCAAGTGCTGAGTGCTGGAGATACAGACTTAAGCAGAAAAATAGCCCCATTCTTTAGTGAATTAGATTCTTGGGAGGGCACTAATGTCTCTTGAAGTCCTGTCTAGGAACCTGAGCAGAGTCGTAGAGTTGTTTAGTAATTTACAAAAAATATCCAGGAAGGATAGTAAAAGTAAAAAATACTAATGACCTTATGTATGGATACAGATTCCCAACATATTTGTAATAAAATGAACTACAGATCATAATCTATGCAAGTAAATACAACTTCGTAAATTATCCCTAAGACTTGACTTATGGCTGAAGTGCAACAGTAGAAGCATAGATCTTATTTTTGAAGAATCGATTTGATAAAAAGAGGGGCAGGATAACATTCTATATGAAGCAGATATAATCCTGTATGGGAATCCATGACCTGGAAGGAGGAAGTGTGGTGGGCAACATTTCTGTGAGGGTCAAAGGAGGTAGACAGAGCCGTGATAGTCTAGTGGGAGGACATCCTAGAACATTGATCTCAGAAAAAGGGATAGGAAGATGATGAGTCCTGATAAGAGACCTTGAAGCTGGCAGGGAAACAGGATATAGGAGAGACAGACCATTTCAACTGTTTGGATTTCTGCTGTAAGCCTCTTTCTCCCATGTACCTTGCTGACAGTTTTACCCTTCATAAGGTAGAGGAAAGAGACTTAAGGGAACTGCTGTTTTGGAGCTGATTCTGACCAGTGAGGAGAAAATAGAAGTGCTGGGCCCTTGGGAAGGAATGATCCCACCACCTGAGATAGACATAGGAAAAGGACCCAGAGTCCAGCAGGGCGCAATGAGGAAGGTGCTGCTGCCTCAGATATGGACTAGTTGTGTGACCCCCTCAGTTCCCGCATCTTTAAAATGAGGATCATATAGCACAAACATCTCAGTTATGAAAAAATATTTTTAAGAGGTTTGGGAGAGTGAATTGGACAGAGTTTGGGGAATGGTTTATTAGACTCCAGTGGCCTGAGATTCTATAAAGATGCCTAAGAACCAGGTATATAATGACACAAACCAATGATGCTAATGAGAAAGAGAGGGATGACAGTGAAGAGGTTAATGTACATGGTGCACAGTTATTTTATTTTGTAAAAACACATTTAGAAGATGGATGCAATGTTTAGTCACTAAAGAGGAAGAACATGGAAAAGTAGGAGCAAGATCTTGTCCGAGTAGCAGGAACAACTAAAGTTTGTCATAAACGTGAGGTTGGGGTCTGGAATTAGCTAAGTGGACCGAAAGAACCACTCCTTGGAGGCAGGGGTACCTTTGTCTGCTTCAGTTTACTCATCTGTAAAATGGGAGTATTAATAGCACTCACCTCCTAGGGTTGAAGATAAAATGAGATAACAACTGTAAAGGACTTTGTAAAGCTTAAAGTATTATATATAACGTCTAGCTGTCATAATTTTTATCATATTTGTGTTAATCCCTTTTATAGCTTGAATATCAGACTTAGATTTGAAGCAGATTTCTTATCCCTCATGCCTCCATGAGGGCCCCTCCTGCCCCCGAGTCATGGGTTCCATACATTCTTTGCAGGCCTTGAGCCCTGAGGCCCTGACTCAGCTTGCATGGTCCAGTTAGAATTTCAAGCCCCATAAGCATCCCCTAGTCATGGTTTATAGCATAGAGCCCCAGAATGAGGCTAGATTCTCAAAGCCCATTCAGATTCTGAATTTGGCAGTAGAACTGCCTGCTTCACTGATTGGCTAAATGTACTAAGGCCTGCTTTGACCTGATGAATCCTATAAGCCAGTGCTGAAAGGGGGCATAATTCTCTAGGTCTGACTGATTTTTTCACTTTTATTAGGGCTGCTCTTGGTGCTGATTTATGTGCTTCCCTCTGTGGGGGAACTGGGAGACCTGGAGAATTGGGCTCACCAGTACTTTATATAACCTTGTTAAATGTCTGTATGTATCCTTGCTACTGTTATCTATTAAACAGTGTTGGATTTGGGGTTTTGGTCTTTTATGGGCAGGCATCTGCCTCATTGACTCAGTATCACGAACTCCTCACCTTGAGTTGGGGGAGCAATCATTGTATAGCTGGCCTGTAATAACTCATTGGTTTCTTTTATTCTAGTTGCATTGATTTTGTTCATGTAAAGGCTTGTCTGGAAGTAGCATAGAAACCTTAGAAATAGGAGGGCATGGGTTCATATCTTTTATGCAAAACACTGTCCTGTGGGATTGTAGACAAATCACTTAACCTTTCAGTACCTTAAGCAACAATCGATGACTAGAAATTTCAAAACGGGTGTTGATTTGCACTAGTAGAGGGAGTTTCTTCATTGGGCTTTTCTCAATACCAGTCACACATGTACACTCCCTTCCCTGTCCCATTGGCGATTTTTCATAATGAAAATGATCCTTTTTGTTGTTTGTGATCTCCATCCTTTCTTTGGTTGAGAATATTTCCTCTAGTCATAATTTTTAAAGGTACCTCCTCAGGGCAGGTAGGTGATAATAGATAGATCACCACCTCTGGAGTAATTAAGACCTGAGTTCAAATTTGGCCAAAGACACTTACTAGCCATGTGATCCATGGCAAATCACTAACCCCATTGCCCCCTTTGCCCCCTCCAGATGCAAAAATGGTACCTCCTTCTGATTTTCTTTAATGATATTGCCTTTTATATTTAGATCATGAATCCATTTAGAACATAGCAAAAATTTGATGTAAGATGCTGGGCTAAACATAACCTCTTTTAAAATTTTTAAATTTTTCCTGATGGTTCTTGTTGAAGAGGGAACCCTTTCACCAATAGTTTATATTCTTTTGGTTATCCAGCATTGGACTGATTATTTTTAAAATAATTTTAATAATTATTATTTTAATAGTGTTTGAAATCTGATAATCCCATGCCCCTTCATTCCTGCTCTTTTATGATCTCCTATATTCTTGCAAATGAATTTATTTAATCTGATTTTTACAAAGTAACCTCTTATTAGTTTGATGGGTGTGGCACTAAATCTTTAAATTAATTTAGGTTGTATTTTTATTATGTTGGTGAGGCCCAGCCTTGAATGATTAATATCTTGCCATTTATTTTAAAGTACATTTTTGCTGGTATTATATTTTTATACTTTAAATATCTTATATTTAATTTAAAATATTATATTTACTTTTGCTCTGTACTCTCCCCCTAACCAGTAATCTCTTATAACAGAATTAAAAAAGGGGAAAAAACCAATTCAGCAAAATTAAACAACGTATTGGAAAAACCTGATATTATATGCAGTGTTCTAGCACTTATGTTCTCTCCTCCCTGCAAAGAAGGGGGATTGGAGGAAAAGACATGCTCATCTCCTCTTTCAGGTCAAGTTTGGCCATTATTATTTTGCATCACTCAGTTTAAATTGATCTTTCCATTTACATTGTTGTCATGTACTTATTGTTTTCCTGGTTCTTATTTTAAATCAGTTCATGTAAATTTTCCTATGGTTTTCTTAAGTTTATCATAGTCATCCTTTCTTATAGTACTACAGTATTCTATTACATATTGTGCCTCAGCTTGGTTAGCCATTTCCTAATAATGGCCATTTATTTTGTTTCCACTTTTTTCTTCTGCAGAATGTGCTGTTATTAATATTTTGATATATTTGGGACTTTTTTCCTGCCATTAATTTCCTTGGTGTTTATGCCTTCCAGTGGAATTTCTGGGTCAGAGTGTATGGACATTTTAGTTACTTTCCCAACTTTATTCCAGATTGTTTTCCAGAATGGTTGGACAGATTCACTGATCACAGGTACACAGAGTATTAGTACACTTGTCCTTCAATGGCCCCTCCAACATTGACTTTCCCTCCAATTATTTGTCTTCCTTTTAAAATGTAATGTGGTTTTAATTTTTATTTATTACACAAATATTACACAAATATGTCTTGATAAGTCAGGCCCAGTTTATAATTATTGGAATGGAATTGCTTTTTCTGTTCATCTTGGTTTTTATTAGCATTGTATAGAAATGCTAATGATTTTTGTGAATTTATTTTTGTATCATATTGCTTTGCTGAAGCTATTAATTAGTTTCCTCACTGATTTTTTAAAAGTAAACCATCACACTATCTGCAGGTGGTGTTTTTAGCCACATCAAACAGCAGCTGTACTCTTTTCTTCCTAAGGCTGTCAGTGCTTCCATTTCACTAACCATGTATTGTATAGAGCAAAACCTTGGTTGAGCCCTGTCTTTAAGACACTTGGATTCCAGTCTCAGCTGTGCCATTCGTTAGCTAGGAAACATTGGGTAATTCAGTTGCCTTTTGTTTCCCTCCATATTTTGAAAAGAGGTAGTAGGACAAGGCAGTCCCAAAGGGAGCTCTCTATTCATGCACCAGGGCATGACCTTGTGTTTCTTTTTCATACTTGTGAGCCTTCAGTATTCCTGCCCTTAAGAGCAGTTTGCTGTCTCCATCCTAGCCTCAGTTCTAGATTATTGTGGGTGGGAAGTAGCTAACCATTCCTCCCAGAATTAGAGCAAGGATAAACAGCCTAGATATGCTTTTTTAGTGGTATGAGAAGTTAACCTGGATGTAGCTCTTTTGTCTCATTTAATCCTTGCAATAACCCTGGAATTATTATTATATATTATCATCCCCATTTTATAGATGAGGAGACTGAAGCTGAGAAAGGTTAAAATCAGTTAACTAGCATTGATTAATGCTAGTACTGGGGACACACAGAGAGGCAAAAACCCTGTCTCTTTCATTAGCATTTCCATCTTTTCTTATTTATTTTTAGCCATTAGCTTATTCTTATTAGAACAGCTTTAGTTTTCAGAAGGATTTGCTTATAAAACTGTAAAGCCATAATAAAGATTTTTAAAAGCCATTTCTTTTAGATATTCAACTATTTTGCAGAATTGCATGATTTTGAGTTGTGGTTCCTTCCTTTGCCTGAGTTGGCAATCCCTGTTCCTTAGATAGCCCAGCCTACAAGAGTTGCTGTGATCTCATGATCTAGGGGGGCCACTGCACCCTTTGGCAATCCTCGTTCTTGGAAGACAGGCACGCAATTAATTTCAGCTTTTACACTGAAGCTTGCTTCAGTTTATGCTCGATTCTTATTACCTTCAAAAACCCAAGCTATCATGGTTGGCCAGTTTCAGAAAATTAACCTCTTGGTGAAAAATAAGGGATTTTTGATGTAAAGGCCAGCTAAGGCTTTTTTTATTTTTATTTTTATTTTTTTTAGGGAAGATTTGAAAGTTGTACCTACTGCATTTGGAATTATTTCTTTCTGTGAATTGCTGTCCACTAGAAGATTTACAGTCCTATATACAACTTAATTTATCATAAAAGAATTCTCTGTGTGCCATGGAGGCATTACTGGCACAACAGATATATTTTGTAGAAAAGTGCTACTCTTTTTACCTTTTTGTGCATGTCTTCTTCGTAGCATCTGCCTGTCTTGCTGATATAGTTTTGTACTAAAGGACTTTTCCCTTCTAAAATGTGATTATGCTAGGACAGGAGAACTTCTTATGAAAGTACAGGCCTGCTACACACCAGCAGCACCAGGTAGTCTCACTCTGTGCAGGTGTTACACTGTCCACAGCGACTGGGTGCCAAGGGAAGCCATAGATTCCTTCCTGAAGAACACCTGTTGTTTCCTAGCCTGATTTTTCCACTTGATTCTTCTCAGGCTTTGTTAATGAAGCCTTTGGAGGTCAGGAAGACTTTTTGAATAGTTTCTTTTGAAGAGTGGAAATAAACAGAGGTAATTTAGACTTGGAATCCTTATACTAGTAAAGTCTATAGTAAAGCCGATGAGGAAAAAAAAGGTCGTCAGAAGTTGGAATAGTAGAAAGATAGCAGGTTTTGAGTAGTTATCAAAATACATTTGTTAAAGCTCTCTATTAGCATTGGATTAGTTTAAAGCATGGTCATTTTCTAATACTCAAAGAAACTGTACTTTAACAAACATTTAAAAATTATTTTAATATTTATATTCTGTTTAGTTCCCCATTTTCTGAGTTGTGTGTGTGAATCTGTCAAAAGGACTTGTTGGGACTAAAATGAGTCTCTAGGTATATGATATCTTGAAAAGGGGGCAGGGGAGGATGGATGGATTCTTTGTTCTCTATGGAATTAGGCTCATTTCTTTGGTTTCATATCTTTCTACTCTTCACACATGCCTACCCCTACCCCCCTCCAAACAACTTGTGGAAAAGACTGGAGAATACTTTAAGACTCAAGGAGCTATGGAATGGAATTGCCTGGAAGAAATGCATCTATACTGCCTTTACTGAAGTTAAGCAACAGTCATCGCCTTTTGTGGTTTTCTTAATTTAAAAAAAAGCATTTTTAAGGCTAGGCAATAAAAAGTAAAAATAAAACATTAAATACCAACTTCTAGAGCATTTTATTTATTTATATCTTAATTTTTTGGTGTGTTTTTCTAAGAACTCGGGGACAAAAATGTATAGATGTATGTGAAGGCCTGTGTAAGAAGTGATTGAATAGGATGGTTAGTGGGAGGTCAGAAGTTCCTAAATCTGACAGGCCTTTGCTAACTGCTGTGCTTGGTCAGTCTGGTTTTAGGTGGACCATGAAAGATTTAACATGGTCCTGTGGCAGCCTGTCTACTCAGCAGACTGTTGTCTTTAAGAAAGAGTGTTATCTGAGATGCCAGACTGGTTCAGGTTGCTCCAGTTTACACAAATTTAGTCCTTTTTGCCAAGACTACTAAACCTCAGTGTGGCACAGATGATACTTCCAAATGGACTGGGAGACAGAGACCTTTTGACCTTGGACTGGAATATAGATTATAATATTCATAAACATTTTAGATTTTTTTCCCTTTAAATAGAAAGTAAAATATTTTGTGGTTTGGATGAAATAACATCTCGTGTTATCTATACTCAAATGCATTTTTCAGTTATCTCTATTAGTACCTTAAGTCAATTTAATAATTAAAGGTTTTGGTTATATGTTTGTGAGTTGGTTTTTAAAAATATGCATACAAGTAGGGTAATGATAATGCTTCACAAATAATGAAACTTGGAAGATGTATTGTAGCCCTGAGCTGAAAAATGCCTGATATTCTGGGGGGTAAAAGTCGGATGGAAATTGAAACTGTTTACTAGGGTGTTAGGCAGATAAAGGTGATTAAAATAATTCAAAAAAGATGGTCAAATAGACATTTGTGGAGATTGGAAGCTAGTGTGTGAATCAGAATTTTCTAAGTGTAAAGATTCTGTTCCTAACTATTCCCTTTAATTTTTGGTACACTGAGATGATAAATACAGCAATAATAACAAGCATTTGCAGTTTTTCAAAAGTTACAAAGTATTTTACATATATTATAACATTTGAACCTAAAATATAATAAATACTGCCAGTATAAAATTCCTTTAAAAATTTTAATGGGTAGTAATAGCGAATATGAAATTTAAAAAAAAATTAGTGACTTTGGTGCCCTAAAATTATTTAGTTTAAAAAGTTTAAAATGTTTAAAATACAAAGCCTTTGGGAAGAGTGAGCTGCTTAAGGAAGAAGATTCAGTTTCTAAAACAAAAATACTTGCATGACATTGATTTGCATAAGAAGTCTGTATTTTGATAGATTATGTCTGTCCTCCTAAAGACAAAAACTGCCTCAGTCTTCAAACCAACTTCTTTTTTTTATCTTCACAGATTCATGGAAATATGTGTTACTTTAATATTGCCTTGGAATTAATGAAGTGGAAATATAGATCAAAGCAATTTGGAGAAGATAGAAAACACAGTTGTGTTGAGCAGACTCTCTTGAGGTAAGATAATGCCTATTGTTAAAAAGTTAGATTTCAATGTAGAAAGCATTGTTTTCAGCATAGCAATTACTGAATAAATGTGTGTTGATTGATTAGTGTCTCAGAAATATGTGGGATAAATTAGTCATATCTAATGTCATTCCATTTATCTCCAAGAAAAAAAGCTGTTTAATGTAATTCTTTAAATTTTAGATCATTATATTTCAAGCAGATTTTCCTGCACTTCAATTAAGTTTATTTGTTGCTTCTTCGTGTAATTCTCTTCATTCAGACCATACAGTGTAGGCATTAGATACTGTTTAACTGCAAAGATTTTAACTTAAAAGGTTAAAAACACATTTCCCCCTTCTAAAGATAACAAAATTCAAATGGGAGCTTACTTTGAAATTTAGTTATCTTTATATGAAATTTTTATGCTGTATATGTTGGGAACAAATGTTAGACCTCTCTAAGCAGCAAATTCAGAGGTTATAATTTATCACAAGCAGTAGAAATGCTTATATTGAATGTAATAACTAGAGAATGTTTAATTAATCTAAAGTATAGAATATTTTAGATGAGTTTGTTACTTTCTATAGGCTAGAACTCCCGAACATTGAGGACTAGATTTAATTAACAGAAATAATTTGTGTTTAGTTTATTAGTCACTCACATGTAAATAATTCTAAGATTGATTTTAAAAGTGTTTAAAATGTGTTAAGCTGTTACACACTTTGGCTTTTATATTAATGCAGCAATACTGTTATGTGAATAGTAATAGAAAAGTCAATTTTATTCTCCTCATGTCCCATCTGAGAGAGAGGAGAGGTTCTGTGGTACGATTCTTGAACTAGTGTATGTGCTTCCATTTTATGTAATCATCATGACCTTCGTTGTAACACTACAAGTATCAAAAGAAACTCCAAGGAGTCTTGGTCACTGGCATGGAGGGCTGAGGGGTCTAAGAGGTCTGAGTGCAGTTTACTCACTGACCTCTTTCTAAATCTGGCTTTCTCTCTTGTCCTTTTCAGACTTTTCTTCATTTAAAGCCTATACATTTCTCTTCTGGATGAAGAGAAGTTATTTTTTTTCTCTCAATCAATCAATAAACACTTGTTAAGTGCCTACGTGTGCCAAGCCCCGCACTTGTTTCCTAATTGTATGAGTGAATGTGTTTGTTATCAGAATCAGTTTCTAAGAATTGATCCTACAATTTAGTCAGTCACTCAGCAAATGTTTATTGTACTGTGTATGAAAGATGCAAAGAAGTATGTGACATCTGTGCCTTTCAGGGATAGGTTATTTGGGAAAAAATAAGGCATTTCACAGCTTCAGGTGCTAAATAAATGGTAACTGTCAGAGGGTACCAAGAGCTTAATAGGAGTTGTCCTGGGAGTATTCTGGGAGCATCTCCATAGAAGTTGGAATTTCAGCTTGGTCTTGCAACAATAAGAAGAATCGTGAATGTGGTAGAGGATATTCTAAGTGGGAAAAAGTCTTAAGTAAAGAAGCACTTGGGGCAGAAAGTGACAGCTATATTTCCAGAACAGTGGATAGGCTGGTTTAGTTATCCAAAAGAGAACTCATTCCTCCCTCCCCACAAGCTCACCTCTTGTCTTCTCTCGATTGTACTGTTCTCATTCCAGCTACACAGGTTCACGACCTTGGAGTCATCCTGGACTTCTCATTCTGCCTCATCTACATATGCAGTCAATTGCCAGGTTTCATCACCTTTGCCTCTGTGACAGTCTGACATCCATCTTTTTTTCTCTGCTAGGGCACCAAACTAGTTCAGGGTCTCATCAGGTCTTGCCTAGCCTCTTGTTTGGTTTCCTTTCCCCAAGTGTGTCCTTCCTGCAATCCGTCCTCCATATAGCTGCCAAAGTGATCGGGTCATTATACAGATGTCACCTATAACAGTTAGATATGATTTGGATAGCCCTTTGAGAAGGCTACATTAATTTGGGAAACTAATTCTTAAAGGTGAGAATATAAATCATTTTTAGGCATCTTGAGATCTCTATACCAGACGGGAAAATGTGCTTTTGATTCTTGGGTTGGCTTCTTTTTTTCTGTGATGCCTGTGGAAGCTTGATTTTATTATCATTGCTTATTTTTCTCACTGAATAGTTTACTTTAATTCGGCAAAGATTTATTAAGTGCCTACTATGTTCCAGGCACTGTGCTAAACACAGCGAACACAGTGACAAAAATGAAATGATCTCTGCCTTCAAGGTGCTTACGTTCTGCTAGGGAAAATGAATGTGTGCAAAGATCAGTTAATAACTCTCTCACATGGCCTGTGGTCTCCAAACTCCTCACTTATCCAGACTGTGTCCAATCTTAGGGTTAACACCAAAAGGCCATATATTTTTTGTCTTCTTTTGCCCTTTTTCCTTCCGAAAGTTTTTATTTTTAAAAATTTTTTAAATTTTATTTTGGGAAAATCTTTGCATGTAACTCATGTTTATTTTGCACAAATGGGTCACAGGATCCCTTGCTCCAATACAAATATGATTCAAGGCAACAAATGCAAATTGGGTAGAGGATGGTCATGATTTATTCTCAGAGCACATGGCACAGGCTCAAAACCGGAGACTTTTGCGTAGATTTGGAAAAACACAGAGCGGCGACTAGCTTGAGCTCCCTTGGAAGGGACCAGAACCTGCAGTGACGCCACAATCTCAGTGCAACTTCTTGTCTTTTACAAGGTCTTGCATAGGGTCCCGTCCAGACCGGTAGGGTTGCCCAGAAGTAGGGACTCTTCTTTCCTACTTGTCCTAGGAAGGCAGAGGTACTAAAGCCATTCCCATCAGGCCTACCGAGTCCAGACGTGTGTGCTAGAAGAGGCAGGTATGGCACAGAGGGAGGAGCACTAGATTTGGAGCCTGAGAACTTACGTGTGTTCAAATTCCTAGCCCTGTTACCTTGGGCCAGTCGCCTCAGTTTCTTTCTCTGTAATAAGAGGGCCAAATACCTTCTTCAGTTCCTTCTGGCTCTATAGTTATGATGCTGTGCAATAAGGGATAGTGTTAATAGAGGAGAGTAGAGTACAAGTATCCTGTTATGTAATGACTTTAGTCCCTTATTGCTTCTCTAGCTGCAAGGGTCATTTAGGCAAACCTTCTAAGAAGCATGCTGCCCAGGAACTTTTCTGTTCTCTACCCAGAAATCCAGATCTTTTGACTCTTGCACTTGGGGGTTACTCTTGAAGTGACTGTGAAGGCTAGTACTACCCAAGAAGTTTCCCTCTTGTGACTTAAGTGCTGGATTATGCTTTTCATGCTGCCTAGGAACTTCACTTAATTCTTCTCAACGCCTTTCCAAGACTAGAGGTCCAAGAAGACATTGTCCATATGGGTGATCAGCTCATGCCTTTCTGTCCCAAGGCAGTATCCTACTACTATCCTGGCTGCTGCCATCTCTCGGAGTGAAGCTCTTCTGTGCTCCCACCCAAAGGCAGCCATTATTGTCATCCCTGAGGCTTGTGGGCATTTGAAAGCCCTTTGTTCTGCTATTCTGGGGTCTTGTTTCCTGAACTGGAAAAAAAGTGAGAGGACCCCAAGTAGATTTCTGTACACACTTTTATAAGCCGGCCAAAGGTTGACTCCTGAAGATTCCATTTTCTGAACTGTTGGAGTAATTGAATCACCTTGGGGCAGCCCCAGTCATTGTAACCTGCTCCCTAGGATTTGCCAAGGGGTGGCTTCATACTAGCCTAGCCAGTTCATTATAGGGTAGCTCCAAACACTGAGACATATCTGAAGTTATCTCTTGCCATTTTCACAAGGTGCTGGGGAGCTTGTCCAGATTCTCCCATCAGAGGTGCTCATCAGACATCTCCGAGTCTTGGTACCATTGCAGTCTCATCAGGCTGAACAGGGGGGCTGTGGAAAGAGCTGGCTCAGGGCGGGAGTTTGTTTTGTGCAACTATGCATATTTGTTAAGAGAGTTTTCTTTTTCTTTCTTCATTGTGGGGTCAGAGAGAGAGAGAGAGAGAGAGAGAGAGAGAGAGAGAGAGAGAGAGTCTGATTTTTGTTAATTAAAAAAATTATTAAAAAAAGAGTCCTGACTGTGGAGTGAAAAATAACTGTTATTTTCCAGATCCTGCTTCTGCTAACACTGTTGGACAAGTCCACAAACCCACACGTACCTCAGTTTGCTTCTGTTTAAAGTGGAGGAATTAGACTAAATGTCTTCTTAGGTCTTTTCCTGCTCTAGATCAGTGATTCTTTGAATTCCCCTGATCAGTCTTCTCCATACAGAACACATATAAAGCGATTTGCAGGAGAGGAATTAACAATGGGAGAAATTAAGAAGGGCATCTAGTAGGCAGAGATGCATTAGTCATTGAAATATCTCATTAAATCACTAGTGTAGACTTGGAAACTGAAGATAGAGTATCACTTTTAAAGGTAAACAAATAAATATTGGAAATTTATTGAAAACTTATGAATCTGAGTCTAATTTATACTAGTTTTAATTCAGTTGTTTAGCACTCTGTGAAGTTAAATGACAAGGTGGATAGGTATGTAAAGGAATTTGTGAACTTTAGGAAACCATCTAAGTAGAAAATTATTATTACTAAGGTGATCTCATTCTCATGTTTTGCTAGGATTTTGCCCATTTTGTTCCTCAGCCAATATATTGGTTTCTTGTGTTTACAGATTTTTTTTTCTTTTTAAAGGGAGGTAGGCAGGGCATTTGGGGTTAAGTGACTTGGCCAAGGTCACATGGCTAGTAAGTGTTAAGTGTCTGAGGCTGGATTTGAACTCAGGTCCTCCTGACTCGAGGGCTGGTGCTCTATTCAGTGTGCCACCTAGCCACCCCTGATATAGTTTTCAATGACGCAAGTATGATTCCCTTGTAAGAAGGAGGCTTGACCGGTATTCTTATAGATTATTATTAATATTACTATTCTGTTGGCTGGGACCTGTGATTTCATTTGAGTTGGAAACTCCCATTGAGCATTTTTCTCTCCCAATGAAGATCTTCATCTTCTCTGCAACTTAAATTTTAGGGAGATGCCCAGGACACTGTGAGAGATGTAGTTACTTGCCTGGGTCACATAGCCAACATGCATCTGAGGTAGGCCTGAAACCCAGGATTTCCCCCATTACTCTTGTTGATGTCATCTTCATTGGAGTCTAGCTTGGAACACTTCTGGGGAAAGTCACTTCCCTGCTGTTACTTTATGGAATGTCCCATGACTTCTTTTAGAGATTTATTAAATGACTAGCTTTTGTATCCTCTGTAGGCTCACTGTGAGCCTACGGATGACATCAGTAGCATATCTGACAACAGGAGTGACATCTACCTTGTTCTATTACTATGTGATTTTTATCAATCCTCTGCTTGCGTCATATATTTTGATAGTTTTTTTGTTCCATGTAGCTTTGGAGATTGAATATTTGGTATGCTATGATAGTCAAAATGTTCTTACATTTTTGAATCATTGTTTTATAAAGATAGTAGTGGCCGACAATTTGGTCTGTAGCAGCTAGGTAGAATAGTGAATAGAGTACTGGACTGGGAATCAGGAATACCTGAGTTGAAATACTGTTTCTGATCCTTAATAGCCATTTGCTATAGATGTATTTCCTAGCCTCTCTCGGTACATCGGTTTCCTTATCTGTGAAATAAAGGGGTTGGACACAATGACTTGTAAAGCTGTTTTCAATTCTAAATCTATGATACTATGATAATGGTCTCATTCTAATAGAGTTTATTGGTTGAACTCTATAGTGTAAGATTTTATCATCTATGAAAGATTTTATAAGTGCTAAATTTTTATAGCCTTCTTTTATGTGTCATAGTTTCTACTGTTTCCTTGTATAATCTACATTGACCATTAAGTTTTGGCTCCTTAAGGGAAACCTGTCTATAGTTTTTGATTGCAGTGATCTGGTCATAAATTGCTTTCATTAACCCTCTGTTTCCACAAAAAACTCCTCACGAATTACCTCTTCTTTGTTTCTGTAGAGCTTATTTATTGTTGGTTGAGTTCATGCAGATGTTATCCCTTTCTAATCTGAGCTGCTTTATAAGCTCTATCCAGAGGGAAACTAACTTCTTTTACGTTCTGCAAATACAGTGGTGTGTACCTGTTATTAGACTTTACTAATGTTAGATGAAATGCCATTTTGTCCCAGTATGTGTGTGTGTGTGTGTGTGTGTGTGTGTGTGTGTGTACACCTCTTTTTATCAAGCTGTTAGTTCTCTTTTCATAACTTTCTTACAATCTTTTCATTTCTTTCCCCAGTTTTTCCTCTACCACTTTTAGCGATATTTAAGTCATGTTTTTGTCCTTTTGAAAAAGCTTTCTTTAACTCTTTTAGGAATTCTTGTTGGCTTCTGTCCAATCTGTGTTTTTCTTTGAGGTTTTGCTTGTAGGTTTTCCATGTCAGTGTCTTCTGAGTTTGTGTCTTGAGCTTCCCTGTCAGCTTGGTAGCTTTTTATGGTCAGGTTCTTTTTTGTCATTTGTTCATTTTTCCAGTTTATATCTTGACTTTGAACTTTATATTATGATTATTTTCCCCCTGGGGGAGGCAGGGAAGGAGATGATTGGCTTGTTATGTTATGTTATGTCCTGCTTTCACAGTGTGGTCTGGAGGTCTGGAGGTTTTGGTGCCTCCAAGGCAGTGTGATCTGGGAAGAGATCTGGTCACTACTGTCTTGGTTTTCATTCTTCTCCTTACCAAGGTAGGGCTCCTACCTTTTTGTGACTGTGATTGCCCTGGAACTATGACCCAGAACTGGATAATGAGTGACAAAATTGTCAAATGTTTTCAGAACCTAAACCCAGTGCTAACACAGGGGTCCATTGGAACTCTTTCTGACCAGATATTTAGTCCCTTTACCATCTCTGAGTGCTGGTGTCACTGCTCCCAGATGCTGTTGCCTGCCATCATCACCATTAACTGGTGTCATTCTGCCTTGGCCAACCCCAGTCTCAATATCTGTAGACTTCTTCTGTCTTCCTGAGCTTCCCTAGTCTGGAAAAATGACTCACTGTGACTTTCCCATTCAAATTCTGTTTGATGTTTTCTGAGATTGTTTTGTAGGAGACTTTTGGGGGGAATTTTGGCAGTTGTAATCTTTCACTTTGCTGTCCTGACTACAGAGATCCATCTTCTTCCAAAAGTATTTCTTTACTGTTTTTGCCCTCTTTGTCATATTTTAAGATGGTCTTTAGCTCCTCTTTCTCCTTTTTGATATAAGAGCTTAAATTTTTTTTTATAATTGCTTTGGGTGATGGGCCATGTTATGTTTTTGTAAATATGTATGCTTTTGTTTGGCTGCTTTTCAGATCTGTTTACGGTCCATTTTTACAATCCCGAAGCAGTATAAATGCATTCTGCATTCTTCCTATTTGTTTTCAAAATGTTAGTAATTTTCTTCATGCATTCAGTTTTAGCCTTTTGAGGTTTTTTTTTAAAATCTCGATGTGTTCTGCTTGGAAGAGATCAAGATATTTGTAGATATTACCTTCATCTGCTGCTTCAGTGTAAGTTACAGATTCAAGCTTGAAATCATCAATCTCTATTTTTCTTTGTTATACATTTAGAATTTTATACTTACCAAGTCTGAGTGACATTTTGATATTGTTAAAGAAAGACTCTATTGAAATATTGAAGGAGCTACTTAATTTATTTTTGAGTAGTTGTATTAATAAAGGTTGATAGTTTTTATATGCATCAAGTACATACAAGTGCTGGCTGTTAGGATGTTTTGGTTGGACTTCTGTAATTTAGAAGACATAACTCAGTGCTGTTTAAGAAGCAAGTAATGGATTTGAGACTGGACAGAGCCATTGCTGTCATTTTATCTCCATTGTTATCGCCTTATTTTGTTCCATGAAATGTGTCTGTTTTTAGACCTTGTTTAATTTAAAATTGCATAGAATTCGTTCAGTTTGACAAATGTTAAATTCAAGTAAACATGTTATCCAGAAAGCAGAATTTGAACATGAATTGGTGACATCTTGGGATTTAAAATTTTCCCTGGCTACTTTAGTCTTTTAGGTGGTAACGAGAAAACAACCCAATTTGGAAATGTAATATTGTTTGAATAGAGATGATAAAAGACAATAAGGTGCTTTAGCACCTTGTTATGCTATAGGTAGGCTTAGGAAGTCGTTCCGTATTAAGAATCTTTGACAGAATATTTGTTGATTATCTATGTCTAAAGTTAGTTTGAATGACCTTCAATAGTTATGGATTAGTGTATAAGGAACTTACTCAAGATTTTTTTCAAACAGGGTTGGCAGACTCACCTTCAGGGAGTGGGAGAAAAAGGTTTTGACATTTTCAAATAAAGTTTTGGTATATTTACAAATGTAAAAACCAGTCTTAAGACCCCCTCACCACCAGTGTTTGGGCTGGGTTTGGCCCTCAGGCTTTAGTTGGCCATCTGTATTCTAGAATATCTTTTGAAGGAGTCTGTAAGTGAGATTTAAGAGAACCAAAGATGGTAATGTTCAAAGAAGGGTTGCACAGCACCTTTGAAAACTCACCCAGGACTATAATGGAAAGTTTTTGACTGGAGCAGCGGTTCTCAACCTGTGGGTTGCACCCCCTTTGGGGGTCGAACGACCCTTTCACAGGGGTCACCTAAGACCATCAGAAAACACATATTTCCCGTGGTCTTAGGAACTGAGACACATTCCTCTATCTGTCTCCAGACAGGTCCACCCCACATGCAGATACACCCACATACGAGTATTAAAGGGTTGCGGCATTAGGAAGGTTGAGAACCTCTGGACTGGAGGGTTTTTTTCCCCCAGATACCAACCTCGCTATGTTGCTTTTGTTCTTTTTTGACACAGCCCAAGTCACTTTCTGCTTAGAGAGGCTACCTGGCATAGTGGATAGCTGGCTGTCCTTCGAGTTAGAAAGTTCTGGCTTCAAGTCCTTCCTCTGCCCCATTAGCTTCATGACCATGGGTAAGTCACTTACCTTCTTAGTGCCTTCTGCGATCCTCTAAAACTTAAGTTATGAAGTCACCTGCATTGGTAGAAGGAGTTTCCATACTGGAAATTCCCCATGCTTCTGAAATCACAGTTCCAGACCCCCAAAAGTCATCCTAAGTGTCATCTCAAGCCAAGCCTATTTCAGCAGAGCAGCTTCTGAGTTAACTGTGCTGCTGATAGTCTCCAGCATTCTTCCACTGCATTGGGGATGCTCTTTAAGACCTTCTTTCTGACCTAAGATTTGGACTGGATCATTGTCTTCTGAGATCCCTTCTAATACTAAGATTGTGATTCTCTGAACCTCCTTAGCAGTAAGAAATAACAGCATAGAAAGTCAACAAGATCAGTGTGAAATAGGATGCATAATAGAGGGTCTGATTAGATGACAAAATAATAACTTCAATCCCTACTTCATATTTCTGTCTCTAAGGCCTAGTAGAATGTTCCTGTTCACGGTCCCCTCCTTTCCCTTGACAAGGCCTAGTTATAACATTCTATGGACTAGAGATGGGTATCCTTTATGATCATGGTGGTTGAAACTTTTCTAGTCTTTGGCCAGGGGTAATCCTTAGAAGAAGTTTCTTGCTTTGTGAGGGGCCACAAGTTTTCACATCATGTACAGAAGTAGATTTTGCTTATTAGGTATGACCTGCAAAGATTTAAATTTAATATAAGGTTAAGTATAAAATAGTAAACCATGTTAATAATACAAATGATAAAACTATATGATTATGTCAGTATAATCAGTGTGTCAATATAATCCAATTATAGCAATATAATTATTTACATAGTTTGCACAAATGCAAACCTAAGTAATTGGAAATATGTTGATGCTCATTGGTAGGTCAAGCTAATATACTAAAAATGATAATACTGTGGAAATTAATTTACTTATTCAGTGCTATTCCAACAGAATTCCCCAAAGAATATTTTGTAGTGCTAGAAAAAAATAATTAAAAGTATATGGAAAAAATAAAAGGTCAAAAATTTCAATAATGACAAAAAGTGGGAAGGAAATGGTCTTACTGGTACCATATCTGAAACTATACTACAAAGCAGTAAGCATTAAAATGATTTGGCAGTGTTTTTTTTAAAAAAAGAGGTAAGTCAGTAGAACAGAATAGGTAAGAAGCACAGTAACATAGTGGTTTATAAACCTAAAGACCCCATTTCTTGGGGGAAGGACTCGGTATTTGGCAAAAGCTGCCAGAAAACTGGATAACAGACTAGCAGAAATTAGGTTTAGACCAATACCTCAGTGCATACAGTAAGATAAACTCTAAATGGATACATGACCTAGATGTGAAAAAAAAATCAAATCACCAGTTAGAGGAGCAAAGAAATAGATAGGGATGATTAGCACTTTTAGAATGAGACTGCCATTTTAATAACTTTTAATAACTTCATAACTTTTAGAATGAGACTTAGCAAGTGGCAGAATCACAGAAAGTAAAATGGGCAATTTGGGTTATATAAAATTATGAAGTTCCTTCACAGACAACTGTAATGTAGTAAAAATTGGAAAGCAAACAGATAACTGAGGGGAAAAAAATCCTTGCACTAAATTTCTGTTATAAAAGTGTTGTGTCCAAGATGTGCAGGCGTGCGCGCACACACACACACACACACACACACACACACACACACACACCCCTCATGAAAATTTATAAGATTAATGGATGGATGGTCAAAGGATATAAACAGATAGTTTTCAAAGGAATAAATGGGTTATCAACAACCATGTGAATAAATGCTCCAAATCTCTGCTGAATTAGAGAAATGCAAATTGAGGCAGCTTTGAGTTCTCGTGTTATACCTGTCAGGTTGGCAAAGATGATCAGGGAGGAAAATGGCAGATGTTGGAGAGGCCACGGGAAAATGGTTCCACCAGTGCACCACTGGCGGAGCTGCAAATGTGGCTTGTCATTCTGGAGAGCGACTTGGAACTCTTCCCCCAAAGTTAATAAATTTTGATCCTGCTTTATCACCACTAGGGCCACACCCCCAAAGAAATGAAAGACAAATTAAAAAAATCTATGTGCATAAAAATATTTTAGTAATTCTTTTCATAGTAGTTAAAATTTGGAAACTAGGGGGTATCCTTCTAATAGGTGATTGCTAAACAAATTTTGGTCTGTGAATATAATGGAATACTATTTTGCTATAAGATATTATGAAATGGAGAACTTCAGAGGCAGAGGGGAAGACTTTTGTGCACTTATGTGGGGCCAGATGAGCAGGACTAGGAGAACCATGTATATGATAACAGTATTATAGAGAAAAACAGCTTTGAAAGATGTAAAAACTGATCAAAACAGTTATAAAACATGAATCTAAAACAATGAAGATGAAACACTTGAGTCACTTCCTGACAGAGTGGTCGTGAACCTAAAATGTAGGCCAGAAAAGCCAGGAGAGATAGAGATGAAGAGGGAGAACATTGCAGGCATGGGGGACAGCCAAGGGAAATATGGGAAGGCCAAGACATAAAGTGTCTTGTTCATATAATTACAAGGAAGCTAGCTAGTGTTCCTAAGGGTTAGGGTTGGAGGATAGAAGGTATAAGAAGTCTGGAAAGATGGGGATTTTGTGAAGGACTCTGAACACCAGCTGGAGGATTTTATATCGATCCTGGAGGTGATAGAGCTAGAGCTTATTGAATTGGGGGGGGTGGTGAAGGGGTGGCACGTCCTGACATGTGCAGACCTGTTCTTTAGAAAGATCACTTTGGCAGCCAAGTGGAGGACAGATTGGATGGGGAGAGACATGAGGCGGGGAGAGGAATTAGAAGGCTTTTACAGTAGTCCAGGGGAGAGATAATGAAAGCTTGAACTAGGCTGGTGGCTACCTGTGTGGGGAGAAGAGGACATGTGAGTGACAAGGTTTTGCAGCGGATTACCTGTGTAGGGCAAGTGAAAGTGACCATTTGTTGTAATTCTGGGTAACTAGAAGGATAGTGGTGAGGTCTAGAGTGACAGGGCTGTTCAGAAGGGGGAAGGATTTGCTAAGAAAAAGGATGAATTTGATTTGTACAGTTTGAGTTTGAGATGCCTGTGGAATGTCTGTTTTCCAGTTATCTCAGAGTTTAGTTGATTATGTGGGACTGGAGCTCAGGAAAGAAACTAGGGCAGGATATATGTAGATCTGGAGCTTATCTGTATAGAGATAATAATTGAACCCATGGGAGATGATGAAATCACCAAGTGAGATAGGAGAGAGGGGAACAGAAGAGAGATTGCAGGAAGAAACTTTGAGAATATCCATGGAGAAGGCACCTGTGAGGAAAAGCAGGGCAGCAGCCTGCCATGTAGCAAGAGGATCTGGCTGGCAACTGGATGGGAAGGAAAATGTCTTTGAGGACAGGAATGTATAACTTTTTGTATTTGTATATCCAGTACTGTCTTAAGTGTTTGAAAATGCTTATGGATTGGTTGAGAAAAAAACATTGGGTTTTCTGAGGAGTAGGTACTTAATCTAGGACATGAGTTATAGTGAATAGAAATCAGATTGGAGGGTTTAAGATTGGAATTTGTGGTGAAGAAGTGTTGGCAGTGGGTGAAGGTATTTGACTATAGAGGGAGAAAACGTTTTGAAGAGTCATCTAGATTTTTGATGGGTTATACCTCAGTTCACAGTAGAAGATTACATGTGCTACAGTTTTTAAATACCACAGTGAAGAATTCTTTTTACCTAAATTACATGTGGTTGAATGGAGGGCAGGACAAAATGTCACTGGCAAGCTGAGGTGTTAAATGCCAATAGAAATAGGAGAATTTGGGAGAGACAACGAGCAGTTCAGTGGAATGGAATCAGGGCTGGTACAAAGGTTCTAGCTGTAGTTAAATAAGCAGATACTCTGTGGGTTTCATCATTTTTTTTCTCCAGACAGTGACTTTTATTTTCCTTAGAAACAATTGGATTTGATTGAGTTTTTCTCAGAGCTGGTACTTATGCTCACTGTGTCATTCATTGTAGTGCCGTGAGTCTGTGCCCTTTCTGTTCATTCCCTCAAGGTACTTGTTCACCAGCCTGGATCACTGTAGGGTGTCAGACGTTCCAAATGAAACGTGGACCCCAAACCCCCCCAGATTTCTTATTTATGAAATGAAGGGGTTGGGTCAGTCTCATTCTAAATGTTCTTTCTGTGACTTGTTCTCTCCAGCATTCCAGATCTTTTCAACTCACGGGATTTCAGCCCTGTCCCACTTATGTTCTTAATATTTTTCAGCAATTTACCTTGCTTTTACTGGGATTGAGGCCATTATATAGAAACTTTCTCGTCTTTCTTCCCCTGTATTTAAAACATCTCTTTATTTATCCATCTTGTCTTTGAGGAAGAGGTGCTTCTTCTGGCTGGGCCTAATTCCTATGACAGGCACTTTATGTCTTCTCCCTCCTGGTTCTTCTTGGACTGGGTTCAACTAGTTTCATCTCTCTGCTTCCTCTGAGAAGCAAATAGTGCAATAGGAAGAGTATTGAATTTGAACTCTGTTGGTCTGGGTTTGAATTCTGATTTTGTCCCTTACTGCCTGAATGACTGGGCAAGTCACTCTAGGTCCTCAATTGCCTCATCTGTAAAGTAAGGTTGATCTAGATAACCTCTCAAGTCTTTTATTTCAGCATTGGAAGAGATCTCAGTGGCCATCTAGTCCAGTCAGTACCAAAAGTATCACTACGTTGTTACCAGTAAATGGACGTCCAGTTTCCGCTTGAAGGGTGTACTATGAGGAGAGTCCACTGTCTCCTGAGGTAGCCCATTCCACTGTTGGGCAGCATTGATTGTTAGGATGTTTCTCCTTACTTCAAGGTTCTTTTTGCAGTTTTTACCATTGGATGAATGAAAACTGAATTACTTAGGGAGTGTTTACTGTGTGTCAGGCACTGTGCTAAGTGCTGAGAAAACAACTGCAAGCAAGCAAGATTCTGACCTCAAGGAGATTATAGTCTAATAAAGGAAGCCATCACATATAGGAAATTGGGGGCCAGAGATGGGATAATTTGGTCTGGAAAGTCACAGAGAAGGTGAGGAGAGCCACAGGGCAACCAGTGAACTGTCTTTCTGAGGAATGGTGGTGTTGAATTGATTACTATGAGACTTAGAATTGAAAAAGTGGAGGAGGGACTGAGAAGAGTAGGGGTGTCCTTAAGCATAGTATGACATAGCATAGAGATGGCCAGGGAATCAGGAAATGGTTTGGGACATCAAACCTGCTTTTGAATGGTCGCCAATCAAGAGCTAGGTTCTCAGGGGTCAGAGCTTGGATTCAGGTAAGAGAAGGAGGACAGAGTGTAGGCAACTCTCTCTGGGGTCAAACAGAACAAGTCCCATTTTTTCAGATGATCCCTCTTTGGATACTTGAAAGGGACCATCATTTCCCCAGTAGTCTCTTTATTTTATGCATCCTTATTTCTACTTTCTCTACCCTGTATTGAACATTCCTTCACTTGTCTGTACCTAGAATATCCTGGTCATCTCTGGCCAAAAGAATCTCTGGCTTCCTTCAGGGCTTTGCTCAAATGCCCTCTCCTAAATGAAGCCCAAGGCCTGTCCTGGTCCCAGAAATGTTGATGCTCTCAGCAGCCTCTCCCCACTCTTCTTACCCCCAAACAAAACCAAACCCTTGTGCATGTAATCCAGCAGGCTGAATTGCTTTGAGAAATTGCAAAGCACTCACCCCAAGCTTCCCGTAATAGCAAAGACCTATATTTTCAGTACAAATATTTTACTGGTAGTGCCCTCAGGCAGCAAGTCCTGGAATACTGCCGCTTTCAAATAAGTAAAAATGAGCCTCACACAGAGGACAGTGGAAAGTGCTTAGAAGGTGTAAACAGTTTGTAACAGGATGAAATCTGAAGCATGGGAGTGACAAATGTCAAGTCAGCAAGCATTTATCAAGTACTAAGCACCAGAATTCAAACACAAGCTAAAGGAGAGATAGTCTCTACCCTCACAGAGCTTGCATGCTAAAAGAGGAAGACAACTCATAAAAGTTAGCTCAGAAGAGAGAGAGAGAGAGAGAGAGAGAGAGAGAGAGAGAGTGTGAGTGTGTGTGTGTGTGTGTGTGTGTGTGTGTGTGTGTGTGTGTGTGTGAAAGAGAGAGTCAGGAGTGTAGTCTGTGGAGGAATGAGGGCGTGGCTAGCCTCCTTGAAATGGAAGTTCTGTGAGAAACCAGCCCATGGGAAGAGCAGTCCCCGAGGCAAAGGGTACTTCTATTATGTGAAGTTCTGGGGTAGAGTGAGCTTCCAGGATGAAGAGGTTTCTATGGCATGGTAGAGAAAGTCTGAGGAGTCAGAGGTGCAACCTGGAGAGGTGGTCAAAGAATTTTATGACACAGAGAGAAGATGGATAACAGGTAGACTGCCAGAGTCTTCCACTGGTATCCTTGCAATGTCAGGAAAAGGCAGAGAAAGTCTCTTAAACCTCAGGTAGACACCGTTAAATGTTCATAGAATATAGATGAAAATTGCCCAAGATAGGCAGTGATGTTTGGCTTGGTGCTCTGCGTCATTAGAGTGAACTTCAGGATCTGTGAGATCATAGATTGATTACAGTATTTTGTAATTACTTATCTGAATTTATGTTGTTTCTCTCCAATAGAGCACAAGATTCTTGAGGCCAGGGACTGTTTACTTTTTTATTGTTGCATCCCTAGCACCTAGGACAGTGTCTGACATGAGTGGAAGCACATAATAAGTAAATGCCTTTTTGAATAAACCAATGCACATATGGCATGGACTCAAGGCCCTTAACTATCCTGGTTGCTTTCCAGTTCTAAATATTTGAATCTCCACAGTTTGTAATTCTGCCAACTCCTCTATTCATATAAATGTCCTTATTTTCCTGGCCAGACTTCTCAAGCTTCCTACCTCCTTAATCTGCCATTCCACCTCACACCTTCTTTTCACTGCCAAAGTTCTTGAAAAAGTAGTCTACACTCAGTGCTTCCACTCTCTCACTCCTCAGTCCTTTCTCTTCTAAGCCCTCTATAGTCTGACTTTTGACCCTCATCTGGAACTGCCCTTTCCAGAGTTACCACTGATTTTTAAAAATTGCCAATGAATCCTATTCCTCCCTAATTTCATTGTGGTATTTGACACTTTGGATCACCTTCTTCCGGATGTACTTGCCTCTCTAGGTTTTCATGACACTGATCTCTACTGTTTTTTCTCTCTGGCCCACTGTTTTGTCTTAGCCTCCTTTGCTAGTTCCTCATTCATGTCACTCCCACCATTGATGTTCCCAAAGCTCTTTCCCAGTTAACTTTTAGTTTTTGCTCTGTGCTATCTCATTTGGTGGTGTCATCATCTTCCATGTGTTCAGTTGTAGTCTTTAGACAGATGATTTCTAGTTCTCTCCCTATCTAGCCCCGATCTCTCATGATCTGCAGTCACATATCAACAGCCGCCCAGTGCCTTTTCTCTGGCTGTCCCCCATATCAGGTACGCTCTGCTCTTTCGTTTCTGCCTCTTCACTTCCCTGGCTTCCTATAAGACTCCTCCAGATTTGACATTGACGGCATTGTGACTAATTCACTCACCACATTTGAACTTAGAGGAAAGTGGTTCTTAAACTTTTGGTCCCAGGGTCTCTCCACGCTCCTGAAGGTTATGGAAGACCTTCCCAGTGAGGTTTTGTTTGTTGTTTGCTGTTTGCTGTGTTAGAAATTAAAAGGTCTTAGCGTTATTATGAAAATAATTTGACCTTGGTGACCCTCCTTCGGACAGTCCTGGGCATACCCAGAAGTCCCCACTTGTACTTTGGGAACCACTACTGCAGGCTGACTCTAAATAGCACAGATAATACATGTTAGACTAGACTAGGTTACTCTTGAGTGTTATGTGAATGCAAGTATAATCTCAGGGTCTGTTTTATTTGGCCTTCAGACTGGCAAAGCTCACAAGTGTTATGGTTTTTATGGTTGCTTGGTTTTTGTGAGAACAGAGATTTTTTAGCAGTCTGATTTTAATATCATCCTAAACTTACTCAGGAAGATATAGAGAATGTTACTGTTGAAGTATCAATATTATCTTTGAACCTTCTCCTTTGCCTATATACTAAAAAAACCCCAATATATTTGTTAAGACATAATGTACCAAAGATCAGTATTATTTTGATGTGAGATTCTTTCCAGAATGGATTAAAATCAATACAGCTGTATAGTTGTATGACAGTGCTAGAAGTATTTAACAGACTTCATTGTCTATCTTAAAAATATATATTAGACAACAAATCACATTTGAAGCATAATGATGGAAAGAAAGGAAAATGAGTTTGGAATCAAGACCTGGGCTCGAATTCTTGCTCTGTTCTTCACTACTTGTGTAATCTTAAGCAAATAATTTACTGGCCTCCTTTTCCTCTTCTGAAAATGAAGGATTTGGAATTAAAAGATCACCAAAGGTAGCAGAATAGGAAGGAACTTACGGAGGTCATCCAGTCCAGCCCATACCTGAAAAAAAGAAATCCCTGGAAGGTTTCATCTGCCTTTTTTTGAAGACCTCAAGTAAAGAGAAATCAATTACCTTCTGAGCCAGCTGCTTCCACTTTTGAACAGTTCTAATAATTTACCTCATTGTCTTTTATACCCCCTCTTCCAAATTCTCAGACTGAGAACAGTCTTTTTTCCATCTTCAAATCCTTGAAGACAGCTAACTTGTTCCTCCTAAGTCTTTTTCTTTTACAGGCCAAATACCTCCACTTCCTTCAGTCAGTTCTCATAGTGTGTGGATTTAAGGCACTTCACCCTCTTGATTGTCCTCCTTTGGACATTCCTTGGTGTATCAATATCCTTCCTAAAATACATTACCTAGAATTGAACTGAATATTCCGCTTGTGATCTTACCAGGGTAACAGAGAAACAGCAAAACTGTTCACTCTCTATTCTAGGACACTATTCTTTTTGAAATACATCCCTAAGTTGCATTAACTTCTTTAACTGCTTTATCCCATTGTTGAATGATGGAACTTTCAATACATTAAAATCCCAAGATCTTTTCTAGATGAATTACTTACCAGCCAAACTTGTCTCATATTATTCTCATGGCATTGGCTTTTTGGCCCCAAACATATATGACTTTGTGTTTATCCTCAGTGAATTTAATCTTATTAACATGGGTCTGACATTTTAGCAATATATTTGGGGCTCCTTATTCTAATCCAGTGTGTTGGCTCCCCTCCCAATTTTTGTTATCTATAGATTTCATGAACATGTCATAGAAAGCTCTTAATTCTGTCCCTCTGTCCCATGTTCTTAGCACAAAACCTGGCACAAAATAGTTTTTTTCACATGCTTGTTGAATGAATGGATATATCTATGTCCTTATCCAAGTCGTGGATAAAACTGTTAAATAGCCTAGGAACAAATGCAGAGGCCAGGGTCATTCTGCTGGTTGTGGCTTTCCTCTTGACTGCTCCTTGAATCTAACCAAGTGATTAGTTCACAATCTGCCCAGTTGTATTATTTATGTAGTCCACGTTGCTATGTATCTTTTACACAAGAATGGCTTGATAATCTCTGCCAGCTGCTCTCCTGAAACCTAGGCAGACTAGATCTACAGCATTCCCCTAATCAAGCAAACTAGTAGGACAGTCAGAAGAGGAAATGAGACTAATCTGACATTTTCTCTCCTCCCCCCCCCCCCCCGTGCCACCATTTCTTTTCCAGATGTTTACTTGCTGTCGCTTTAACAGTGTGTTCTAGAATTTTGCCAGGTATCAAAAACCAAGCTCACTGGTCTGTTGATCACAAATCTATTCTTTTCCCATTTCTGAAAACTAGGGCACAATTGACCTTTCTCCAAGTCTGAGGTATACATCATGTAGCTCTCCTGCTTTCCACAGTCTTCAAAAGATTGACCGTTACCCATGACAGTCTTTGCAGATGTGTCATGTGATGCCAAGGAGTGATATTTTGCACAAACAGCTATTTCAGGAACTATTTTCCAAACTTGATTGTGTGCTATAAAGCAGTGAAGAATCCAATTGCATTTTCATACACATTGATGCTTTTAATATGAAAGTGGGATGGCTTATTGTCCTTTGTGTTTGTCCTTTGTTTTGAAAGAGAACCATGGCATCAGGGAAATGATGACATGATTTGCAATTGACTTTGATTTGAGTAAGGGAGGGCTGTGCAGGGTCATGGGCCTCACTTTGTCCTCCAGAGCCATTTGAGTCCAGTGGCCTGATATTCATCAGGATGACTGGAGATGGCCCAGGATGGAATGGGAGACCCTGGCCTTTAGGCTTTTGGCCTTTTCAAGTACTCACACAGTGGGAGGTAACTCCCATTCAGTGAATAGGCTTCTTTAAGATGCGAGTCAAGGGATAGCCCCTTTAATTAGAAAGAAAGAAAAAAAATCCCAGGTTAAAGTTTTATATATCTGTTTTATTTGAAATGAGAAGGAAATGGATTTATTTATCCAGTGATATAGCACCTTCTGGTTCAAGTATAGCTATCTGGTTTTAGGTTCTCTGGGGAAAAAATGAACCAGCATATCATTTAGTCCTTCTAATTCAACCATTCTTTATAGGAAATAATAAATTAGAATTCTCTTTGTTAGTTATGTGTTTTATCATTGAGTCATTTTTTATACCCTTTCATTTGTTTGTATAATTTTCTCTTTAGACACTAGCCTACAGTGCTTATGTATAGTAAATCTATGCCATATTTAAATCTATTAATACTATTTATTTATGACATTTTTTCTGCATAGAGACATGTACTCATTGCTTCTCTCCTTTATAGAATTATAGAATCTTCAAATTAAAAAGAGCCTCAGAATTCAGATAGCTTTGACCCTTTTATATAGATAGATTTAACACTGATGTTCCCTAATTAAACAACCTTGATGCTACATACTGTGAATTATTCATAGAGTAAGGATAAAGATTAAAGGAAATATATAGGATTAATTTTGGGGGGGTGGTTATGCCTAATATTTATCAAATACATGTACATTTTAAGGTGATAGATAAAAATTATTTGGATCAGTAAAGACGACGCTGGCCCTAGAGTTCAAGTATGTGCCACCAGTTAGTTGTATGACCTCGGGCAAATCATTTCATACCTTTCACGTCAGTTTCCTCACACATAAACTGAACAAATTGTACTTGATCTCAGAAGTCTCTTCCAATTCTAAAAATTCTCTGATTCTGTTTCCTGTCAAGGGATGTGACCAGTGATATAAATAAAATGAAATTTTTAGAATAAAGAATGTATTGAAACATCTGTTGTAAAAAACCTTTTTCTTTTTAAAGACCTTATCCATACTCTTAAGGTAGGCAAAACTTGACTGAAATCTAAAATGGTTTTTGTTATTTTACAATGTAAGCAAACATATTAGCCCTTCTAGTTGAGTCACGGAAAACCTTGATACTTTCCTTGAAACATTTTCCTGTTAACTGTATAAATCCTAATCAATTAGTCATATTTCTTTTTGTGAAGGTGGGCTTTTTTTTTGGAGGGGGGATGGCAGGGAAATTGGGGTTAAGTGACTTGTCCAGGGTCACACCGCTAGTAAGTGTTAAGTGTCTGAGGCTGGATTTGAATCCAGGTCCTCCTGACTCCAGGGCCAGTGCTCTATTCACTGCACCACCTAGTTGCCCCTAGGTGGGCTTATTTTAATATCTACATCACTGACTTAATTTTTCCCATCAGAGGAAGCTGGAAAATTCTCACTTTCATTAATTCAGCAATTGTATTACATTTCTTGGCCAGAAGATTTTGCTGGGGAAGAAAGTCATATTGTTGCTCTTAAAAACCATTATGCAGAAAAACACCTAGAATAGCGGTTCTCAACCTGTGGGTTATGTTCAATTTAAATACATCCTGCATGTCAGATATTTACATTACGATTCATAACAGTAGCAAAGTTACAGTTATGAAGTAGCAACGAAAATAATTTTATGGTTGGGGGTCACCACAACATGAGGAACTGTATTAAAGGATCACAGCATTAGGAAAGTTGAGAACCACTGACCTAGAAGTTTCAACTTGGAGAATTCAGTCTCTGTGAGCCTCGTTTTTTTTTAATCTATAAAATGAAGGCATTGATTCCTGAGAAATTGTACAGTGCAATCTGAACTCTTTCACCAAGCCCCAGAAACTCATCATCCTGGAAGGTCACTTCAGCCCCCATGGGCCCCTCCCTCTAATGAGAGGACTCCTCCTACCACCGTCGTTGAAGGAGGAGTCCCAGGCTAGCCCTTTCTTCAGGTGCTGTCTGGACTCCTCCATCATGCCCTGCCATCTTTTTCCCTACTCTCCAACCCACTTTGAATGCCATCTGTGTGTTGTGTTTCCCCATTGAGATGTGTATCCCCATTGCTTAGCACTGTGCCTGGCAAATGGGATAGATACTTAATAAATGCTTGTTGATTGACTACAGGAAAGGTGTCATAGTATTAAATAATTGTTAGATCTTTTTCTTTTTTTTTCAAGAGCAAGATGGATTTTGTAAGACATAGGCCAGCTTGATTTTGGTTCTTGGCAAAATTCTGGAATGAAATAATTAAAGGGATGGCTAGTAAAATTTATAGCAGCTAGATGGTACAGTGGATAGAATGCCTAAAGTCAGAAGACTCATCTCCCTGAGTTTAAATCAGGCCTCAAATACTCACTAGCTGGGTGACCCTGGACAAGTCACTTCACCCTGTCTGCCAATGGTTCCTCATCTATTAAGTGAGCTAGAGAAGGAAATGGCAAATCACTTCAGGATCTTTACCAAGAAAACCCCTAATGGATCATGAAGAATTGGACGTGACTGAATAACAGTGACATGAAAACTTAGGATACCAGCATGGGCTCCTTAAAAACAAGTTAGGGTAGACAATATTATTGCCATATTATTGGTACCAGTAGCACCAGAGTACCAAAGTTAAAGAATAGATTCTTTTTTCCCTTTAGTGTTGATAATCTAACTTTTTTTTGGTAAATGTATTTTGTAAATAGGTCATAGGCTTAGTGCTGAAAGGCACCTTGGTAACTTTCTAGTCCAAGCACCTCATTTTACTGTTGAGGAGCTGAAGTTCTGAAAGGTTGTGACTTGCCCAGGATCACAAAACTAGTGTCAGATGGGATTTGAATCCAGGTTTTTCTGACTCTTAAGTCTGTTACCCTATCCACCACACCATAGGTTTTTAGGGAAGTGCAGTCATTCCTCCCTTTATGTATTGTTGGCAGACCTCTACATGAAGTGGTTTTTACTTTTACATAATGTAAATTTGCCTGAGGACAAGGGGAAAGGAGGAAGGCAGATAGGAAGGAGGGAGGTGCCTAGCACAGGGTTCAGGGACACTTGGGGCACAGAGAAGCTAGAGCAGGAGGAATAATACTTGAGCTGGGGCCAGCCACATTGGGGCCTGGCCAGAACTGAGAGGAAGAACATACTGGGGGCAGATAACAGGGGACACACACACATACACACACAGTCTGGACACAGGGGTAGGTAGGCAGATCTGGGCAAAGGTTTCTTCTTTCAGAGGGGCTGGAGGTCTCAAACCAAGCCTCCAGTCCAGTATCAGTCTCCCTGGGGTCTGTTCTTCTGCTTACACTTGGAGGGGTTTTTATTTTATTTTATTTCATTTTTTTGTGGTGGTGGGTGATTGTAGGCCAGAGAGCACTGAACTGAAGGTCTGAAGTGGGAGGGGGGAGCATAGTACTATACAATAAAGTTAACGTAGGTGGTTTTTTTTGGAATGTAGATTTCTTTAAGAATTCTTTATATAAAGTTGAGTTTGTGTAAAGTGAGAACTATTTTTTTAAATGAAATCAAGAAATTTAAAAAGTTATATCAGACTAAATCTTTCCTTTTTTTTTTTTTTAAGAATAACTAGACAGGAAATATAGTTAATGTCGTTTTGTATAGCCATAATGTGCCTCTTGCTGCTAATTGTTCTGAGAAAACGTTAGATGAGTCAACATTACAGGGTAGTTAGTTCCATAGGAATAATATTGTAAATATTAACAGTGAGTAGATTAGTTACAGAATTAATATTACAGAAATATTTTTGGATTGGATAATGGATTTTGTTATGACTTATTGATGATGTGATTGAGAAGTACTTTCTTTTAGGTAACCATATATTAGATAGACCTGTGTTGTGTTCTTATACAATTTTAGGAAAAGATAGAGAGAGAGGCCTTGGATGAGGATGCAATCGGATGAAATCAACCCCTGTGAACCCCTGTAATCTCAGTCAGTGGACTGGGGTCATCCTGGAGCAAATAGAGTCCCATAGGCCTCTTTCTTGGCCCTGTTCACTGTTTTCATTATCAATGTGGATTTAGACTTATTGCCAATGCTCCCCAGATTAATGAACAAGACCAAGCTGGAAGGACTAGATAGGTGAAAACATTAGATTCTCAGACAACTTCAGTAGGCTGACAGAGTGGGCTGAAGATAAATGAGCTGTTTTAGGGCCATAATCTAAGCCCTGTATATGGGTTTGAAAAAAAGCCCAGCTTGTTTCAGTGTAAAATGGCATCATTTTAACCAGACAGAAAGACCTGGGGCTTTTATCGAACAGCAGAACTCAATATGAGTCAACAGCATGGCATAACTTTAAAAGCTTGTAAAAATTCAAGCTGTTAATAAGGAGTAGTATTCAAAAAACATTGAGCTGATAATCTGCACCCATGCTCTGCCCTTCCCCTCTGCTGTCTGGAGCCTTGTGTTCACTGATTCCATAGATAATCTTATGCCTCCACGGATCTGTGAGCTCCTCCTTCCAGGAGTCCGGATCCCAGCCATGCAGGCCTTCTCTTCTTGGAGCTCTCCGTAATTCTTGTGCAGGGCCCATGGGGGGCGGTAGATATTTTCTCTAGATTTCTTGACATTATTTGTGCACCACTGGAAAACATGAGCTATCCAGTGCTTATCCCTCACTCTCACTTCATGTCTGGAGCACCCACCTGTCTGGTCATAGGTTTCTTACATAGTATCTTGTCCTCTGTTTTTCTTGCACCAGTCTTTTATTGGCAGTGTGCTGCAGCCTGTTTGTATCACTGTGTGTCTTTGTCGCCTTCTGTGTGATCTGATCCACCACTCTCTGAGTCTGAGTTTCCTCATTTGTAATATGCAGGTAGTAATAAACGGAGTAACTACCCTATTGAGTTGTCAGGCTCAAATAAGATAAAATCTGTAAAGTGCTATTGCAAACCTTCAGGTGTGGTGTAAATGTCTGTTATAGGCCCATGTTTCTCATTCATATAAATACCATAGAAAGAAAATGGTGCTTGAAAGCTGGGCTGTTGTTTCAGGGAGAATCTTGGAGTTAGTGAAAGTCCTGCCCAATTTCCCCACAGTAGCTTCATGGGTTCTCTAAGAGACCCTCTCTTCCTTCCTGGGCCTCTGGTCCATCTGCAGCACCTGCTGTCCATGACACCCACTGTGGCGATCCAGCTCTAACATGTACACATTCACACAAACCTTTCTGTTTTTCCAATTTGTAAAACCCTTAGGGTTTGTCTTTCGTCAAATTAAAAAACCAAAAAGTGGAGGAAGGGGAGAAAGGAGGTTTTTGTTGTTTTGTTTAAAAAAGTTCTGTGTTAACCTGTATGTTGATAGGGATGAGAGAGTCGGTGAGAGAAGGAATGGTTGGATTGCTTGCTAAGAGGGAAGACAATATTCTTATGCTAATCCCAGCCCTGGATAAGGAGCAGAGTAGCCATGCAAACAATGGAAGTGGAGCCAGAAAGTCTGCTCTGGAGTCTAGCATGCCTTGAAAAGCGTGTCAGCCAGGGCGCCGAGAGCTGCCTTGGGGAGGGCTCTGAGGACAGAGGCCTTGGACTCCGATTTAGTTTATGGAATTGGCTCCAGGCCAACAAGTTGAAAAATCCCAAACCTTACCAGTAGGAAGTGAGGATTGAAGGGAACAGGAAAGAATAGCTGTAGTGTGTTTTCCAGCCGGCTCTTTCCTCCTTAGCCTTTTCTCAGAACTTTTGGTTCAGCCTTCTTTTATTCCTATAAAACCATTTATTTTGTGTCACACAAGCATAGAAATGTTTTGTTATTGTTCAATAACTGAATTTGTCTTAGGGAGTTTTCTGGGGAGAAAAGATTATGCTAACCTTTAAATCTAGCAAAACAAAATACATTTATTTGTTTGGACTGTATCTTATTTCCAACTAGTATTATCTTGTTTTACAATAGAGGGATCTGAAGCCAAGAGAAGGTAAGAGACTTGTCCAAGGTCAGCAGGCAGCCATTTAAAACATTCTGTTTTCTTTGGCCACAAAGCCCATGATCTCCGCTGCCTTCTTTGTCAGTGGAGTTGGAGTACTTGAGGCTCACTTATTCAGAGTGGAGAGACGGTATCATTTAAAAAAATTAATTTGCCACGCTCTCCATTTCAAGAGTAAGGGTCATTGTTTTATTTTTAATCTGAGGGCCATAAGAACAGTAGTTTCAGACCATCATCAAAACAATCTGATGGTTTATTTTTAGATTGTTGTTGTTGGGTCATTTTTCAGTCGAGTCAACTCTTCACGATCCCATTTGGGATTTTCTTGGCAGAGGTCCTGGAGTGGTTTGCCATTTCTTTCTTCAGCTCATTTTACAGATGAGGAAACTGAGGCAAGCAGGGTGAAGTGACTTGTCCAGGGTCACACTGCTATTAAGTTTCTTAGGCCAGATTGGAAGTCAGGAAGATGAGCCTTCCTGACTCCAGGCCTAACACTCTAGCTTCTGCACTGCTTAGCTGCCCTGTTTTAAGATAAATGCTAATAATTTTTTTATCTTGTACTTTGAAAGCTAGGAAATATCAAATATTAAATTTCAGATTTTCATAGGAGAAAAATAGTGCTACAACCACTATTTTTTTTTTTTTTTGCTTTTAAAAGAAACACCAGTACTGCCCCTCAAAGGAGAAAAAAGTATTTTATCATTAATTCCTCTCCACCCTTCCTTTTTATTATGTGAAAAGTGCCTCTACTGGAAGAAAAGAAAAATAACATTTTAATGGAATCCAGAACTTAAAATAGCAGAAATGCTAATATTCAACCCAAAATCATGGTAAAATATTCATCTGGCTTCTTAAAACTACTTTTTGTCCAAATGATTTTTTTTTTATTTGAGTCTGGTAACTCCCTGAAAAGAGAGACATTGTTGATTATGCCGTGTGGACAGGTTAACATTTTGACCTCTGGTATTCCTGTTTAGCTGGCTTTTTTTGGAGGGGGGAGAGAAGTTAAATTTGTTATTTAGATCTAGAGCTGGCAAAGCATTTCAGAGGCCATCTGTCCCCCTCTTCATCTTACAGAGGAAACTGAGGCCCAGAAGTGTCCGATTGCTGCCCGAGGTCACACTTCCCAAAACTGGCTCTGCCTCGCGGTTGGCAGCTGGGGGGGATGGCAGGCCCCCTCTCCAAGTACTTATTCTATTGAGCTTTATAGAATGTTGCTTGTGATTTCTAATAGTCGTTATTGCTGAACCTTGGGATCAGTGGGATTGGCTTTCTCCTGCTCTTTTGGTATTTGCTTCCTCATCTTTTCTTTGAAAAACCCTTTAATATTTCCCTTGTGGCAATAATTGAAAAATAAACATCATAACCAGTATTCCCCAGACGTGTATTTTTCTTTTTCCTTATGAATGAATGTCTAATACAGGTGTCGTGCGAAATGATGGCACGTGTATCCTCTTACTTGAAGAAAATGTCACACCAAAGTCCAGGCTGACAGTACTGTTTATTGCATATGTGATGGAATCAAAGAAGCGTAAGGGTCAGAGAGGACCATAGTAGTCATCTAGTCCGTCCTCATTCATCAGCAAGAATGGTAACGGTAATCATGCCAGGGAGAGACATCAGGCTATGGCGAGGAGTTTGTGGCCTGCATTCGCTTTCCTTTTTTAGAAAACAGGAACAGACCATCATTGTCTTTGAACAGCTCTCCTGTGTGCCACATTTCTCAGAGATTACTAGTAGTGGGCTGATAACCATATTTCTCAGTTCTTTCAGCACTCTGGACTATAATTTATCTGGTCCTGGTGACTTGAGTTTATTGTGGTAGTCTCAGTGGTCTCTTACTTTTTTCACAATTATCCTCTATTTCAACAATTGCTAACCATTTTTGATCACTTCTTCCCCTTACAGTTTGCAAAATGAATAATAATTTGAGCCTCCAAACAAGCCTCTGAGGCACTAAGAATTTACCCTTGTGGCTGTTATCCCTTGGTTCTTAGTGAGGAGATTGACACTCATGGATAACTTGCCAGTGATTGATCACACATCTGGGCCTTGGCAGATTCAAGAAGAGATCTGGACCCAGGACTTGGACTCTGGATTCAGGAATGTACTCGTTTGAAATCAGGAAAAGCTGTGGCAAACTTCCCTGGTACTTCTTGGCTTTATGGCTGTGGGCAGCCACTTTTTAAATCTTATCTCCTAAATTACAAAGCAGTTGTGATTACAGTCTACTTTGTGGTCGGAGTTCTCACACTAATTAATACATGCACAAGCATATTTCAGTGCGTATTCTATGCCAGGCACTGGGGAGGACACTAAGACAAAATTAAAAAAAAAAAACATTTCTGCCCTTCAGTAGCCTACAGCTCAGGGGGTAAGGGATTGAAAACATGAACAGACGTAGTTCTGTACAGAATAGATACGAGATGATTGTGAGGGGAAGACTGGAAGCTGGAAGGCATTGGGAGAGTCCAGGTGGAGAAGCTGAGAGATGAAAGGGGAGGCAGTACGTGGACCTGGTGGGATTCCTCCTCCAGAAATCACCGTCCTTGACAGAGGAAGCTGAAGCACATAAGACTCATGCAGTGCTGACTTCTTTTTGTTATCATCTTGCTGTGTACTCTCAGGATTAGTCAGTCCTGCCTGTCCTCTTTTTGATGATCCTTTTGTCACTAATATAGATCGAAAAAAAGGGTCTGGTTGTCTTTAGCGTTCATTATTGACCTCTACCCATTGTTGGTCTTTATCTTCTAAAAGCTGTCGTTACAGGCACATGCTCTTCTTCTGCTCTAAAGTAGAAACT
>CM053589.1:178617315-178692893 GCA_028646515.1 Pseudochirops corinnae | reverse complement strand
TCCCCCCCCCCCCCCCACCTTCGCGGCTGCTCCTGGGGAGGCCCCGAGGCCATGTGGCCAATCAATCCTCTGAGTCCCACCCAGAGGCGGACTGTGGGGCAGGAGGGTCAGTGGGAGCTTTCCCGGCGCTCCCCAGCTGGAGGGACCCTTTGTGGCAGTCACAAGGACCACATTCATGAGTTTTAGGTTTCCTTCCTCATGCTTAATAGCTTCATTCTTCTTCTTGAAAAAAACAGCATGTGCGTCTAAGGGAGAGGGGGCAAAGCTAACCAACAAGAAAGCTGAGCACTATTCTCCATGGGAAGGGTTTAAAATGCTCTCCTTACAAACTTGAGAAGTTCGCTTTCCTAAATTCTTCCCTCTCCCACCCCACCTCCCATCATCATTCTTCCCTGGCACTCCCTCTCCCAGTGACTCCAGGCATGGGAGGGAGGGTTTGCCCCAAGAACAGAGAGGATCTCCTTTGGGGCACCATTGATCAATTAGACTGAGCTCTGGGCCTCAGGGAGCCTAGGACAGGGAAAGAGCAGGTGCCCAGGGCTGGAGGACCTGGTTCAAATGCTACCTCTGACACTGAGTATATGGGTGACCTTGGACAGGTCACCTCACCTCCGGCTTCAGCTCTCTCTCCTGCCAAGGGAGGTGGATAGTGTGCTCTCAGAGGTCCCTTACTAGGGGAGCCTGGGTGTCCAGAACTGATCCTTGCCTGAGGCCATGAGGGAGGAGCCTTTTGACACCTGGATCCTTTAGGCATCACTTCAGAAGCCTGAGGAACACTGAGATACAAAAGAAAACCATCCCCCCAAATGCCCAGGGCCCCTGAGAGCATTAGACCAGCCTGGCTAGGGCAAGAAGGGAGGTCAAGGAAAGCTCTTTCCTTAGTTACCTGTGCCTGGCAAGGAGAAGAGGCATAAATCTCATGTTGGGGAAAGAAGGGGGCATCCAGGGTCCCCAGGCTCTGCTCTTCCTGCCCATGGGTGACAGAGGTCACTCCATCCCCTGGAAAGCCCCACCCAGTTCTGATACACTATGCTCCAAGGTCTCTTCCAGGATTATAGGATCTTTGACATGGAGGGAACCTCTGAGGACAACTAGCCCAGCCCCTAATTTTACACATGAGGAAACTGGGGCCCATGGAAGGCAAGTGACTTGTCTGAAGTCACATGGATAGTAAGCATCAGAGGCAGCACTCAAACCCAGGTCCCCTGACTCCAGAGCCTCTGTTCTCAGCACCGCACTACTTGGCCTTCTATAACACCTCTGACTGGCTGGCTGACTGTTGCTGCCAAACTGGTTTGGAAACTAATGACTGCCTTAGTGGCCAATCCAACTGAATTTAACTTTAAAGGTGTGTGTGGGCAAGCTGGGTTAAGTGACTTGCCCAGGGTCACATAATTATTAAGTGTCTGAGGCTGGATTTGAACTTAGGTCTTCTTGATTCCAGGACCCATATTCTGTCCACTGTGCCACCTACCTGCTCCTAAAGGTATTTGTATGTTTTAAAATTAATATTAAATTTAAATTAATAAATAACAATAATGAGCTATGATCCTTGGTTGTGGGATGGAGATTCAGTCTGGACCAAGAAAGTGATTAGGTCTAACAACTTATGTTCTAGGTCCTTTCCAGAACCAAAAGAAACCAAACCCCAAAAGACCTCATGATCTTTTCTTCTAAATTCACTCCTCCTCTGAACCTCCCTATTTCCCCAGCATTCTTCCAGTCACTCTGCAAGCCTGGACTCATCCTCTGTTCTTCCCTAGGCCTCACCTCCCATAGCCAATCAATGACCAACTCTGGTTGATTTGTCCCCTGCCCTTGTCTCACCCCATGACCACCCCAGGCCGGCTCCTCATCAGCTTTCCTAGAAAATACTGTCAGAACCTGCATCCAGCCTCTTCTCGCCAACCCATCCTCCATCTGGCTGCCAGACTGAAGAGAGTGACTGGGTTGTGGCATAGATCTGACCACAGCATAGGTCGGACCCTATCACCCCCTGCTCAGGACAGACACCCTTGTGGTTCTTCCTTCTTCTAGGTTAAAACACATTTCTCTCTGGCCTTTGGAGTCCTTCACAACCAGACTCTGGACTTTTTCCAGCCTGATGACATTCTCCTGATCCTCACTGACCCTCCTGCTGTCCACCCTTTGCATAGGACTGGAACGTTTTCCCTCTTAACTTCTGGCACCTGGAACCCTGATCTCCTTTCCAGGCTATCTTCTATGAAGGCTTCTCCTGACTCTCCCAGATCTTAGCGGGATCCCACCACAAAATTAACTTGTTTTTGTTTTGCTTTTACTTGTGTGCTTATATGTTATTTCCTGCCCCTGCCCAGTAGAATATAAGTTCCTTGCGGGGAAAGGACTGGTTTTTAAGAAAAATCTTTTTTCACAGGTAAGACTTTGTGTGCCTAGCCCTATGCACAGTGTTTGGATGTAGGAAGTGCTTACTAAATGCTCATCACATTGAAATGTACTCTAAGGCCCCTTCCAGCTCTGATTCTAGGATGGGGAAGAAAAGCACTGGGGTCCTGCAGAGATCACACATCCTGGAGCTGAGAAACCTGGGTCTGAATCCTGACTAAAACGATAGCTGTGTGATCCTGAGCAGGCCATGGTCTTTTAGCCTCAGTTTCCTCATCTGTGACATGAAAGGACTAGGAAATTTCTAGTCCTCTTCTAACTCTAAAGCTCTTATGATCCTGTCCAAGAAAACTCAAAAAGTCAAACTGACCTGAGTCTAAGACATGAAAAAAAAAATCCTTCATAAAGATGAGTCAAAGCTAGGAACAAAAAACCCTGCAAACGGTGCCCATCTCCATCCCAAGCTTCCTGGGTGCATGGCTAGGCCCTGGGGACACCAGCACGCCCCCAGCCCCTAGAAGCTGAGTGAAACAGGAACAAGAGGACATGATCAGCTAAGGAAACGGGGACACAGACAGCAAGAGACCCACAGAGAGAGGCTGAGCCACCTAGACTGAGAAGACAGAGCAGGATTCGCTCTCTAAGTGAATGAGTCCTGGTTAAGAGCGTAGACCTGAGAAGAGGTGGGGGAGCCCCAGGAGGGCAAGAGAAGGAATAGAGAGGACTTGTCCCATCTAACAGCAAACCCAAAGACCTGGTGAATGGGGTGGCACGCCAAGGACACTAGCTGTCTAAACCAGAAGACTCCCTAGTATTTCCTATAAGGTTAAAGCTGGGTCTTGGAAAAAGCCTGGCTGTGCTAGGAGCTCATGGGGCTGACTCCAGCTTGATAATTAGACCGTCAGAGGATCAAAGACGTATATGGGACTCTAGAAGAGGCCTTCCCCCCCCCTTTATTTTGCAGAAAAGGAAACTGAGGCCTGGTAAGGTTCTATAAGGCCCAAAGCCACACGAGCAGGAAGTAGCAGTTAAGATTTGAATCCAGATCCACTGTCTCCAAATACAACACTCTTCCACTGCACCCCACTGCCCACCTTTGCTTCTCCTCCTCCACCCTGACCTGTGGCACCTACTTGGATGCGGGAAGGGAGGCAAAGGTTAGGGATGACGTTGAGGAAGTTGGAGCTGACAGTCACATTCTCATCATCACCAAATTCTCTCCTTCTTCCAGGAAGCCCACACCAGTCTGTCCCTTACCAGACACCTCACAGCAACAATAACAAACCAGATATTTCTATAATTTCCTGTCAGGCTCATGAAAGAGCTCACATAGCCTTACTTATTGTCAACAGAAAGACAACATGGAAGAGTGGACTGAGGGCTAGCTTGGAAGTTAGGAATGCCCGGGCTCCAGTCACACCTCTGACACGTCCAGAAACATACTTCATCTTGGTGTCCAGCCTACACAACTCCTCTAAGGCACTGTGTGTAAATCTTTTGTGAGTCCAGGCCATCTATCTTGGGCAGTGTGGTGAGGCCTGGAAACTCCTTCTCAGAGTAATGTTTTTAAATGCACAAAATAAAATTCATGAGATTACAAAGAAAAGAAATTATATTGAAATATGATGCTGAAATATAAAAATATGACTTTTTCTACTTATTAAAATATTTTCAAACTGAAGAAATTCACAAATTCCCACCCCCATCCCCAGATTAAGAACTCCTGTAAGACTAAAAATTGCAGGGAAGGTGACAACCTGCATTGGTAGAGGTTGTTCTCTCACCTAGGAGTTCCCAAATAGTGAAGCCACAGGTTTAGTTCCTAACCTGGTCCCTAGTTTACAGATGAGAAGCCAGATTCTCAGAGGGGATGGGTGACTTTCTTAGGGATACACAGCTAGTGAGTGTCTGTGTCTAGGCCTCTCCTGACTCCAAAGTTCAGCTCTCCGGCGCAGGCTCTCTGCACCATCTTAGAGACAGACTATGCTCCCTTGTTAGCTAACTTTCCAGTGGGATGAGTCTTGTGTCTCTGGATGACCATATTTTGGGTGACAGGGACAGTCTGGCACAAATCTGTGCACATAGTAATAGGTGCTACATTGATATGGGATTGACTAAACTGAAGATTGCTTTCTGAGGAATTACAGTATCATGGATAGAGTCAGGAGTCAGGAGTCAGGAGTCTGGAGACCTGAGTTTGAATCTCGCCTCAGACACTTAGTAGCTATGTGATCCTGGGCCTTTCAGACCTTGGTTTCCTCATCTGGAAAATAAGAATCCTGCTAACTACAATACCCACCATCACCATGACTACCATTTATACTACACCTTAAGGTTTAGACAACACCATGCAAATATCATCTTATCTGATTCTCACAACAATCCTGGGAAGTAAATGCCATCATTATATTATTTAACTGTTGAGGAAACTGAGGCAAATAGGTTAAGGGACTTGCCCAGAGTCACACAGCTAGATTGGAGAAAGCAGGAAAGCCTTTGAAGCAAAATTCTTGACTCACAGGGTTGCTGTGAGGAAAATGCTTTACAAATTGCAAAGAACTCCAGAGACAAAAGGTATTTCTTCTCCTTCAGCCCCTGTGCTGTAGACACACCAGGACTGTGGGTGATGAACATCTGGAGGGAGAGACCAGGGTGCCTGCACAATGAGTATTGCTCTCCTGCTGGGCTTGCTGGTTTTCTAGGGCTGACCTTTCCCTTTCTGCTCTTCCCGTTGGAGCATCTTCCTTGGTGAAAGCCCATCCATCACTGAGCCCCAAGCCTTAGGAAGCAGAGCCAAGGATTCATTACCTTTGGAAAGCAGGCGAGAGACTGTCAGCAGACACAGAGGTGGTGGAGGCGGCTGGGGGTGATGCTGGGCAGGCTGAGCTGGCAGCGGCAGCGGCAGCAGTAGCAGGCGGATGGGCAGAAGCCAGTAGCAGAGCAGAGGCGTGGCTGGTGGACACTGGAGCATGCTTGATGGGGGTACTAGTTAGGGTTGGGACCAAACAGAAGAAGTAGGTTGAGACAAGGTTCAAAGAACCATCAGGAGCGAGGCCCACAGTAGCCAATGGATTGGGTGGCTGGGAAAGACAAAGGACATTTTTCAGTGGGAAAGGAGCCACTGGAGGGGAGCAGAGCAAGCTAGGGGAATCCCCAAGGGCAATGGGATCTATGAGGTTGGGGTCCTGCCCTGTCCTGTTGTTCTGCTGGTGGGGTAGGAATGACAGGACTCAAGTTCTTGGAAACTCTTCTCTTTTGATTGGCTACCAGGGGACGAGCCTGGTTAACTCATGAGTGATCATCCCACTTTGGGGATGAGAAGCTATCTAACCTAGCGCCTCTGAGCAGCAAAAATATTCCCAACCAAGAAAAGTCTGACTTGTTTGCCAAAAGTCCACAATGTCTCTCTCCTAAATATCTTATGAAATATTACCTATGCTCCTGTTGAGAATTGTTTAAGAAGGAATAGTTGGGACGGGGCAGGGGAGAACAGTGACCCAGGGAATCTGGACAGGCTTTGTTGCCAGCTCAGTGCATTGACTTGGGTAAATCCCACCCTTGAGTCCCCTTGATTGCTCAGTGACTTTCCTGCTCTCTCTTTCCTTCCTGCCCATCCTATGGGGATGATGGTGGGAGCGGGAAGGAGGTGGAAGGTGTGAGAGAGAAGACTGGCAAACAGGAATGGGCAAGAGAACCCAGAAGAAAGGCAGAGAGAAGGAGAAAGCATCCAGAAATGATGCCACAGGAGAAAGCAACATTGTTCCTCTTTTATTAAGGCCATTCATGAGAAGAGCTCCATGGGTGCCCCTGACACCAAAAAAGGGGTCAGAGGATGCTACAGAGAATCCCAATGATCCCATTGTCAATCCAGGAAAACGCCCCTTGCAATTCTGCATTTCAGAGTCTTTAGCCAGCTTCCACTCACCTGCATCCCCACTCACATCCTTCCCAAACCATCCTATCCCCTTCCCATTTTACAAGCAATGAAATGAAGTCCCAGGGAGTCTCTCAGAATCGCCCAAGCAGATGCAGACTGTAGGTGGTGGAGGCTGAAAGTCCTAACTCTCCCTTGGGGCTTCCAGCCTTTAACAATGATTATCCACTTGTCCTTGCTTAAGCCTGGCCTGACCGTGGAAACAGCTGTAATCTAGTGAAAGGGGCACTGGATTTGGGGTCAGAAGACCTGAGTTCAAATTCAGCTCTGCTATCTGTAGATGCGTCAATATGCATTTATTAATCACTTAGGATGTGCTAGGTACCGTGTGGATGCAGAGAAACATCGTCATGGGACCCTCAGTTTAAGAGCCACTTACTTTCTATGCCCACCACTGCACCAAGCCCTGGGCAATTATTTGCCACTGCTGTGCCTCAAATTCCTTCTCTTCCAAATGCAGAAAATAATGCCCTTACTGCCTGCCTCGGGAAGCTCCTGTGAGGATCACATAAAACCACAGAACAGACACAAAGCCGTAAAGCGTTATTGAGTGGTGCTCTTTGGGGGGGGAAAAAGACATGCTCCAAAGAGGTTTGTCTGAAGGAGTCCCCACTCAAAGTCCCATTCCACTCCTAGACATAAGTGGACCACTTCAGTCATTAGAGTTCCAGAAGATATTGGCCATTTCTCTCTGCCAACACCAAACTGCTTGGGTCTTGCAAAGCAAACCCATTTGCTAAAGGCACAGCTTCGCAAGTGGCATGGATCTGTACCTCCAAATGGGCAGGTGGGGAGCAGTGAACTCTTTTGGAGGAAAGGAGGGAGGGACGAGGAGGGAGTGGGAGCCCTGGACTGAGGGATGGTGAACACAGAACACAGAAAACGTTACCTTCTTCCTGCTGACTCCTTCGAGCTGTCCTTGCCACTGTGAAAGGAGGGGAGAGAATGTGAAGAAGCAGGGGGAAACACAGGGTTTGGTGAGGAGGAAAAAAGGAAAAGAAGAAATCAGGAGAGAAGGTAACAATCAGGCTGAGTGCCCAAGGCATTGCTGCCTTGGGATGGAGGTCTCATGTTGCAGTCAGAAGGTGGGGAAAACCATATTCTAAGGAGATGGGCAATAGTTAGAACATCCAGGGAAATCCTGAGGATGGCTTCAGGACTATGAAAAGTATGAGCTCTGGACACCTCTGAGCAGTTTTGCCCAGAAGGACCTTGTAGGCCCAGAAGGAACTGGGCTTTCTACTTTGATCTACTTTGATCAAAAACAGGCCATCAGAACTGCCACAACAAACTCTCTGTGGGGAGTGGGGTAGCAGAGAGAGTTGGAAAAATTCCCCACCTGTTTCCTAGGGCTGAAGAGAAGGGTTCAGTCCTCCCCAATCCCATAGGTCTGGCTGAGTTTTCTGACTATGTTGCAAAGGATATCAGAGAGGCAGCCATATGCAAAGCCCCAATATAGTAGCTGCTCAGGGGGTGAGGAGGGAAGGAGCATCAAGCCAGCTGAGGGCTCCAGAGAAAGGTGGCCCAGTTCTTCTCTTACTGGCTGACCAGAAGGAGGCATTGTCACTTCCTGCTCAAGACCCCAAGTAGGGGATATGATGGTAATAAGAAAGGCCACATGCCTCGTGATTAAAGATTAATGACTATATGCTGTGTTAAGAACAGGCTGGATGTGGAGGATCAAAGTACACCTGGTCCTGAAGATCCTGTCTACTCCCAACCCCAGCAGGCAGCATGACAGGATAGAAGAGAGACCCTTAGACAGGCATCATGTCCCCCACTATCGCCAACGTTTCGTTGTGGCAGGATTGTTGGCTGGGGCTTTTTGTTGGCAGTAATAGCAAGGAAGGTTATGCAGCTGTGAGTAATGGTGATGGTGGTGGTGTGGTCAACAGTGATGGGGATAGGGATTGAGATAGAGAGGGACTGGATTTGTGGTTTCACTGGTATAGGGAATTTCCAGGTGAGGAAACTCCCTCTACCAATGCAGGTTGGCACCTTCTCTGTCACTTAGTCTTAGCTTAAAAAGCTCTGAAACATTGACTGGCCCAAGGTCACACAACCAGGATATGTTGAAGGCTGGAACTGAACCAGAGTCTTCCTGATTTCAAGGCCAGCCCTCTGGTCACTATGTTAAGCTGCCTCTTTGTCAATGGTGATGATGTAATTAAATACTCATCAACCTGATTTGATAGAGGTCTAATTGATGGTAGAATGATGATGCTAGCGTCAGTTGCCATATAATTGCGGTTGGGGGGAAGATGGGGAGGTCTTTCCCTCTCACACTTAACCAGGATTTTTAAATGCTGTGTGCAGACTAGATGCTTTTAAATAAGGATTACCAGAAAGAGAGTGAGAGCTGAATATGTTTTCCCCATATGGAGACCAAGGGGCAGCCAAAGAGACGAGGACAGAATTTTCAATATTGTGTGTTAAAGGGAAGAGTGAGGACAACAAAAACAGAACATACCTAGAAACAGGGTGATGGATTTAGAGCTGAAAGAGACCTCAGGCCATTAAATCCAACCCCCTCATTTTACAGATGAGGAAACTGAGACCCAGAGACATAAGGTGAGACATTAAGGCACTTGCCCAGAGTCACGCAGGAAGTACGTTACAAGACTGGGATTTGAACCCAGGTCCTCTGACTCCAAATTCAGTGCCCATTCCACTACACCATTTCATGCATGACCAGAGGGGCATCAAAGAAATAGAAAACACACATTATGAAAAATGCGAGGAGCCAGAAGCACTGTTTATTTTCAACGTGGCCAATATATGCTCACAATCTCAAATCGAGGCAGAATGGCAAGCGGGAGGCTGGGTGGGCAGTAGCAGGGGAACAAAGAGTGCAAGAGCTGTGCCTGCCTGGGAGTCAAGTGCCTGGAGATTTGTGAAGGTTGGTGACTTCAGGAAAGGGTTGAGGAAGGGAGGGGAGAAGAAAGAGGGAGAGGGGAGGAGGGAGAGAGAGAAAGAGGGAGAGAGAGAGAAGGGAGGGGGAGAGAGGAGGGAGAGAGAAAGGAGAGACAGAGAGGGAGGGAGAGAGAGAGAAGGAGAAAAGAAGAGGAGAGAAGGGAGGAGAGAGGAGGGAAAGAGAGAGAGAGAGAGACAGACAGACAGACAGAGAGACAGAGAGAGAGAGAGAGAGAGAAATATCTGGAACTGGGATATGACAAGTGAATCCTTAGAACTAGGAAGGATGAAAAGGAAAGGAGGAGAGGGAGGAGGGAGTAAAGGGAGAGAGGGAGGAAAAAAAAAGTCTATCCAGACAGAATAAGAAAAAAGAGAGACAGTTTGGAAAACAGGTGAGAGCTTTACAAATTCCCAGATAAGGAGAGATATTGGGAGAGCCAAAGGAGATTGGAAATGAGGAGCCATAGGGAATATCTGAGCCCAGCCGGTGTTTAGGGCCCTGACCAAAGAGATTTTGTTCTACTCTCATAGTACCATTGTGCCTGAGGGATCACAGAAGATGTACTTCTAGAGAGTACATCCTTCCCAGCCCTGTCTACACTAATGTCAGAATGTTATCCTTCTGGAGACCCAGTCAGGGAATGGAGGACTCCTAGATCCGACATCTGGCTATGGAAACACAGGTTTGGGGAGTGGAGTGAAGCATTCTCATTTCCTTTTCCCTTCCTTTACTTCCATCCTCTCTGAGAGAAAATGAACAGTCAGAGCTTTGACAGAAATGGGGAGCTTGCCATGGGACATCTTTAAGAGTTGACCTTCCTCTGCACTGTGCTCCACCCATCATGCCCATCACTGGGCCCTCAGGCTAACTGACCACAAGATCTGCTCAAAGTTCTCAAGTCTACCCTTCACTCTCACTTGGCCTGGCTTAGGAAGGAACCTTGTAATAGCAACCCAATGGAGCAATAGCTTGATAGCTTGGTGGAGACTGCAGGTCAAATGTCAGGGCATGGATTAAGCCATAGATCAGCCAGCATCAGGCCTCCTGCCCCTTTGAATGCCTCAGGGTTTTACAAGCCTTCTCAATCCTCACTGAAACTTCCTACCAAAGCTCAATTTACTCCAGGACAGCCAATGTCCCAAGAATGTCTTAGGAAACTGTTCAGGTCTTGGAAACACTCACTTGGACTCAGGGGTGGTCCTTGGAGAAAGCAAAAAAAAAAAAGGCAACGCAAAGCTAGTCAGCTTTTGCATGGGATGAGATTAGAGAGCAGTGTGATCAACACACACACACACACACACACACACGGAGTCTTTGAGCAACCACTAGGAGTGCTGAAGGGACAGTTCATGGTTTCTCTGCCAAAAACAATATAACTCAGAGTAGTGCATAGAGTGTGTTGCTCTTGGAGTCAGGAAGAACCAAATTCAAATCCTACCTCAGACTTTTCCTAGTTATGTGACCCTGATCAAGGAGAATTCTGATCATGGTTATCACCCTTTCAGTCCCGAACAGCAGGGCAACTCCTTGGGCAAAGGGGTGGAGTGGAGAGCCAAAGGAATCTGGGAGTGAGCCAAGGACAGGCTGGAGGTTTTGAAAAGGTGGTGATGACATCAATACCTTTGTGGTATACAAAGTCCTGGGCTCAAATAAAAATGTTGGTGAAGAAATAAAAATATGCTTGGAAGACCAGCATGATCCCTGCCAGGGAAGAATATATGGAGACCCTTGGTCCTGTCATCAAGCTTGTTTATAGATTTCTTGGACTTTCTAACCTCCTTTGCTGAATATCATTTCCTTCTGTCAAGGATTAGCAGCCTAAACAGTAGAGAAGGCTCCCTTTCCTTGCCAAGAGGGAGCATAGAATCATGGGGTTGTAGGTCTAGACTTGGAAAAGACCTTAGAAGTCATGGAGTTCAACTTCTCATTTGAGAAATATGGAAAGCAAGGCACAGAGAGCCTTGGATGACTTGCCCAAGATTACATGGGAAATAACTGATGTGGAATTTGAACCCAGATCCTTTGCCTCCAAAGCCTGAGTCTTTCTCATGGTACCATGTGAGTGAATCATAGAATATCTGAGCTGTAAGGGACCTTAGAGGATAGCTACTTATATAATGAAAATATGGGGAAACTGAAGGCCAGCAAAGGGAAGTGACTTGCTCACACTAGTGATAGGGTTGGAACTAGAACTTAAGTTTCCTGGTTTCCATATTGGAATCTTTCCACTGAAATGCCTGGTCACCACTAGAGGGAGCTTCCCTTCATGGCCTCCATGGCCCAGTACTGGGGTAACAACCCTTGGGCCTCATCATATTTTAGGGACCACTCTAACCCATCCTATCCTTGGATCACTCTCTCACCAGCTGGAGATTGGACTTAATTAGGTCCTAAAAAGGAGAGAGATGGGGTAGGGGTGGAGGGGAGTCATAGGAGGGAAGGCAAGAGTGGCTACATTTAACTAACCCAATGCCTAATGGAGCCAAACTCCTTCGCCTTCTCTTCCCCTGCACGCTGCTATAGTACAGCTGGGGGAAAAGCAGAGCCCCCAAGGAACTTCCCCCTGTCAGGTGGCCCAGAGTCTAGGCTTTGATGAGGGAATCCACTCTGTCACACGGGTTTGTGTGCATACACATATACCTTATTCCATACACCATCACAGAATCACAGAAATTAATCAGAAGAAACCTTGGAAGTGCCTGAGTACAAGCCCAGGTTCATGCACTACTAGTGTCTCTCTCTCTCTCTCTCTCTCTCCCTCCCTCCCTCTCTCTCTCTTTCCCTCTTCTCTCCCTCTCCCTTTCTCTCTCTCTCTCTCTCTCTTCCTCTCTCTCTCTCTCTCTCTTCCTCTCTCTTCTCTTCTCTTCTCTTCTCTTCTCTTTCTCCTCTCTCCTCTCTCTGCTTCTCTCTCCCTCATACACACACATACATAAACATACACACACATGCCTACACAATAGTCATATTTCATACAAGTGGGTACACAAACTTGTTCCTTGCCTGAGGGTACTAGGCTCTTCCATTGTGCAGGGTTAGTTGAGCCCATCCATCCATGCTGGGCACCACCTCTCTTACTCTGAGACTTAGGCTGCCTGCCAACAAGCAACCAGCAAGAACCAGCTCTCCTAGCTTCCAGCCCTCCCCTCACCCCCACCCCAGGGACCTTGCCAGCCAGCCATGCCAGACTAGGGTTACAGGGTGGGGAAGAAAGGCTCAGCACAACTCTGAGAGATTAGCAGGAAGGAGCAGGAGGAACTAGAAATTGCCCTAAGCACTGGGAGGAACTCATTGCCCATATCCATAAACTGAAACTTTAGGAGGGGAAGCATTCGAGAAAGCAAGCTCAGGCAGCCTGGAACCAGGGACCAAGTCCCATTCCCACCTTCTTCCATAAAGGATATGTCCTCAGCTAGAGGACACTAGAGCCTGAATCCTAAGGAAGATTCAGTCTCCTTCACAATGGCCATTTCTACTCCTGGCAGCATTCTTCTGAAATGTCATTAACTCAACACTTTTCTCATTCCCCTCCTGCCTGGGGTCAACCTTAGGATCCTCTACTTCAGCTATGGACTGATTCCCTGAGTACCTAAGAAATAAAATAGAGCAAGACAAAGAAGTGGCCTATCGTTACCCAAAGGTGCACCCCATGTGATTTACCTACCACTAATATTCAGGCAAGGTAACCCCAAAGCTCCCTGGTTAGGACAATTTAAGATCTGTTAACAGAGGTGGACACCAACTCCTGCACACTCTATGGGTGATACAGAAAGAGAGATGGAAAAACCCCCAAGGGACCACTCAGTTATGGTTTTCCTATTTGGAGAGCTCCTAGGACCCAGCTAGAGCTCTACTTAACTCCAGAGAAGGCCCCTCAGAGAAAATGGAAAAAAAAAAAAAAAAAGAAAAATCCACAAAACCATCTACTCCAACCTCACACCTGAGCAAGATTCCTCTCAACAATATCCTTGTCCAGGGAGCATCCATTGTCTGTCTGAAGACTTCCAGTGATGAGGAAATTACTATTGCTTAAGGTTCTAAAAGGTCACACAGTTTCCTTTTGCCAGAATCCACCAAAAACCCATCCCTGAGTCACCAGTCATTGCAGGAAGAAGGTGCTTGATAGTCACTTTCTAACTTGATGAAATTGTCACCTTTTCAGCGAAGTTGGTTCTTCCATTAAGCTCTCTTAGAACTGATTTGAGATGAAACTTGGGATGAATTTTCCTGTCTTATACTCTTTAAGCCCCAAGTTCTACTTGGCACCTCATCTCCCTCTATTAGCTCTGCCCAAATCCATCTCCCTCCAGCTACCTACGGCCAAAAGAACCTTGAGCTATTGAACTTCCATTATTATTGACACAGAGCAAAGCAAGGAGACTGCTTGCACTGGGCCCCTCTCAGTTCTGACCTCAGACCAGAGTCCCTTCCAGGCATCCACAGTACAAAAGCCAGGCTCAGAATTCACTATGGAACCACATTAGTTCCTTAGAAGTTTTGTTATTTAGGAGAGAAAATGCAGATGGTCAATTTTTCTTTGGAGAAATATGGAGAAAATTCAGATGTTCCTACTAGTAGGAATACTCTCCACATCCTACCCCAAGAACCCATCTGGGGTCCTAGCAGTAAGGAACAAATTTCACCCCCAAGAGCTCCATCTGGGCTTCTACCAGGAAAAAGACTCCCTCCATCCCTTGTTCATGGCAATCCTATAGTGTAGTAGGCTTCTTTCCTGTCCCTATCTGAAATGTTCCCATCTTAAAGGAAGAACAACTCTTTCCTTGGGAAAGGGTGACAACCCTGGGTCTCCAAGCATCTGAGATCTGGTCAAGATTTGGGGAGAGGGAAGAGAGGGATGGCTGGGGCCCCTGTGAGCACCCACCCCAATCCCTCCAGCCCCAACAGCTCCACACACAAGCATTAACACCTTGCTGCATCTGCTACATGCTGTCAGTACTAGGGTGGGAGGATGGTTTGTCAGAGGGGGAACAGAAATAGATGGCTTGTCAGCACAGGGGCAAGCCAGGGAGAGCAGAGATGTTAGGGGTTCACACCATGACAAAGAAGGAGAGCATTGCCCTGTGCCACAGCCAGACAAGTCAATTTACCTGGAAGGGAGGCCTGGCTGCTGGGCTTGGCTTTTCCGGCTGCTGTTGCCTGGGTTGCATCTTCATTAAATGCTTAATTAAGACTGGGGTGAGGGGAGATCCAGGGCTGGGATTTTGTGTAGAGGGAGGGGAGGATAGCCCTGTGACTATAGCCTGATCTCTAGCTATCCTTCAAAGCCTTGCTAATGTCCTGCCTCATACACACTTTTCTTACTATTCCATTACAAATTGATGAATCCTCCTCTGAATCTCCTCTGTACTTGAGTCTGAATTGCACAGTCTAGCCCTATGTTATAGTCTGCCTTTTTTCAGTTGGTTAATATTGTTCATGCATGTCTATCTTGTCTTTCTAGAGAGACTACGGATTCCTTGAGTGTCTTTGCTTTCTCTTCCTTGCAAGACATAGCAACCAAACCAGAACTCACTGGACAATCTGTCACTAATGGACAGAGGGATCTCTGTGAGGTGGTCATTGGATGGGGTGGGGTGCCCATGATGAAGGATAAGGATTTCTGCTCCTCCTTCATACTGACCTATCTTCTTGCTACCACCAACCCCAAAGACCTCCTTCCTACCACAGGCTGTACTTAACCATGCACATATCATTTCTGCTCAGTAGGATGGAAGCTTCTGGAGGACAGGGACTCTTTTTTTCCTATAACCTATCCATCAACCAGCAAGTGTTTATGAGCACAGTGCCTAGCACATAGAAAGAGCTTAATAAATATTCATCGAATTGAATTAAAGTATTGGATTTGCCTGGCCTATCCACCTGGAATCCTTGCACTGGTTCAGTTTCCTCCCCTGGAATACCTGTTTCCTTTTTTCTTTCCTTCCTATTCCTTTTTCCCACTGTTGGGCCTTAGGAGATGGGCTGGAGAATTTGAGACATAGAGAAGAGAGAGAAAAAAGGGACCAGAGAATGTGGCCTACAATTCACTGACCTAGTCTCTCCCTGAGGTACAAGATGGGCTAACCCAGTGCCAAAGAAATGTCAGTGGAGTTGGCAAGATTGGCAAGGTCAAGGTTAGATGGGCCCACAAGGAGGTGTCAATGGTAGGGGAGAAGGGAAAGAAGCCAGAGCTACCACAATAACCATGACCTTCCTTATTCACTAGAAATTATATCCCTGGGTGAAGGTTCCCCAGCTGGGAGGGGTGGGGATGAAATTTAGGTCCTGCTGTCTATAGAGCCCAAGTGTTCCTCAGGTTGGCTGAGGTGGCTGGTAATTCCACTAAATCTACAAATCCATTCACCAAAACTTGTTTACCACTCATCGTACAACTGGACTAGAGCAGTACCAAGGAAATGATCAGCAATCCCTAGGTCACAAAAATCCCCCTGGTCTCAGGGTACTGGAAATGTTCTCGCAAGCCTGGAGATTCCATTGCTTCCCCATCACAATAGAAGGGAACTTCCCCTACTTTCTCCACATCCCTTCTGTTGACTCTCATGGCCCCTGGACTTGGTATGATATCATTGCTCTGCAAACTATGGTGAAAAAGGCTTCATGAGAGAGGGAGGGTAGCATCTGACTGCACTGTCTCTCCCCTTTATGACCCTTCTCTGTTCACAAATCACTGAAGACTGCTAAGGCTCAGTACCTGGGCTACACTTGATGGGCTTCCCCAGAGGCATATCCCCAATAGGAACATGGTGAGTGGTAGAAGAGTCTTTTCTATTGGCTCTTTTCTATGGTGGCCTTAACACCTAGACACATCTCTAAATGTCTATTGACTAATGAATGGATCTCTCTAGAATAACATTTGAAGTGTCTAGAGAACACTGTCAAAGTGCAGAGATGGGAAATTCTCTTTCTCCTGGGCACTAATCCTGCTACCAAACCCAAGGCAAGCCTATAAATCAATTGAATTGGATTGGACTGATCTGAGCAGGCTAAAGCCTGTGGGCCTGGTCCCTAGTGCACAGATGGGCCCACCCAGAACTTTCTGCCTCTTTTAAGCCTCAATATGTCATCCCTTGTAGAACACAGGCACAGCATGACTGGGGCATTGTTTGATTTATTTAAAATTCTTTTTATTTCAGAAGAAGCATGCTGCTATGTACAGAAAGGGGGGAAAAACTGTGGAGCTGGCCAAGCAAGCATGTTACAAAGAGAGGAGCACATTTGTTGGAGGCTTAAAATGCCCATGTCTGAGACTTTACCACACATATGTTTAAAACTTACAACATGCCATGGGAACCCCCAGGACTCTTGATGTCTGGCTGGGCTAACCTTTTGATTATTCAACTTCCACTAATGAAAGCATCATCTCATTGCCACCTTCTCTGCTTCCCTGAGCATTTGGAATCCAGTGTTAGCTCCTTGGGCTCACTGGGGGTTGGCAACAGGCTCAGAACCTGGACCCTGTGTCAAAGCACTGGTTCTGAGAGTATCACTCGACATGCACAGCTGCTAAGGCCCCTGGGCTCAGCTGAATCTGGGGAAGCTGGCCTTTTTCACAAGCCATTTTTTAATAAGGAAACCTGAGCACAAACTTTGCTTTATTGATTTTTTTCCCCTTTGGTGCATTAAAATAGCCAATCTAAGTTTCCCACTCATCTGAAAGCTAAGACTACATTTAAGTGAAGATAAAATGAACACCAACCCTGTGTCCAAGCAGAAGTATTTGCAAGGGGGCAGGAAAAGGAAAGGAAAGTTGATCATATTGAAGAGGATATAAGGTAGGCAGTATATCCTCAGGGAGGAGGACTCTAGAATTCTGCTCCTTAATAAGAATATAATGTCTCCATACTGACTGCTGAGTCCAGCAGCCAAGTCATTAGCATCCCAGTGGGTCTCCTTAGATGCTACACATGTCTTTTTATTGGGGTGGGGAATGGGAGGGAAGGGTGATTCCAAGTAGTTGTGGTTTTTTGTTTGTTTGTGTTTTTAGCTTTTCACATTAAGTATTTGGGCTGAGAGACCATGATGCCAGTTGCGTAATTTGGCAAAACGTGGGCTGTTACGTTCCGTTTCAAACCTTTCCCTGTGGCATAGAGAGAGAGAGAGAGAAAGAGAGAGAGAGAGAGAGAGGGAGAGGGAGAGGAAGGGTGAGAAGAAAGACAGAGAAATAGAGAGACAAAGAGAGAGAGAGAGAAAGAGAGAGAGAGAGAGAGAGAGAGAGAGAGAGAGAGAGAGAGAGAGAGAGAAAGAGGAGGGAGAAAGAGAGGGGTTAGGGAACATGTATGTCCACCACTCTCCTGCCATACAACTAGGGTAAGGGCACCTTCTTTTAGATTGATTTCAAAAGTCACATGGGCGCCCAGTTTTACAGTCCTGAAAGGCCCTGGGTTTCTTTTGTCTAGGCAAGGAGACACTGCTATGTAACCAGGAGCCAAGGATATGGCTAATAGACCAGGATGAAGGCTGGGCAAGTAGTATCTTAGGGTCACATACCTCCCTCTCCCCCTCCCTCCAGGAGGATGTCTGGAACTCCTGACCCTGCCTTGAAGACCTTGAAAAGTCATTCATTGAGGTCTCCTCTGCATTGGGACTCCCATGGTCATCTCAGGTCATGGTAAACCTGAGTCCCATGATTGCATTGAGGATCTTGGCAGAGGAATCTTGGTGAGGGAGAACAGCAATGAGCAGAAGATGGGAGGGAGAGCAAGACACATATCACCCAAACTCATTTAGCTCCCTGTGTTTGGAGGGGTCTGGGAAGCTTGTGCTCATCTATAGTCTTATCCTAGTCTTGTTTCTCAAGTCCTCTAGGGGACAACTTGGGTAAGGCAGGGCTGCTGAATTTTTGGACTTGCCCTGACAGAATTGGACAGATCTCAAGGTTCTCAGGGCCACCAAAAATGTGGACCCAGCAATGAGTCTAAAAATACCACTTCTATTTCTCTTCCCTGATTAAACAGCTAGGAAAAAATCTCCCTCCTCTGGGAAATGTCTTAGCAGAAGATTCTGGCTCAGGTAGCCTCCTCAAAGTCCCTGAAGCTGAGCTCTGCTGCTGCTGAAGGACATCTTTCCTGACCCTGTCTCCTCTGAGAGAAATATAACATCACTGGGCAGCTACCGTTCCACCACCCCAATTCCAACACACCTAGGTTGCCCAGCACAGCCCAGGCCAGCTAACCAGGTCTGCTGCCCCCTCCAGATCTCACTCAGCACCAGGGAAGGCACATGCTAAAGGTTAGGAAAGAATTAAATAGGACTCAACTCATAGGACCAGAAGTTTAAGATTTGTGAGAATAGAAAGGGGAAGGGACAGAGGGAGGAAGGAGAAAAACAGCAGGATGACCCATCTGGAATTTGGGGTCTGGTAGGGACCATGGACAGCATTTCTACCAGCCTCCTCATTTCACAAATGAGAAAACCAAGGTCCAGGGAAGGGAGAGGACTTGTCCCATACCACATAACTAGCTAGTGTGGGGCCAAGACTCAAGCCCCATTCTCCTTAGGCCAACACTCTTTCCCCTACAACTCAATGGCTTTGCAACAGAGAAAGGCAGGAGTAAGGATGGAAATAGAATGAGATTTCCTTTCAAGAGTTTTACATAGCTGTCTTAAGGAGCACCAAGGAGCTAGACGTGTTGACCCTCAGTAGGGTCATCCCTTAGCCCCTTGCCAGTTGGCAGAAGGAAAATCAATAGGTACAGAAGAAGGGATCAGACAATAACCTGGGTTGCTTTTTTTAAACATGTCACTGGGGGAAAATACCTATTACAATATGCCCTAGCAAAAAGAGGTGTTTCTTCTTGGGGTACCACAGAATTTAGTGCTATAAGGCACCGTAAAGCTCACCTAGTCAGGATAATTTAGTGCTCTGAGGTGCCTTCAAGTGAAATCTAATTTTGGAAGTGAGGCCCAAAGATATTCAATTACTCATCCAAAGTCACACTGGCATCAAGTAGCAGGATTCAAATCCAGGTCAGAGGAGAATAGATCCAGAACAGGAAGGGACCTCAGAGGCTTTATAATCCAACCCCTTCATTTTATAATTGAGGAAACTGAGGCCCGGGGAGCACTTGAACCAAAAAAGGGTAAATAGCAGAGCCAAGATTCAACCCAGGTCTCCAGACTCAGAGCATTTTTCTATCACTTGGAATGGATTCATATAATGACTGGAGCCTTGGGGACTTCAGGGAGCCCCAGGCTATCGATATAGCTTGACCTCCATAACCAGCCAACAGAGAATATTTGGAGGATGAAAATGGCTTTTCAGGGTACAAGGAGAGCCCAGGTCTTTCTCATGTTCTAGAACAGCGGTTCTCAACCTGTGGGTCATGACCCCTTTGGGGGTCGAATGGGTCACCTAAAACCATTGGAAAACACATATTTCCAATGGTTTTAGGAACCGAGACACCGCTCCTCTCTCCATCTCCAGGTGGGTCCACTCACATGCAGATATGCCCACATATGAGTATTAAAGTGTCACGGTATTAGGAAGGTTGAGAACCACTGTTCTAGAAACACATACAGAATTAGAGCAGGAAAGAGATGTCACATGGAGTCTACAACACTTCTGAGTGTGGCCCAAACCAGATTTAAATGGAGCTCCTATTTGATTCTAATATGTCGATATATTAATAAAAAATGCATGGTTTGCCAAGTCAGCATTTGGACCCGCAGGGATCCTTAGACGTGGTTTAGGAACCTCCAGGCCTCTGTAGGTTTGACATCACTGGACTAGAGGACAGCTTGGTGTGCCCCCTGGCCAGTCAGTCAGGTCCTGGGTGCTAATGGAAAGCCTGGCTCTCTTTCAGGGGGGACATGAGCTGTCTCTCAGATATAGGCACCATCACCACCGGGGCTCCCTGAGTGGATGGATCACTGGGTACTAGAAGGGTTTGGCAGTATTCAGAGAGAGAACCTCTCCCAGCAACAAAGTTTCTCCCTACAGTAAGGAGGGCCTCAGGATTGTGAAAATCCCATTCCAGAGAAATCGACCTTAAGTGACTTACCGGTGTAAGTCAGTTTTTTCAAACCCAACATAGGAGAACATGGGATCCTATATCCTGGACTGGGAAGGACCTCAGTGAACATCTAATTCTCTCCTCCCATTTAACAGAAGATGAAACTAAAGACCCAAGAGGAGAATGGATTTGCCAAAGCAATCACACTTTTAGTCAGGCAAGTCATATCATCTTTGTGGGCCTCAGTTTCCCTAACTTGTAAAATGAAGCAGCTAGAGTAGATGCCTTTCCAAGGTCCCTCTCAGCTCTAAAACTTTGAACTTTGAGTCTCTATTTTGGAACCTCAGAAAAGAACCAATTTCTTCTAGAAGCAGGGGAGGTGTGTGAGGGCATGGGATTCTCCTGACTTCCATGCTGATGTTCATCACCAGAGCTGGGCCCAGGTGCCCCTAAAAATACCACTTCTGGTATTTTTAGTATATTTTTCTAGTATTTCTGGTATATAAAAATGCCAGTTGCTGCCCCTGGGGACAACAAGATGACTTGGGCCAATGTGGGGCTAGTTACAAATGCCTGGCTTCCAATAACACAGCAGCCAACCCTGGTATTGGGGGAGACATCCTTCTACAGATTATACCCAGAGTCTCGAAGACTACCCTGGTCAGGCTGCTTGCTACCCACAGGGCTCCCTCTTAGGAGATACCTGACTGCTTTTATATCTGCCAGCAGGAGCTGAATAGCTCTCAGAGACCTTGAGGAAGAAATACAATTATAATGTCAGATCCAGGCACCATTTTTTTCTGAAATTAACTAGGTTTAGAATGGTCTACTCTCATTTTTGCTGCTAGGAATACTGTCAAGGCTCTGTTGGTCACCATGGTACAGAAAGTGGATGGAATATGATCTGAGAGACTCTGTGTGTGTGTGTGTGTGTGTGTGTGTGTGTGTGTGTGTGTGTGTGAATAGAGGGGGAGATAGGAGAGATAGAAAGTATGGCTACCTAAACCTTCAAGGTCTCACCCATCCATTGATGGGAAACAGACATATTCTTGTCCTCATTTTCCTGCACAAGCCCATGAGCTTAGCTGAGTCATTCTGATGTATAAAATATATTTTCTGAAGCAGGTCTCTTTCCCTAATCCATAGCTCAACCCCTTGAGTCTCTCATGACTGACATCCTCTCCCAAGGCCCAGGGGGCTTCCCACCAGCTTCCATCGGTCCTGCTGGGTAGGACTCTCCTTCCCTCTTCGCAGCACAGATTTGGGGGCACCTCTTTCAGGATGACTAGATCAGCTGTCACTTGCCAACATCAGAATTGGTGTGGGAGGGTGGAAACAAAGGGGTGAGGGACAGAGTGTTTCAGGTTTTTAGTTTGGAAGTAAATGTGTTAGAAAGGTCTCTTCTGAGTGAGCTGGTTTTAAAGGAGCTGCCGTGGTTGAGCATTAGGAAGTGAGTATCAGGAATGAGAAGGTCACAGAGCCTGCTTCCAGGTGCCTACCTTGATCTCCTCAGGGCCTCTTCATCAGGGTCTTGCACTATGAGAGGGAAAATCACTGTTAAAAAGGCACCACTGGAAACAAAATTGGCATGAATTTGGGAAGTTAAGAATCCTACTCTCTGAACCCAAACGAGTCCTACACAGCCTGCCTTGGGCTCTTTCTGACCTGTACAGACACTAGTGGGCCCACAGGATGCCGGGGAACTAGGTTAAAGTGACTTTGTAGCCTTCTAAATCACCTCCAACCAGCCAACCACAGGCGAGCATGGGCCCAACCAGCATGTGGTGGACTCCCGAGGCCTACATGGTCATTCCTGCTTTGTTGCTATTAGCTGTGTGACTCTGTGCCAGCGAATCTCCCAACCTAGAACTCAGTTTCCTCTAATAATAATGGCTAGCATTTATGTAGCCTTTCAAGGTTTGTAATGTGCTTTATAGTTATTGTTTCATCTGAACCTTACAATAACCTGTAAGGTAGGTACCATTATTATGTTGATTTTATAGATGAGGAAACTGAGGCTAAGTCATTTGCTTGGGATCACACACTTCATAAATGTCAGAAGTCAGGCCTTCCAGACTGCAAGTCCAGGGTGTCTATATAAAATGAGGGGCCTGAATTAGGTAACATCGAAGGTCCCATCAAATATCACTTCCCAGTGGAAGTTCTACCACTGGGAAACAGGGAAGGGAATAAACATTTACTAAGTACCTATGATACCCTTGGCACTGTGCTAAGTGCCTTACAAATACCGTCACATTTGGTCCAGGATAATCTGCCAAATAGATTCTCATTTGACTCTAGAACGTTCTGTATGATGGATTAAGCCACTTCAGAACTTTGAGAGTAACACCTGATTACGGGGTGTCAAAAACCCAGCATCCCAGTTGGGGGAGAGAGACCAATTAAAGCCTGAGTCCCCAGTGGAGTTAGGGCTAGGTCCAGGGCTTTCAGCACTCAGCTAGGAGGCAGCAACAGTTGGCCCTGGTGTCAGTACAGTTGGTCATGGCCTTGAACATCATAATCATGAACAAGAGAAGAAATGACAAGTGCAAGCTTGATTTGACTGTGTCAAATGAAGGGAATCCAAATACACAACTAAAGAGGGATTTTCCTTAGAAGCATCTTGGCCTGGGAACAAGTCCCTTATTGCTTTGTCACACTGGTGAGGCTGTGTGAAGAGCCCAGAAGGCTGCCTACTTTCTTCATCTAACCTCTGTAATTGCCCTCTAGGAGGAGAGAACAAGCCAGGGGGAAAAGGCCTGGGCCAGTCAGTATTTGCAAGGCTGCATTCTGAGCAGGGAGAATTGTTGGCTAGCAGCTCAGCATGGTAACAATGCCTTCTGGTGTGGAGCTGAACTCCAGCACCCACCCTATTTTTGTGTAGTGGAAAGAGTGATGGACTTTGAATCCCAGTATCTAGGTTCAAATATCACCTTTGCCACTTATTCCCTGTGTGATCCTCAGCAAGTTAGTAAATCTCTCTGTACCTCAGTTAGCTTTTCTGCCAAATGAAGGCCATGGCCTAGCTGACTTCTCAGACCCCTTCTGGTTCTCCATGTCACATGTGAGCCACTTACTGAATTCCGTGCCAGTCATCTGCGCCAGGATTCGGAAGGAGCGCGATTGTAGGTTGGAGGAGCGGCGGGTCCACTCATCCATTTCATCTTCAGGCTTGTTCTGGTTCTTAATCACAGCCTGATACACAGGGGAAGCACTGTCTACTGCAAGATCTTTAACGGGGATGTTACTGCAATGCAGAAAGAGGGCATTGGCAAAGGGCTCTGGCTCACTCCCTGCACTTTTTTCTTAAGAAAAAGAAGAAAGAATTCCAACCCCCCCAGATGCAACCAAGGGAAAAATGGATTATTTTGTGAAGACGTTTTACAAAGTGATTGACACATAGGGAGAAGACAGCACTCTGGAGGGCTCTGGCTGGGTCATTGGCGCTCAGTCCTGCTCATCCATTAGAATTTTTTCTCCCTTTCTCCCATCGTGGGAGATCAGTCCATGCAAGACCCAACACCATGTAGTTATTGGGAGCTGATCAGACCAGTTTGGAAAGCTAAAGAATCACCGGGTGCAGTGGAGAAAAGAGGCATTCTGGAGTATTGCTCAGCTCAGTCCTGGGAGCAAGACCATTGGGAGGAGAAGAAAGTTGGACCTCCCTCTCTCTGAAATCTCTTTGGAAGCCTTGATGCTGGGGAACACCCAGGCAGCCAAGACTAAGGCTATACTCTCCCTTCCCCCTTTACCCAGTAGAATTAAGCACTGATCAAAGGAGGTGACTGCCCATCAGTGGCAAGGATGTTTTTAAAGCCTTGATGAAAAAGGTTTGATGGCGACTTAAGTGGCCCTGCCTGATGCTAGTGACCCTGTACTCCAAGGCCAAGGCTAGAAAAATATAGGGTGTGGTTAGAGCAAGAATCATGTTGATGAACTGGGTTCTACTCTTTCTAATTGCCAGGAGCTCAGGAATCTACCCTTTGAGAGAAGCTTCTAATCTAGAGCTGAGAAAGCAACACAGTGAAAGTACTAGCTTCAGAGTTGAGGGCCAAGGATTCAAATCCTGTCTCTGACATTTACTGCCTGTGTGACCATAAGTAAATTTCTTAACCTCCTTTAGCCTTGGTTTCCCTAACTGTAAAATGAGAGGGTTAGACGAAATAGTTTTTGAGGTTCCTTTCTTCTCTTAATGTATGAGTCTATGATTGTCAATGTCCCCCACCCTGTCTCTCTTGAACAGTGGTACTCCATGGCTCATTGGAGGGATGGAATCATGGAGAGGCTTGGTGACACATCCTCTGGGCTGAACTGGGGCCTGGTTTGAGTTTGACCACTCTGTTGACTTTTTGGGCTTAGGGTATTTTGGAAATTCCCCAAATGTCATGAGCTGGATAGGGCTAGAAGTTTAGAATCAGCCCAGTACTGGTGGATTACCTTTGCTCAGTCAACTGCTGATATTTCCAAACTGTATTCAAATCAAAGAGTCTAGATTTGGCTCCCTGTCATCCCCTACGTGCCTATGACTAACCCTGAGCGGTTGGTCCCACTTGGCTAAGCATGGAAGAAATATGGCACCAATGGCCATTGAGGGGACTTGGCCAGAGAGTGAGTAAGCACCACATTGAAAAAGAATAAGGAGTCCTTTTAATCCACAACGCTGTCAGATCCTACTTCAACAAATAGCCAGGCCTAAGTCCTAGTATGAATAGCACACATCTTGAAGTTTCTCAGACTCCTAGTGTGAATTGTCAACATATGAGCAGATTTCTTCATTCTGATAGAGGAACAGGAAGTAGCCAGGCTTTGCAGGGCACCTTCCTCATCACCAGAGTTTACCATGAGACTTGGCTTTTGAGATGGGAGGAGCCCAGGAGCTGGGCCTAGTTGTACGCACTGAAGAGCAGTGGCTCCAATGTCCAGCTGAGGAAAGGAAAACTCAGCCCCAAACTGGGATATGGCTGCCTTGCTCTGGATTTTCTGCTGAGTTTCCTGCTGGCATCTGAATCTACCTTATGTTCCTGCTGGCCCTGAGTGTGGCTGGCACAAAATGATGGCTGTTATGTTTGGGGCCAATTGGAAGCCAAACAAAGAAGAAGGAAAAGCAGATTCTGTCTGACATGAAGGAAGATCTTGCAGCCTTGATGCACCTTCCCCCAGATTCGTGGCAGATAGTCCAGACTGAACTCAAATACCACACAGCAAGGCAGGTGTGGGACTGTTCCTATCAGGGCTAGGAAACCTTGTCTCTGGACTCATAATCAGAGAGTTGTGTCTTTCAATATGAATAGAAGGGTCCATCTTGGCCCTCACCCCTCTGGTCTCTTAGTTTCTTCTCATCTTTGATGGCTTCATTTTTACCTGTTAGGTTTTTACAATCAAGCTTTTTGCTTAAAGGTTAGATAAATGGGACACTGTGAATTCCAGGACATGAGAAATGAACCCTCCGCCCTTCCAAAGACTCAGAAGACCCCCAAAGGTCCTAAAATGTTTTCTTTGGGATCAAAGACATTAACTGAGTCTCCAGCTGAGAAAAGTAGGGGAACTGAAATGTTCAGCTAAATCAGTGCTAAACTGTATTATTTGTGCTGGGAGAATTAGAACTAAGTCAGGGAGTCAGAGTTCTGTTGTATTAGAATACAACAGGTTTGGAGAAGAGCAATATTGAGAAATGTCCAACACTAAGCTTCTTAAAGATGTGTCAAAATATTGCAATTCAGGGAAATAATTTGGACAGATCAACCACTGGGCTCCATGCAGCACCCCATACCTGCCTTTGGTTCAACTAAGGCAGGGCCCAATTCAGTTCAATGCAACCCAGTTCACAGTTCTCAGAGGCTTCTCAACTAAGCTTCCAGAATCATCTTAATAAATAGTTTCCAAGCCACAGAACAAGAATGTCCATTCTGATTGCTAGGGAACTTCAAGGCCTTTGTAATGCAAGTGTTTTCTTATGCTAAGCAGTGGCCAGAGAATTCATCTTTGAATCCCTCCCTCCCTCCAACCATCATTTGAAAGAAGCTCAACTTTCACCTTCACCTTCTCCAGGCAATCTGCCCTGAGCCTCTCACTCTCATCCCAGCTGATAAAGGACTTTTTGGCCCATTAGATACTCCCAATGTATTTACTATGGCTTATGGTGGATTTGAACTTTATGTGTTTTTATCGTATTCCCTTACTAGACTGTAAGTGACCATACACACTAGGTGCTTCATAGATATTAAACTGAATTGAAGTATGTGTAACCTTGGGTAAGTCACTCTGAGTCTGAGTCTCTCTCTCTCTCTCTTATAAAATGAAAAGCTTGTTAAGATGATGTCTAAGTTCTCTTCCAGATGATAATTCTGTACTTAATAAGACCTTACTTACTAAGATCTTACAGATGGTAATCCATTGAGTTTCCCTTCCACTGACCTTACCATGCTAGCTTCTTCAGAGCCCTTTCCCACAGGGAAAGATGATAGCTTAACCTCAAATAGGCAAGGCCTTCTGAGGGTACCTCATTTCATCCAAAGACAGCTGCCCCCTCAAGAGGTTAGGATCTGATCCCCTCTGTTATGGGGAGCTCCCCTCACACAAGACTGGCAATAACTCAGCCCAGTTAAGGGACGACCCCTGGAGAGAACCCAGATTGTGCGCTTCAATTCTACAGAATCTATGGAGGCAGATATTCACACAATCCCGTCGGTAAGACCAGCAGGGTCAAGTCTGCATGGTTTCATGACGAAGGTTACCATTCCCATTTCCCTGAGCTCTGAGTCAGGGAGCAGGCGGCGGGTGACAACTACCTTGGGGACAAGGCCCCAGACCTTGTCTCTGTACTCGTCATCGAACCCTCCAGACCAAATCCCCACACAGTTACCCAGTCAAAAGGAGCAGGCAGGCAGGCAGGCAGGCAGACAAATAGACAGACTTGGGGAGGGAGAAAGATGCATCTACTTACACAAGTGGTGATTCTCTGCCGGGCAGGAGATGAAAACCCAGCATTGAGGGAATGGTTTCCATCAAGAAACAGAGGGGGGTGTAGAGCACACAACAGGGCAAGGTTAGTATCAGAAATGAGTTACAAGAGGAAGAATTGAATAAAGAAAGGAGAGAAAAAAAAAAGAAAAGAAACATCAATGAGGAAAAAACCAAGTTAATCAACACCGACTATCCGAAATAAGCGCAGTAGACTCAGTACACTGGAGGCAGCATTGTGCTTTAGGTGTCAGGGGATCTGGGTTCAAGTCCTGGGTTCTGACACTCAATCACCACGTTTTATGTTTTAATACTTTTTCCAAAAGGTAGCTTAGTGTTACAGAAAGAATGAGAGACCTGGGTTCAAATCCGTCCTAAGATACTTACTGGCTGTTACCTAGGAACATGACAACCTCTCAAAACCTCAGTTTTAGATCTGTAAAATGGGCATAATAATATCCGAAGTATTTACTTTGTAGTTCTACTGCTTGTGAAAAATGTTTTGCAAACCTTAAAGAGTCATAGAAAAGTGAACTTTTGTTGCATTCCTTTGCTTTTATTAAGGCTTTGTTTTCTCATTTTAAAAAATGAGACTAACAATACCTGTCCCAACTACCTCAAAGGGTGGTGAGGGAAATGCTTTGCAAACCTCCAGGTACTCTCCAAGTGTGAGTTACTGTTATATTGCTTTACCTCTCACCTGCAGGTTCTTCATCTGTAAAATGGGGCAGTACCTACCTCAAAAGGTCGAGAAACGGCAGGTAGGCAGCACAGTGAATAGAGCACTGGCCCTGGAGTCAGGAGGACCCGAGTTCAAATTTGACCTCAGACACTTGACACTTAACTAGCTGTGTGACCTTAGGCAAGTCACTTAACCCCAATTGCCCTGCCTTCTCACCTCAAAAAAAATTTTTTTGAGAGGGTCCAATAAGGTAATGGATGGAAATCACCTTGTAAATTGTAAAGCCTCCTATGAATGTCTTTTCTCATTGGGAGCAGAATATTAGCTCTAGAAGGATTATGTTGAAAATGAAGCATGAGGTATCATTTTCTCCCCACATGAACAGCACCCCAAAGGGAAGCCTTTCATGTGAGCACTAAGCGTAGTGCTCAAGTAGATAGGAGACAGTTAATAAGTGCTTGTTGACTTGACTTGACCAAGATTTTAACCATCTTTTCTTTGGAACAAGCCCTGAGGTTGAGAAAGAGGGGAAAGGCTTAATGGAAGGAAGGGAGTTGTTAGCACCCATTCATGGTCTGATAGAGGAGTTGTCAGGCTCAAAGGGCAAGCCTTGTATTCTGAGACACAACCAAAAGGGGGAAAGACATGGAGTTAGAGACCAGTGTTTCAGTCCTGGCCCTGGCCCTTGTCATCTGTGTCACCTGAACAAGCCACTTAATCTCTCTCTGCCTCAGTTTCCCATGCTATGAAATAAATTGGTAGTTTGGGTTGTATGACCCCCCTGAGGACCTTTGCAATTCTAAATCAATGCCTCTGTGATTCCCTCAGTTAGGTTCAAACTTTCTGCTACAGAAGCTGGACTCCTGCAAAGCTACCAGATATTTCTTCTACTCCCCCTCCCACAGACACGTCCAGGCCAGCTTCTCTCTCTCTCTCTCTCTCTCTCTCTCTTTCTCTCTCTTTCTCTCTCTCTCTCACACACACACACACACACACACACACACACACATATATACACATATATATATATATATATATGAAGTGTGTGTGTGTGTGTGTGTGTGTGTGTGTGTATATACAGGGGTTGGTAAAATGTATAACGTAACCTAGATAATGGTAGTGGAGGGCAGGGAAGGCGAGGAAATGGTTTGTTTTTTGGCCCCTTCTACTGTCCCCTAGCCCACATGTTTTTTTGAATTCAGACATTGGAACCAACATTTAAAAATTTTCTCTCTTGATTTGTAGGAATATTAGGGTATGCTACTATCCAGGAGAGGACAGAGGCATAACCCTCCTGCACCTAAATGGGTAATTGTCCAGTTTTGAAAATTTACACACTGATCAACTTTTCAATGGTTGGATGGAAAACGGATTAAAGAATGCAGAGAGTCCATTCTCAGGGTCCCTCAAAAATGGGGCTAGGCAGCGAGATTTTGGATGTTATCCTGTTCCATATTTTCTCTGTTACACCAACAATTGTTGTACCACCAACCTACTGGCTGAGCCTGCTCTTTAAGACAGATTGCTACTTGGGGTGATCAGTATTGCACAAAGAAGGAATCCTTTCACAGCAGAAAACCCCTGCTCTGTACTGTTTCCAGAGTTGCCTTTCTACTCTTGATCTAAGCCCGACGAGGTAGAGAAATGAAGTAGTAGGTTACTTTCCATCTCAAGTGTATAAAAATCAGGGTAAATAAGAAAAAGAGGGAGAAAACTGTGCTTAGACAGAGCCCAAGTCCCACAGTGCATGGAGGGTTCTCCACAAGCTCTCTGAGATGGTTAGCTCTGGTCTGGGGAGTTTGTCCTCTTTGCCTCCGTTCCCACCCCCTCCGCCAAATTAAAAATCTATGGGGATTTGTCCTTCTCTAAGAAAACATTCAGAGTTTCAAGAGAATGTCTGGAATCAACACGCTAATAAGCTGGTCTTGCCTCTTAGGAGTTTGGGATTGAGACTAATCAAGTTGTGAGCTACAATGGTGGTACCCCAAATATATTCCCTTCCCCTGTTAGCAGGAAATCAAGAGATTTTTCCTTTGATTTCTAAGATGATCTTCCCTGGAGTTTTTCAACAATCTACCTACAGAAAACCCAAGGACTAGGAAAAGTTGTGAATGATAAGACAGCCCAGTGACCCCAAGAGATTCCTAGGAAGTCTTCCTGTTCACCTTTTCCCCTTCTCTCATTCTCTTTTTTCCTCATCTCTGCTAACACTTACTGCCAAAACATGCAGAGAAAGAACAGATTTGTTCTTGATGGCTGTGGGGCCAATGGGAAGAGGGCAGAGCCACGAAGTCATGTGAGGAGACTAAGGAATTCTCAGCTCCCAGCCTACCAAAGGCCCCAGGGACTAAAGGGGGGCTTTCAGATAGAACTCTCAAATCAAAGACAAAGGAGAAGGGGGCCCGAGGTCAAGAGTAAATATCACTAGGTGATCCTGAGACATATAATCATTCTTGTCCTGATTGCCATCCACAAGGGACACAGACTCACCCTGACCAAATGGTGCTTGGCTGGCCCTTTCTGGACAGGGAGACAATTGAAAGGCTATCTGTCAGAAGACAGTCTCATGAATAGGTCCCATTGGTGATCACTGGCTCTGTAGCAAGATGTTATTTCTGGCATGGATAAAGAGGTCAAGATAATATTTGCCCCAGTGGTATTCAGGCTCATAACTGGTCACCTGGTCAGGTGCTTTATTCTGGCCTCTGCGGTTGTCCTGTATTTTAAGCATATTGTGATGACGCATTTGTGTTCCTTTCTGCATCCCCTTTGCCAGGCATATTTCCTGGGGGTGACTTCTGTAGCTCCCTCTGACTTTACTACAAACAGATATGACCTTGCTCAAATGACTTAACCTTCCTGGGCCTCGGTTTCCTCATCTGCAAAATGGTGAGTGACCTCTGACAGCCCTTCCAGTTCTAGGGCTATGATCCTCCAGTGCTCTTCAGGCTCAAGGTCTTCCAAGACCTGTTCCAGGCAAAGGTACAGTAGGAGCACCTTAGGCTAGGAAAGGGGACAGGCACGGCACAGTGGGGGTCAGGGTCTTACCCGCTGAACTCACTGCCCTGAGCTTGGGCTTGGCCAGCAATGGCATCCATGATGGCATCCTGTGAGTACATGCTGATGGGCGTGTTGTACTGGGCATGGATGATGGTGGCCTTGCCCCCAAGCCCCTTCACCTCGATGGGCTTGTGGGTTGACAGGGCAGAGTCCTTCAGGGCACTGGGATTGAAGCGTTCCTGGTACTCCGCACTGGGGGGAGGAGAAGGGAAGAGAGAACATGGGGGTAGGCAGAGAACAAGAGGCAAAGAAGGGAGGGAGGAGGAGATAAGAAAACAAGGAAGGACAGAGGATCTAGCATTAGATAGAAAATCAAAGAAAGGGTAATGAGCCAGCTGGTGAGAGATATCTTACAAAGCAAAGACACTGGAGCCAAGTGGTAAAGGGTCAACCAACTAGGCTTGATCATGGAAGGGGGCAGATGGGCGAAGAAGGTAGGGGAGAGGCTACCCAACTTCTCACCAGTGGAGAGAGGGCATCTTAACAGAATGCACACCCAGCTCCTGCCATGGTCCATGGTACAGAGTAGGCATTTAATCGATGTTTGTGTACTGAAGTGAATTGGATTGGCTCTACCTTGGGGTTGGACTTGCCTAGGAAAAAGGTGACTATCTTGGCTGCCACCAACAGGTCTTCTTAGCTTGATTCCAATGCAAGGAAGCCTGGAATGTCACCAACTCCCAAGGGCCTCCCTCATTGTCCTAGAATGAACTGGATAAGCCCAGGGAGGCTGTGCGTGCCTGTAGGATTCCTATGCCCGTAAGGCTCTGTCAGATATCTCACTTTGCACAGACCTGGCATCGGGGATGGGGAAGGATAAGGACGAGAACAAGGACCACTTGTGTGGAGACAGACGGACAGACAGAAGAGCAGACAGACTCAGCCCAATCCATGCCATCCAAGGCCCAGAAGCAAAGAGCATCCCTGCCATGTCCTGTACTGGAGAAATGGGGGGCTCCACTCTCCTCAGTGAGAGTGGCTCCGATCTTTAATTCCTCAGCATTCTTGGCCATCTGAGAGGCTCTTGAAGGGGCACTAGTTCAGCCATGGACTTCAGGAGGGTTTGTTGTGTTTCTCTTGGCTCCTTCTGAGGATCCTTCTTGTTTCTCTGGCAAGGACCCTCTGTGCAGATCAGAGCAAAGACCCTATCCATGTAGCAGGCAGCAAGCAGCTTCGTCCAGCCCCACTTTCCCAAAGGCCAGATCTCCCTGGCTTCTACTCTCCCAAAGACCCCAGTATGGCTCCCTGGTTTGTGGTCTAGGGATAAGTTATGTGCTCCATAAGGGTGGCTTGTACCCGGAGCTTCTCCCCCAGGTACTCAGACCCTCATGTTTGAAGGCCATGTGCCTGGGGATAGCTGACTTTGCGGGAGGGACACATTCAGGTACATGCAGTACAACTTGGCCAAGAATCCATGAAAAGGATGAGATTTCTGGAATGAGTGAGCTGGTCTGACTTCAAGAAGCCAGAAGAAGGAAGAAGGCCTGACCGAGAAGAGGAAATTGGGGTGAGGGACTAAGGGAAGATGGAGCCTCTTTGTGGAGGGAGAGGAGGGGATAGGGACCCAACAAAGAAAGCCAATGACGTGGTCAGTGATATGGACAGCAGCCCACTCCTGAAGCCAGCCAGGCATGGCAGAAACACGGCAGGAAACACAGTCCCATGCAAGCCACCCTCCTGCTCCACACAGAACACAGTAAAACAGACCTTTCCTGGCACATGTAGAAACCTATTCACACATGTATAAGGATATGTTCCTGTGTATACAGGACAGTGAATGGGAATGTGTGTGTGTGTGTGTGTGTGTGTGAAGGCATATATGCCTGTGTATAAAAAGTATATGATGTGTGTATGTATATGCATGAGAGCCTATGAATGCTTTATTTTTAATTTTTTTTTTATTTACTCATTTACTTTTAATTTACAAGATTCAGTTCCACAATCACTTGAGTTTCAGATTTTCTCCCCTCCCTTCCCTCCCCCCCCATGGTGGCGTGCAATCATGTGCCTATGAATGCTTTAAATGTAGATCATGTGTACATGGGCGTGTCTACTTGTGGAGTGCTTGTATGTCTATGTGAGCTGAATGTTGTGTCTAGAGATAATTGAGAATATGTCTGTGAGCATACAGATGGTATTGAGGGCATATGTGTGCGCGTGGACAGGCGCCTTTCCATGTGAGGACATATGTATGCATGTTTGTGTCTAGTTGTGTACCTGTACTGTGTATGCACTACACACAGTTACGCAAACACATCAAGACCTCACACGTGTTTGCTCACACATGTCCAGATTCCTGTACAATGCTGTCCCATAGAGACATGCAAACACCACCCATGTACATCCAGATGCTTTCGCGTGCACATATCCACACGTTCACATGCTTTCATATACACACACTTCAGTTCGATACTAACTTGGCAGGAGAGTTGGCTATAACCTGGGGAAAAGAGCAGACAGAAGGAACAGAGAAGTCAGAGAAAGGTCTGAGTTAATTGTGGGATGATGGCTGCAACAGAGAGAGACAGAATCCAGAAACCCCAGACTTGATTCTGGGCCCTGGCTGATACTGGGCCCTCAGGTTTTATTCCTGAGTGTTGGTGGAAAATTGGCCTAGGGGCTGGAGACACTGGGACATGTGATGACAGTTTGCAGTTCTCCATCTCTAACCAATCCTGCCCCGCTTATCCCTAGAGAAGACCCCATCCCTCAGTCCATTGGGCAAAGGAGAATCAACAACACTGAGGTGGGATTGGGGAGGAGGGGATGTGGCTAGTAGGGGGTTGCTGCAACCCCGGGAACCTAGACTAGCTGTCATAGGTGACCACTGGGCCCAGGGCTGTGAGGTGAGGGGAAGGAATATGTTTGGTCCCTTTAATACCTTTCCAGATAGATCAAATACCCTACCTCTACCCCCATCCCCATACCTGTGATACCTTTAGAAGGTCCTTGCAGAGACATTCCAAGCAGGGAGTTCCCCCAACCTGAGCTCCTAGGGAGGATCTCAGAGGAAGGCATGGGAGCTATTGACCACTCACGTTTCTACAACATTTAGTTTACATTATACTTTATAGACTTTATCTCACTGGATGTTTTTCCTTACAGCAACCCTGGGAGGCTGGTATGACAGATATGAGGCCCATTTTATAGGTGAGGAAACAGTTTCTGAGAGGTTGAGCAACTAGGCCTTAGTCATGGGGCTGATAAGAGGTGGAGTTTGAACCCAGGTCCAGAACCCTAACTAGGGCAAGGATAGCTAGGCTTTTCCCTAAGGCACCAAAAGGTGGCATTTAGAGGGTGTTGACAGCACCCACATTTCAGTTAGAAGGTAGAAACAGCTGAGCCTAGGACCTGTTTAATAAGATAATGAGTTAAAATGGGAAGTGACCATATAGTGGGCTTCTTGGTCCCCTCCTGCACCCTGGAGGAATCCCCCACCCCCTCCCTCCCAGTGTCACTGTCTTTCCTCCCCAGACAGAGGCTGGGCACATAGTAGAACTGGGAAAGGTCACCCCAGCACCCTCTTTCCACCTCACTAACCTCACCCCTCAGACTTAGAGGCCTCTATGCCAATGAACGTGGTTGGCCTCTAGCCAAGTGGGCCACCAATGCCCCAAGAGCTGCCTCCCCATCTCCAGTGCCCCCTCCCTCCACCTCAGGTTCGAGACCTCTGTGGGGCAAGACCCACTCAGAACCATAGTTTGAGATTCCAACTGATGAGCTGACTTTTTGAAAATCAAACACCAGGAAGATGAGTTAATTCAAAACAAAAGATATTGAATCAAAGTAAAAAAAAGTTCCCCAGGAAACACAAGGGATGCATTGAGTATGTGAAGAGTCCTTGGGGACTTGGTGTCTTCTCAGGTAAGCTTGGCTCCCTCCCTTCCCCTGCTCTGCCACCTGAGATCACCTAACAGGTGAGGCCCCTCTCTCTGACATGGGAAGCTTTCTAGATTGATAGGCCTGAGAGCAAGAAGGACCTTGGAGATTCTCTGGTCCTACCTTTTCACCTTAGAGGTGAGAAAACTGAGGCCTGAAGACATTGTGACTGTAGGATCACACAGAAGGGAGACTGGAACCCAGGTCCTCTGGCTTCAGACCCAGGATTCCTTCCATTCCTTAATGTCTTCAGATGGCTTTGGCTAGGAGGACTCTAGAATGGGGCTGAAGCTTAAAGCTAGAGAAGGCTGGGGGTGGGGTGGGATTAGAAGACCTCCCCTGTCTAGACTCCATGGAAATTTCATGCATTCCTATCTTGGCAATGGGGACAAAGGGAGAGACAGAGAGAGACAGACAGACGGACACAGAGAGAGAGAGACAGAGACGGAAAGACAGAGACAGAGAGAAAGGAGAGAGAGAGACAGAGAGAGAAAGATGTTCAAGGGAAGGAGGGAGGAGGAGAGAGAGAGAGAGGAGGAGAGAGAGAAAGAGAGAGAGTGAGAGAGAGAGAGAGGGAGGGAGGGAGAGACTTGGTTGAAGAGGGCAGCAGGTCCTAGTCGGAGCAGAGCAGGTCCATGGTACAATCTGGAGATTGTCTTAAAATATCTCCTTCACCCACATGTCACTGTTTCTTAAATTAGAATCACAGAGTGGGAAAGGGTGGGGTGATCAGCTCCTCAGACCGAGGTCATCTAGTCCAAGCCCTTCCAGAAGCATCTACAACACTCCCCACTAATGCTCATGAAACTTTTGGTGAGTTCTATTTGCAATGTGGAGCTCACTACCTGTCAAGGTAGATCAAAGACCAAAGACCAGGTCTGGAGCAGGAAGGCCCCCAGAAGCCACTGACTGCATTTAACTCTTTCATTTTACAGGAGAGGACAAAGAGGCCCAGGGGAGCAAAGGTAGAAAGCATCAGAGGTAAGATTTGAACCCAGAACCTCTGATCCCAAAGCCTTTTTACTGCACCACACTACCTCCTGTTTTACAGATGAGAAGGCTGAGGTCCTGAGAGGGGAAATAAGCCCTTTCCACTAGCTTGCCACCACCTTCTTTGATGTATCCTTCATCGTTCATTACTGTCTATTCTGGACTCCTCCTTCATGGCTCAGACCTCCCTGGGAGGGCTAAGTCACTCCACCATCTCAGGATCAATTAATTTAGCAGGAACTAAGAAGGACGGGCAACATGGAGGGTGGAAAAAGTGAAGAATGGCCAAGAGGGTGCCTCCTGAGATTTGCTGAGGACTTGGACCTTGTGTGTGCGGAGCCAGCCGGGCCTGATAAGGCTCTCTCTGCCCGTCCGTGCTGCTTGGAATGTGACTGCTAATCATGGTCCCACCCAGTTTCCTAGACCCAGGTGCTGATATCACACTGGCGGTTCTGTTTGATATTCTATCACCAGGGAGCTGAACCCCATGGTTTCATCCCCACCCTGGCACCGATCCCCTAATATGTCCCCAGACACTCCGAGTCAAGAAAATTCCATCTGCCCTCTGAACCCTGGATGAGACCAAAAATATCTTCAAGCTGAGATATTTTAGGAAGGAGCTATGGTCCCTTTTCCATTTTAGGCATGTGCTGGGCATGGAGCATCTGATCCAAGAAACATTTGGTCAGAACTCTGGACTCCAAAGGAGGTGGTGAAGCCCCTTCCCCAGGACTAGAGCATCAGCCTGCACATTGGGCTCCCCTCCTCTGCCCCTCTCACCCTGAAACAGTCCAGCAGGTCTCTGGAGCTCTGGAGAGGAGACCCTGCTGTTCCTACCACTTCAGTGTGACTCCCCTCGCATCCAAGTCACCAGAGTCAAACTCAAGGATGGGTCAGAGTTAACACATTTATACCAATTTCTCAGCCACCTGCAGGATTCCATAAGCATAGAAATGAGAAGCAGTTATTAATTCTGAAGCCTAGGAAGGGTAAAGGTCCTGCCCGAGGGCACACAGGTCAGACCGTATCAGTGGTGGGATGCAGTCCCTTAACCTGTGACTCCAAAGATGGTGCTTTTCTCGTTGTGAGCAACTTGTGAGTTGGAAATATTTTATTTGTTCCTTATCTTCATTGCCTAGCACAGCGCCTGGTCCAGAGTTGGCATTTAATAAATGCTTGTTGGCTGATGAATGGATCCCATGTAAGCCTGGAGAATGAGCTCTCTCATGGCCCCCTAAGGAATTTTCTACCCCATGATATCCCCCGTTACCCATAACCAGTCAATGGATGAGCAGTTATTAGGCACCTATCATATTCTAGGACTGGGGTTAGAAATGCTATAAATGAAACAATCCCTCCTGACAAGGGTCTCACACTGTCATCACCCCCATGACTGGGGACTTGTCATTCTACCATCCCTAGGTCCCCACCAGACCCCCATGGTGAATGTGTGGATGTGTCTGGAGGGATTTGTGGGGAGGGGGCTGCCACCGTTCCCTGGTCATCATTTGCTTTGCTGTTTGGTCCTTCCTCTTTAAAAGAAAGAATTTTAAAGCGGTGAATACCATAATGTTCCAGCACGCTCAAGTATCAGAGTGATCCAACCCCATAGTATAGATCAGCCCCTAAACTTGTGCACCAAAAACCCTTTGCACACACCCTTGGACCAACAGCCACAGAAAATCTGGCATGAATGATGTTTCCTTAGGCACCACCTAACCAACCAATCCCTAGAGAGGAAGAGAAGGTCTCTGAGTGATCCACCAGACCATGGTCAGCTACGTGGGCACCACAGCTTCTCTCAGTCCACAGCTCTAGCCAAGGCCAGGGTTACAAAGAATGAAACAATCCCTGCTCACAAATTAATTTCACTGGAAAAAGCACAGGCTCTGTGTTCAAATCTCATCTCTCAAGCTCACTACTTTGCCTGCTCTCCTCTCTAGAAGCTGAAAGACCTAAAGAAATATGAAGGCTCAGTGTCATGGTTTTACATGTCTTTGTAGACCAGCACTTAGCATAGTGCTTAGCACATAGGAACTTGCTGACCAACTGACTGGCTGACTGACCAGGCCAGACTGCTCTAGCCCTGTTCCCAGCAAGAGATGAAAGCCATCTCAGCTAAGAGAGCACTTAGACCTTTAGGAATCTTCTAGCAGAGGAAAAACAGGAATCAATATTCACATATTCAATCAAATCATTATCTAATTCTTCCTTCTGGCCAGGTGGACTCTAGTTTAATCCTACTACAAAATGACTCATTTCTCCCTCATAGGATCAAAGATTCAGAATCTGAGGAGACCTAAGAAACCAGAGTCCAGCCCCCTCATTGTACACATGAGGAAGTGGAGGCATCGAGAGGCTGGATGCCTTGCCCAGGGTTTTGAACTCTGGTTTTCCTCATTCTAAGTCCAACCACCTAGCCACCATCACATGCTGCCTCTCCTCCAGACATTGTCCACCATGCTCCCCCTTTCTGGTTTAAGGATATATATCTGAGCCTTTCTCTTCAATATATGCTGGTATTTCATCACCTCTTTGGTCAACTCTGTTGCTTTTGGAATAGAGATAATTTGTCAGGCTGAGTCAGAAATCCTTTGCCTATCATCCAAGGCCTTCCAAAATTTAGCCCCAATGTTCTTTTCTGGGTTTATGTCCCACAACACCCCAACAGGAGCCCTGCACTCCAGCCAGGTCACTCTTCACGGTTCTCTACATACGTCATATTCATGCTTATGTCTGCTTTGACCTGTGACATTTCCCCAGCCTGCAGTGTCTTCCTCACTCCTTACCCCTCTTTTGCTAATACACTGAGGGCCTACAGCATTGCCTGCTGCAGCAGAGCAAGGAGCTGGGGTAGCTATCCCTACCATTAAGCTGAGCTATCCAGGAGCCAGGCAGAGCCATAGATGACTCCTTTCACTGATGCACAGGGTAGCTCCCTTCATAACAATTTCCTTTGACCTACTCTGGGCTGACTTTGTTTTGGACCATGGTTAGGCTGAGAGTTCCATCCTAACTCTCCTCATGAACTCTTGTTTGAGTTGACCTGGTACTATGTTTACTCTTTTGGATTATACTTTTTTCTTTAGAGGGGTACTCTCTCTTTTAAAAAAAAATTAATTAGACATTGGTCTAGGGAGTTCTCAGTGATTAGCTCCCTCTACCAATGCAGGTAGAGAGTTGTCTGGAGCACTTGTCCAGCTGGTATATACAATAGATAGGGACAGAGATCAGACCTGGGAATTTCCTCAGATGAGGAAGTCCCCCTTGCCAGATGAGGTCAGCAGCATCACCTCTACAATTTACAAACTTTGGAACTTGCCTAAAGCAGAGACAGCAAACTGAAATAGAAAAGGATTTCTGAGCTGCCCATATTATCTTAGAAAACCACAAGTTAAATCATCTATGTTGTATTGTATTTCTGTTTATCGACAAACATTTCCCAATTACATTTTAATCTGGTTCGACTTGGTCACAGGTTTGACACCTCTGGCCTAGAGCACTTTGAGGTAGTGACTTATCTAAGGTCACACAGTCAGCATGTGTCAGAGGCAAGATTTAAGGGAATCAGGTTTTATCAGTAATGGGAATTACTGATGCAGCAACTCATTGATAATGTAGAGCCATATGGAGATATGGAGAAGGCAAGGGACATGGCCATGGTCACACAGCTAGCATCTCTGAAAGGCAGGACTTGAATCCAGGCTCTCCTGATTCCAAGATTAGCCTTCTATCCACTATTCTACTCTGGCAGCAGGCACTGGTAGTAGGCACAAGACTCTTCACTAGGTCTGACTTGAACGCCGTCCTGCCGAATGGACTAAAAAGCATTTGCCTCTCAAAGTCAACACAGCAGGACCTAACCAGAGCACCAAGGACCCAGAGTTCCCTTGTGGAGTTAGGAGTAAGCAGTGATGTAGCTTGTGGGGTCGCTGAATAGGTGGAGAGGAGAGTACCTACCCTCTTGGAGGTTCTGTACCCGGAGCCTTCCCTCTGAGGCTGAGCTGATACATCTCAGCCATCTCCCTCAGCGTTTCTGCCGAGTACAGGCCAATGGGGTTGTTATACTGTCTTGGTTGCCTGGAGCCCATTTGCACCTTGGGGCTCAGACTGTCAGAGCTCGCCTCTGGATTTGCCTTCGACCCTTGGCTCCCTCTTGGAGGTGAAGGCTCCGAGGTCACCATGTGGGAGGAGATGATGGTGGCCTGAGAGGAGGAACTAAAGGTCTGATGGACCTCCTGGGTGCTGAGGGTCCCTAGGCCTGTTCCATTGGTCACCCCTGGGGTGGAAGGGCCCACCTTGGAGCTGGGAATAGAGCTTAAAGCTGCCAAGTTGCCATTCATCTCCGAAGCAGGGTCCTGGAGCAAGGGAGCCACCATGCAAGGGGGCAGGGGCAGAGGGAGGGGGCAAAGAAAAAAGAGTCATCAGAGAGACACAAGCATTCCTCCATTGTGAATGTGGCCATCTGTAACATAAGGGATAGTGTTATACAGCCCAGCTGCCCTCACACCCTCGGTGCTCAGACCCCTTTGTTCAGGCTTCCCCATTTTATCCCCTTAGCAAGGGAGAACCTGGAATAGAAAAGCTGTTTGTGGGATGTTGCCAGCCCCGTCAGGCTGATAATTGGGATATCTCCTCACATCCTCTGAGCTGGTTTGCACCTGAATAAAGAAGCAAGGAAACAGTTTTGGAAAAATCAAATGCAGCTAAGCCCATGCCTGAGGATTCAAGGGTGGGGGCCAAGGAGGGAGAGTAGGTTGTCCATAGTGGGATCATCCTAGTGATCCTAGCTAGATCTGGCTATAGTGGGGACTTTAGAGGCCAATTAGTCCAACACTATCATTATACAGATTAGGAAAACAAGGCCCAGGGAGATTAAGAGATTTGTCTAAGGTCACACAGGGAGTGTCAAAGGCGGGACTTGCTGGGATCTCTCATGCAGCTGCCAAGCACTCCTCAGCCATGCTTCATAGATCAAGAGGCCAGCAGCAGGTTAAATGGGCCTAGGGCAGGTTTCCAGGGGACATTTGCCTCTGGGGGTCTTTGGGAAGTTGTGGCCCCACCAAAAAAGTAGAGCTGAGCTCTGGTACCTGGGAAAGGAATTTCTGCTTAAAATAAGGCAGAGGAGTAACTAGCAAATGTACTTTTGATCCAAGGGGTCAACACGCAGGTGGGATTGAACATACTTGCTCCCCTAAAGACCACCATCTCTGTAAGGTCTACTCTGCGGCAGAGACCACCTGTCCCAAGGCCACCACCCCCTGAGTCCCATTGTCATGGTATCCCTCTCCCAATACCATCTCCCCTCCATAACCCTATGGCATGCCCCTACCAAAGGTGCCCTGATGCCCTCAAGGCCAGACTCCCTTGGGTTTTGGGTCCATGCTCACTCCTGGCTTTACTGCATGCATAGTCAGACTGTCATTGATGACACTGAGTCTGAGGCTGGATTTGAACTCAGATCTTCTTGACTCCAGGCCTGGCATTCTATCCACTGTGCACACTTAATAAATGCTTGCTAACTTGATTCCTTTCAGTTCCTTCCCTTTGCTCTTCTGGAGGAGCTCCCCACAGATCAGCGCTTAGGACCAGAAGATCTTAGATGTAGATCTGGGAGAACTCTTGGAGGCTACCTCATCCATTCCCTTCATTTAATCCATGAAGAAATTGAAGACCATGGAGGCTAAGTGACTTGACCAAGGCCATACCAATGGACCATAGTCCATTGTCTTCTGGTACTTGCCATTCTGTCAAGGAAGGAAGGAATCCCCAAAGAGTCTGATGGCTTCTTGGGGGCCTCCCTGAGGGTTTTCTTCCCATGGGGAAGGGGTTTGGGACAGAACTGGTGACTGATCGAGATGCTGTCCTGACTTTCACTAAGCGCTCAACTTCAAGTCTGGACATCTGGGCATAATCACTGCTATCTGCGTGATCCTGGGCAAGACATTTACCAAGGGATCTGACAGAAAAATGGAGTTGATTCATAAAAAAGAAAAAAATTCCTAAGAATTAGTAGTGTACCAAGGTGGAATGAGCCACCTCATGAAGAGATGAGCTCCCCATCACTGAAGGTATTCAAGTGAAAGCTGGATGGTCATTTGTTGGAGGTGTTTTAGGGAGCTTTGCTGTTCAGGTATAGATTAGATAGAGTTTCTGTGATTTAGTGATTTTGGTGGGGGGAAGTACCTGGTAACTATGACAACATGCCGATGAAGCCCAGGAATAGCCTAGGGAAAGGGGGGTATTGTTTTAAGGGACACCCCCCCCCCCCATGCTTTTTCAGAACAAGAATTCCCAAACCTCTGCAGAGAGATTTTTGAGAAAAAAAAAGTTTGGAGAGTGTTTCCAGACAGTGCCCACTTCTGCCCCCATGGCAACGACTTGGTGTAAAGTCCTTTGGAGGAAATCACAGCAGCCTAAGATTTCTATAGCAATTTCCTCACAACCGCCCCATGGGTTAAGTAGGCATTACTGGCCCCGTTCTGGATGAGGACTGACACTCATAGGTAAAGAGATTTGTCTAGGGTCGCACAGATAGCAGGTGCCAGACCAGGATTCAAACCCAGGTCTTTTGACTCTAGGTCTAGTTCTTTGGCACTGCCTGAATCGGCTGGGTCTTTCTTTGCACGCGTGGAAGCTCCCCTTTCCACAAGGACCAGTGACATCGGTTGGGTGGCTCAGTACTTACACCTACCTGAAATTCAATGGCTCACTCAGAATCCCCCTGCACCCTACTTCGAGCTATCTCCCCAGTGCGAAGGGCTGGGCTGTGTGCCCAAGCCCAGATGCCAACAACTTCTCACTTTCTGGCCCTTCCCTTCTTAAAACCCAGGTTTCAGGGCCTGATCCACTTAGCATGGCCTGCAGAGGGCGCCCCAACCACGCCTTTGGGCCTCCTTGCCCGATTTCTGCAAGGCAAACTCAAGGTCAGGAATTTCAAAGTCCCATCCCAGGCTTTCCATCCTGCCCAGCGGGGCACCTGGCCAGGTGAAAGCTGCCATTTCCCCATCCTTTGCTGGGGCTGAGCTACAGGCATTTACTGCAGTGTTGAGGGCCTCTGCTTTTGGAACTGGGGGACCTTCAGGGTCTTCTGACTGCAGAATGCCAGAACCAGAAGGAGCCTCTGAGAGCATCCAGCGGCAGTGTGGTCTAATGGGGGACACCGTGGGCCTGAAAGCCACCTTTGAATTCCAGCAGGAATGCTTAGTGTGTGACCTCAAGGACAAAGTGGTTACTGTCAGCCTCAGGTTCCTCCTCTAAACAGTGGGGGCAACAATACTTTTACAACAGTTTTGATGGAACATTTTGCAACCTTTAAATAACAGACCAATATGAGTTATTATTTAGTCTCGCAGTTGCATTTTAATTATGAAGAAACAGAGGCCCAGTGAAACGAAGTAAAAGAATCCTGGTTTTGGAGGTGGAAGGAAGCTTAGGGGTCATCAGATCCAACCTCGTCATTTTACAGATGGGGAAACTAAGGCAAAGAGAGACCAAGTGACTCGTCCTGGGTCCCAGCTCTGAAGTGGATCTGAACCAGGTCTTCTTGATTCAACCCTACCCTTTGTCCACAATGCCAAGTTGCTCACTTAAGGGTCTACAGCTTGAGCCAGGATTCAGACTCAGATCTCCTGAATCCAAGTCCGGTGTCCTGCCCACTGGACCACACTGCCTCCCCCAGCCTGCCTTATTTTACAGATCAAGCCAAGGTTGGAGTGAGATGAGGGCCAAGAGTGCTGGAGGGTTCTGCCTGCCCAGGTGAAGGACCAGCTCAACAGAGAAGGCTCTGACCAGACTCAGGTTCTAGGTTTTCTTCTCCTCATCTGCAACATGAAAAGGCTGAAGTCTTTGACCACCAAAGGTCCTTTCTTCTTGGAAATCCTAATTGATTGGGAATAAGGAGCCAGAGTACAGGGGATAGACCTGGCCCTTGCTTATTTACTATTAGTGTCCAAAAGACTGTCAGCATCCTTAGAACTCTCCTCTGCAGAGCCCCAAACCCTTCCCACCCTAGGTTGTGGTCTCCCCCTTTTCCCAATCTCCACTTTATGGGTAACAACATGAGAGGCCTGGTCCACCCACACAGATTCCCCAGTAAGCAATCTCCCAGGGTGAAACTTGGTACCCCACCACGAGAGTTGGAGTGTCAGCCCCTCCCAATCCCTCCTCTAGGCCCTTTTCTCCACCAACCAGACCCTGAACCTTTGAAACGCCAACAGAAGAAACAGAGGAAACGCCCTAATCTAGGTGAGGCAGGGCTAGTGGCCATCTCCTCAGGCCCATACCACACTGCCTTACCTGCTCAAGCAGCCTGTATCCCCATTTCCCCAAAACACACATCACAACCAGGAAGCTAAGGGTGTGAGGGACAGGGGGGACTGGAGCCCCTTCTTCTCTGTGGGGAGGGAACACCCTCAGCTTCTCCCTAGGTCCCCAACTCAGGCAGAAACCCAAATGAAGAGGGGCAACTCAGGGTATTCTGAATCCCACCCAAGAAAGGCCTGGAGTCAAACTGGGAAATCCTCAGGGATTTTAGGGAAAGACCCTCTCTGGGGCATGGAGGATCCCTGCTCTGTCCGTAGCTGATGTCCCATTTCCCATTCTGACCTCCTCTTCTTCATCTCCTAATGTCTTCTAAGCCCATTATTACCAGCCTCCCATAGAAGTTCAGAATGCCTCCTCTTTCTACTCTTGACTCAGGGTACCAGGGCCTGGGACACCTGGGGATCCCTGGGTGGGCATCAGTGGGGCCCTCCCTGGCTTATATGGGGCCTGGGGTGTGAATGTGGTTAGACTTGTTTGTTCTTGCGGTTAAAAGATCTCCCACCTACATTTTCTTTCAGGGTCCAACAGGCTAAATTCTATCATCAATCATTCTCTGTTTCACTTATGTCTCAAGCATCCTTTTCCCTTTTTTTCTTGCTCCATTAGACTCTAGTTCTTATCCTCAGAAAATAGATAAGACAGAGGCAAGGACTTGGATGCAGGAAGGAGGGAAGGAGGAAGACTAGTGTAAGGAAGGAAGGGGCACGAAGCCCATGTCACATACCTTCTGATGAGGAATCACCGGCATTGGAGACTCAATCCGGGGAGCTGAGGTAGAGATGGGAATGGGGCGCTTTGACCTGGGGACAACCAGAAACAGGTTACAGTGGGATCAATTCTTCCATGCAGAGCCCAAAACAATCTAGATATTTCCCCAGCCTCACCCCACCTCCCCAGAACACTCTGACTCAGTACTTTTCTTTTTCAATTAATATTCATTTACTTTCTCTCACTCCTGACCCCCTTTAATTAAAAAAAAAACTTGCAACAAATATGTGTACTCAAGCAAAACAGATTCCCACATTGTCCGTGCCCCAAAATGCCCCCAAAACTCTTCAGTTCTTAAATTTAATTACATTTTTGTTGAGTTCTTCTGTTTTATACCAACTTCATTTCCAAATGTGTCCCTCCTCCTGCAATCCCCTTGGGGAGAACCATTCCTTATAAAAGGAAGGAGCTCGAAGGATGTTTAATGTCGTATTAATGTCAGCTGGTATTATTCTTGTTATTATTCTTATTAACAAGAGCAACAATAATAAGAGAGAAGAGAAATTGTAGTGTACAATCAGCCTGGGAATCTCACCTCTGGCATGTACCAGCCCTATGACTCTAGGTAAGTCACTTAGCTTCTAAGTGCTCTAGGGCAGAGGTCTGCCCCAACCAGAATAAAATGTAATTGGGAAATAGTTAACGAAAATACAATAGAATGGGTGGTTTTCTAAGTCTGTGTGTGACTTGAAAGGGACCCTTATGTATGAGTAGTGGCACCATTTGAGTTGAACACCAGTGTTCTCGGCAATTGTCTAAAAGATAAATTCAAGAGAGAATGCCAGTCTGTGCATTGGTAGAGGGAATGTTCTCATCTGGAAGATTCCAGGTCTAATTCCTGGCCTCACTGTTGTTGTTACTGTTGTTATTATGAAATTTAGGGAGAAAATGAGAAGGTGGGAATTTCCCAGATCACACCATGTCATTACAAAGAAGACCAGTAGGGTTGGGGTTTGAGGACAGACGAGTAGGTCAGCTTGACCTGGGCATGGTGACAGAATGTAATGGCTGGAGTCTCATTTCAAGCTGGAAAGGAGACCATATTCAGGGGGAAAAGGGGAGGAGGGAATGGTACGCTCACTAAAAGGAATAAAATGCTCTGTTGTTAAGGAGACAGGGTATGGGCTCTGGGTCCCCTGACTGGCCTCTCCTTTTCTCTGCTGCTAAATAATCTCAGGTTTTCTTGCATATGCAAAAGAAGGAATGCTGGCTATGGAGGCTTGTCTCATCTGCTCCTCCTGGCTGTCCCCATCAAAGGGTACTGACCAAGCATCTGCTTGGCTTCCTGATCATCTCCTGTCCACCTTGGACAGGGGCTCCTGGAAACTTCATCCTGATAAGAACTGACATTTATAGAGTGTTTTAAGGCTCGTAAAAGACTTTGCTGACATCTCAATGGAGCTCTGTCAGATAGGCCCTACAGCTGTTATTATCCCCGTTTACAGATAAGGAAACTGAGTCTCAGAGAGATGAGTTGGCCTACAGTCACAGAATTAGTGAGTTTACTAATGAGATTACAGTCTTTCTGGATCCGGATCTAGGACTCTTTCCATTGTACGCTGAGTACGATGAAAATTCTGAGTGTGAATCCTGGTCTTGTAAACTGTGTGACCTTGGATAAGGAGGAGTATATCTGCATGTCTGCCTATATGTATTGAGGAGACAGGCTTTCAAGTCTACCCGAGAATCTTCACATCTACCTGAGTGTCCTTGGGTGACCCAGGGACCCCTATTTCTAAGGCCAAGGGATCAGAAGAGGAGAGCACATGGGTCCTCTCTGTCAGTGGGGCCTGATTTTCCCTGTTGTGCATGATTCCAGGATTGCCTGAAGCCCCTCATTCTGCTGACCTGGTCTGTCTGGCAGTACCAAGGGAGAAAGAAGCCTTATCAAGAGGTAGGAAAAATAGAGCCCCAGCTAGGGCCATGTACCCTGGGAATGCTATCCATGTTATAAAGGAAGGTTCCCCTCATGGGAGGTTCTGTGGAGGGGTTGGGTAGTACTTGTCAGGAAAGGGAGAGGGAACTCTTGGTCTGCCATGGTTGGACCAGATGACCTCTGAGGGCCCTTCCATTAGTCTGAGAGGTCTGCCATCTGTCCAGATATCCAGGATGTCTGGTTTTACTGGGACTGAAGAGTAAGGTAAGGTAGTAGCAGCTAGATGGTACAATGGATAGTCAAGAAGACTCATCTTTCTGAGCTCAAATCCGGCCTTAGATACTTACTAGCTGTGTGACCTTGGGCAGGTCACTGAACTCTGTTTGCCTCAGTTACCTCATCAGTAAAATGATCTGGAGAAGGAAATGACAAACTCCTACAGTATCTTTGCCAAGAAACCCCAAAAATGGGTCACAGAGAATCAGATACGATTGAAACAACTGAACAGCAAGAATAACTAGGCCATAAGTTCCATTCCCCGCCTAGATTTGTCTGTGACCTTCCCAGGATCCTCTGGGACCCCCTGGATATGTCTTACAGGGATGGTGGGACTATGCATTGTAGTTCTGCACCCAGGAAACTCCTTTGCTCTATGTTCAGAGAGCTGTTTCCATTCCAGAGTCTCAACATGTAGCTTTGCCCAAGCTGGGCGAAGTGGGTGAAGTGGATCCTAGTCTGGGTACCTCCTAATCTAGGTCACTGAGCCTTCTTTGGTGACAGACTTTATGAGGTCATAGGCATAACTCCTTTAGGCTCTCTGTCCACTCCTTAGGGGGAAATAGAGTCAATTCAACAAGAAAACAGCTGAGTCATCTTACCACACAAAACACAGCTTAAACAGCCACTGGTGCAGGGGCCATTGATCTAGATGGGCACTCTCTCAAGAAGGCTGTACTTTCATGGACCCCCACTGGCTTGCTGTGTGATCCTGGGCAACTCCCCTGACCTCTCTGAGCATCTCAAGAGGCACAATCTGAGGACGCCATTCCCTCTTCCCAGGATGGCCAGAAATTAAATGGGGTGAAGTCTGGGGCCTTGGTGCTGTGCTCAAGGAGGAGGCTGTGGTGACAATGGAGTGTTTTATTGTTTTCAACTATTTCCAAGACTTCTGTGTCCTAATGAGACCTCTGTGCCTACAGAAAATGAGTTCCACCTCTGGGAATAACTCGTGGTAGTAAAGAATCCAGAGGGCCTGAGGAAGGGCTGGGCTCTAAGAGCTTGGAGGTCATTGCCAACCTGGGTAGTACCTCTGGTGTTTTTATCTCCAGAGGGGTGCATCATTGCCAGCCTCGCTTGGGATGGGTCTGGGGCCAGCATCCAAGCCTCTGTTAGAGCAATGGTCCAGACTCAGCCAGGCTAGGACTATGTGGGAGGTCTGGGAGAAAATGTGTTTTCAACTAGAAAGCTCCTCTCTGGTGTGCCATGGCTAGGATGCCACATTAGCCTTGAGGACCTTTCTTAGTCTATGGGGAAGAAAGGGCTAATGAACACATGTTGCTGAGCCCACACAGTTCTCTACCACAGGGAAGAGCTCTGAGCCACAGCCAATGGAGGGAAAAGGCGGACGGTGCCAGGTGGGTCTTCCCAGGGGAGACCCAGGGCTGTCTCCCTAAGGGAGTGCTCTGCCGTCTTCCCCATCTGCTTCCCATCAGCATTTTGAATAGAGAGGACAGAAAATCTCCTCCTTCTCACACTGCTGGTGGCATGAATCCCTCCCAAGCCACATCCAGGCCTCTTGCCCTGGTGGCATCTCTGGTGGAGGGTCATGGGATCATAAGATTAGAGGTGGATAGGCCCTGAGAGCTCATTCAGTCCACCCTGCCCCCTTCCTTTAATAGAGAAGGAAACTGAGACTTGGAAAGGTGAGTCACCTGCCCAAGGGCCCGCAAGGAAGCAGAGCTGGGATCTGGATTTGGGTCAAATACTGGACGAAATGGTCATAGATTTTTTTATAGAGCTCCATCTAGATCTCCTCTTTCCCCCTTTCACATTCAACCTTGTGCCATATTGATTTACATATATGTAAGATACAGGTGTGCAGGGATGATCTCCTGACCTCCTCCTGAGCTTTGAGGGCAGGGACCCTCCATGAATGCCTAGAAATACTTTATAGATATTTGTCAAATTGAATTAAACTGGTCTGAAATCTTCTGTCTCCTGTGGAACCCTTACCCTTGTCTGGATTCCTCATCCGACCTTATAGACTACTCCCAGAGTATACACCAACCTCAATTTGTATGACATAGTAAGGCTTCTTTAAGGCATACTACTTCAGATGATTGTATTCTGTCTGTTTAATAGTAGTAGTAGTAGTAGTAGTGGTAGTAGTAGTGGTAGTAGTGGTAGTAGTAGTGGTAGTAGTGGTGGTGGTAGTAGTAGTAGTAGTAGTAGTAGTAGTAGTAACTGGCATTTATATAGCACATTTAAGTGTACAAACACTTTACAAGTATTTCATTTGATTCTCACATCAACCCTGTGAAATAAGCTCTGTTATTATCTCCATTTTACAATTGTGGAAACTGAGGCAGACAAAGGTTATATGACTTGCCCAGGGTCATATAGCTAGTGAGTCTCTGAAGTCAGATTTGAACTCAGGTCTCCCTACCTTCAGGTTTAACATGCTAACCACCGCACCACCTAGTTGGCTACTTCTGTGAAGGAATTTATGTCTTGTATCACGGATCTGGAGCTGGGAGGAATGGATAAGAGGCCACCTGATCCAGCCCCCTCATTTTGTGTTGGAGGAAATTGAGGCCCAGGGAGGTTCAGTGACTTGCCCAAGTCACATAGGCAGGAAACATCAGAGGCAGAATTTGAACCCAGTTCCTTTGATGCCGTGGCTCTTTTCATTGTCTTACAAAGTCTCCACTGTACTATATATTCTAGGCGTTGTTTCATTTGTTTTGACTTATTTTATTTTCCTCTTAGTTACTTGATAACTATTGTACATAATAAAACAGATCTCCAACCTTTGCTTTGGCCCAGTGTGCCATGGTGTGTATGTGGAGGGGGGGAGGCACATTAAGAAAGGGGAAGGAGTGACCACAGTGAACTCAGAAGTGGTGCACAACCTCAAAACCAGGGAGTGACTGCACAGCAAAGGAATAGATAGGGGCCACCATCCCTGTCTCATCTGGGTGCTAGGAGGCCATCAGAGAATGAATCTGAAGAAGAGTCATCTGGGTTCTGTTTTGTACTCACCTATATACTTGTGTGTGGGCAAGTTGTCTCTCCCCCCACCCCACTCCCAACCCCCTTGAGGGCGACACAATCCCTGGCATGGTCAGTTAATAAATGTTTATCAGACACCTACTGCGTGCCAGACACCAGGCACTGCACCAAGCACAGTAGACACAATAAGTGCTTTTTCATTGATCGATTCATTCCATATTCTTTCTGCCTAGGTTCATAGTAGCTATAGCTTGAACAGAGTAGAGTTCACTTAATCTAACCCCTTCAATTTTACGGACGAGGAAAAGTGGGGCCCAGAGAAGTGATTTGCTCAAGGTTATAGAGGTAGTAAGGAGTACAGTCAGGATTTGAATTCAGGTCCTCTATCTCCAAATTCAGTGCTTTTCTTGCTATACCAGTAAGAGGATTTCCTTACAGGGACTGGAGATTGGGATGACTTTGGAAGAGAGATGAGGGCCATCAGACGTTCTCTGCCATGTTTCCTGACCATACACCTGGGGTCTGGGGCCTATTTTTGAGGCAGGTCTGCTTCTGGAGGCGGGGCTAGGGACCTAGGAACAGAATCTTCTCAGTGGGCTCTCACAGAAAGGGAAGTTTCTGGAGACAGTGTGAAAGGCCGGGGGGCTGGTAGGGAGGGGGTGGATGCCTCACACTTTCCAAGCCCACACAAGTGGAAAACAACAGTAAGGACACCAGTAACCACTGTGGCACTGCCAGAAAAGAGTGTTCTCTTGACTGGTGTCTCTCCCTGACAAGGCACCCTCCCCCAATGCCTCCTGCTGTCACTTGTCCTGTGTTTCCTGGGCCTTTGCTAGGCTCATTCCCCTGCTGCAGACTCTGGGTTGGGATCCCTCGGTGGACTCTGACTTGGCCTGGCCCAGGATCTATCTGCTCTCCCTGAGGCTCCTGCTTGGCCTGGCCTGCCTTTGGTATGTCCTCCCTTTTTCAGGGCCTGCTGGCTGTCCGGAGGTGCCAGTGTCCAAGATGTGGCAGGATCTGGGCCTCCCGCCACCTCTGTGACCTACAGTCCTACAGGGCCTTCTGTCCTGGGAGGCAGACGGTGAGGGTGTGAGCTGGTGTTAGAGCAGACAAAAAGCTGGGGAGGGCTCCATCAGGCAGAGATAAAGGGACTCACATTGTTGTGATGACTGTCACTTAGAATTAGCGGCCTTCCTACTTTGGGGGCTGCCTCTCCCTCCACTGTCCCACACTGTCTGACAAAGGCAATTCTGTGCCCCTTCAGCGTGCCTGGCATCTAAGGCCATGAGGGCACAGAGGGCCCACCCTTCCCCAGGAGAGGGGACTTCCTCAACCTTTCTCCGCCATCCCTATAACCAGAGTCAGGAGGGTACGGTAAAAAAGAACGCTAGCTTTGGAGCCATAGGACCTGGGTTCGAATCCAGCCTCAATCACTTACTGCTTGGGTGATCTTGTCACCCTCCTCAGCTGCCCCCCCAGGTCTCCCTCCCCATGTCCTGCTCCTCAGGTCCCTCTCCCCACACCCAGGCCCCAGCCTGGTCCCCCCACCTGCACAGGCTCCCACTCACTTCTGCAGGGTGAGGCTCAGGTTGTAGCTGGCTGACTTGATCTTGTTCTGGGCCTCCAGGTGGGTCATGGTATCCGTGTTCACGCCATCAATGGCTACCACAAGGTCCCCCTGGCTGAGCTGAGACTGGGCTGCCTTGCTGCCAGGAGTGATCTGGGGGAACAGAAGGAGGGAGAAGGTGAGAGGGGTCTTGGAATGGGTGGTCTGGAAAGAACCAAGGGAGGGGCTGGTACTCTTCACCAGTCAGGGATGGGGGTGATGGGGAGATAATCAAGATTGTGTTCAATCCACCTAGGAACCTTCAAGTCCAGTGGTCTGTGATTCTTTGGGAAGAGAGAAGTGGAGCTGTGTCCAGGCCTCCTTCTTCTCCCTTCCCTCAGCAACCAGCTCTCCAAGGGGTTTGCTGATAAATGTTTAACAACCAGCTCTCCAAGGGGTTTGCTGATAAATGTTTAACAACCAGCTCTCCAAAGGGCTTGCTGATGAATGTTTAACAACCAGCTTTCCAAGGGGAACAACTTTTTCATGCCCACTTTTAAGTTCAATCAGAATTGTTAACATTTTCTCCATCACGTTCTTAAGTCTGGACGATTGACGCAACAGTAAATCTAGCCCTGATTTGTAGCGTTTGAGGATTTCTGAAGAGTAAATGCTTACACTGAAAATTTAACTCAGTAAGAGAAAGTCCCAGCACACTCCTGCCCCCTACCCACCTCAAACCTGGTTCCCTAGTGTTATTCCGTGGGATACCAACTTCCGAAAGTTCAGCTCCAAGACAATAGACGTCACAGGGAGTGATTGTGTGATCACAGAACCTTTAACTAGCAAAATCTTTATTATCTAATCCATTTTATAGACAATGAAGCTAAAGCCCAGAGAGGTGAAATAATTTGTCCAAAGTCACACAGAATATTAGACGTGGTGCTAGAACCGGGAGCCTGGTCTCCAGACCAGCTGAGGCAATCACAATAAATAAAAATGGTCTTTATATAAGGCTTTAATGTCTGCACAGCACTTTACAAATGTCATCTCATTTGATCGTCACAACAACCCTTGATGACAGGTACTATTATCACCATTTTACACATGAGGAACTGAGGCAGACAGAGGGGATATGACTTGCCCAGGGTCACGCAGACACTGGCTTCTTAGGATCTCTAAGAAGCGTTCTAGCTCCAGACTTCTGTGATTCCATAAATTTCGGCTTGGGGGCCAGCCCCTGGTGACGGCCCCTGTGATGAGCCATCAGTGCCAGTCTCTAGATGAAATGGCAAGTCCCCAGAGACCCTGCACATAAAGTCCCTCTAGCTGTGTCACCTGTCCCTGGGCCATCATGCCCCAAAGCTGTCACTGCTCCTGAAAAGCCCAGGCATCTCCACTATTGACCACGCCAATAAAACACCCAACTCCAACCCTCTCCCCAGCTCCAGTGCCGAAACCAGCCCAGGCAAGACCTTCAGAGGGGTCCTGGGGCCCGCAGAGGGCCCGGAGCTTCCCAGGGGACTCATGGTGGGGCAGGGAGGAGCTCTCTTCCTGACCCTCACCTTGGCCCAGTCCCACTCTTGCCTAGGAAGGCCCGGGCCTCCAAACCTGCCCTCAGGGCCACACTGTGGGCTAAGGGAAGTCTCAGAGAGGGACCACCATTGGGGGGTTGGGGGGGGCTTCAAAGTTCCAGGCACTCAGCTTGAGGCTTCATGGCTCTGCCAGGATCATGGCAGCAGCGGACCCAGCCTGCCATAGAGATGGATGATGAGCTCGACTTTAAAGAGCTTCTGTTACATGATAAGGACTCAATAGATGCTCATTCATTCAGCTAAAAGAACACTGGATTTGCATCCAGGTGACCCAGGATGGAATCGTACGTCTACCACTTAAAGTTAGTGTGACTTTGTCAGGTGGTTCAACCTCCCTCATTTATTCAGTTCTGAAATGAGAAGACTCAACAAGAGGACGTCTACGTCCCCATCCAGCTCTAGATCTATGACCCTAATTATTAAGTGCCTACTGTGTGCTGAGACACAAAGCTCACAGGAGGCACAATCCCTACATTCTATGAGAAGTTCATTGGAAAAGAGTCAGAAGGATGAGGTGGGGCAGTCGTGAGAAGACAAAGGCCTCCTCCTACAGAGAAGGCTTTGTGCAGGGGCAGCATCTGAGTTCTGTTGTAATGCATACATAGAAAGGGTACTGAAGAGGGGAAGGGAGCACCTGGCAGGCACAGGCATTGGCGTGGAGGTTGGAGAGCAAAGGGCATGTTCTGGGAGAAGGGAAGGTGTGGCAAATGGATGTCCAGTTCCACTGGAACATGGTTTGGCTATGAGGAATATCCAATCAGTCTGCAAGGGGAGGGCAGCAGGGGTCTGCCAGAAGAAGCTTGAACAGGCTTATGAGAAATGGTTATTAAATTTTCAGTGAGGGCCTAAAAAATCTAAACCTCAGAAATCAGCAGATGCTACAATTCGGGACTTGATTTATTATTTTGTTGATTGTCTCGATTGAAGAAAGCGATGGAAAACATATTCATAACACTGAGATTAGTTGTTCAACATCTGCCAGCACACCATGGAGGACAGTGCCAGATTAGGGAGGGCCTGGAACGCCAGATAGAAGACCCCACTCCTAGAAGGTTTTCTGAATGTCTAATTCTAATTCTTCCTGCTGTCATTCCTGCCCATTTTCTGCCGCCTTCTTGTGCCCTGGCCACTACATCCAGTTCCCTGCTGGGTTTAACGGCTCCCTGACCCCCACAATTTGCCAGTTCATCCTTTCCCTGTGTGAGTGTTCTCCCCAATGAAGGCCTGAGAAGACACAAGACAAGAAAGCTGAGCCCCTCAGTGTCGTGCCAATGTGGCCCTCACAGCCGGCAAGCTGGCGCCTTCCTCCTGCCCCCTGCCAGACACCTGTCTCTGCTCGTCAGGGATCCCCCTTGTACTGACCTTTGGCAGACCCTCCACAAGAGCCCAGCGGCTGTTATGGGAGGAGCAAAGTCCCCCAGTCTCCTCCCACTTTGCTGAGGGCAGGGATGGGAGGGGTGAGGTGACAATGAGAAAATGAGGGGGGGCCCAGTTAGAGGGGCTTCTGGGCCGGAGCTGGCCTAGGTGTGGGCTCAAGGAGAGACATTTCCCCGCGAGTTTCCTGGAAAGAGCCTTGGAGACCACCTAGGCCCGGGTTTCTTAACCAGGGACCAAGTGGTCTATGGAAAGATTTCAAGGGGTCTGTGAACTCAGATAGGAAAAAACATGACATCATCTTTTCATTAACCTCTGGTTTCCTTTAGAGTTGGTTTCATGCTTTTAAAAGCCTGATTCTAAGAAGGGGCCTACAGCTTCACCAGACACTGTCAGAGGGTCCATGGCGCAAGGACTGGTTATAACCCCTGTCTACTCTGTTTTTGTTGCTGTGTCATTTCAGTCCTGTCTGACTCTTCATGCTCCCATTTGGAGTTTTCTTGGAGGGGTTTGCGATTTCCTTCTCCAGCTCATTTGACAGATGAGGAAACTGAGACAAACAGGGTTAAGTGACTTGCCCAGGGTCACACAGCTAGGAAATGTCTGAGGCCAGATTTAAACTCAGGAAAATGAGACTTTTTGACTATAGGCCTAGCATTCTATCCATTGCACTGCCTAGCTGGACCATCTGCTCTAACACCTTCATTTTACAGATGAGGAAACTGAGGCCCAGAGAGGCAGAAGTGATTGCCCCAAAATTATAAGCAGAGTCAAGAGCTGAACCTGAGTGCCCTGACTCAAAATTCAGCGGGCTTCCTACCATTGCACGTCCCCTCTCCAGCCACTCCCCACTAACACTGGGCTTTGGACCATGGATTTCGAGCTGAATGGGCCTTGGGAAACTAGGGTATCTAGTCTGATCTTCCCATCTCATACATGAAGGAACAGTCAGACAGCAAAGTCAAATGAGTCGCCCAAAGTCCAATTGGTATTAACTGACAGAGCCAGGATCTGATTCTAGACCCACTGGATTCAAATCCAGTGTTCTTTGGACTATACCATGTTGCCTAGATGAATGAATGAATGAATGAATGAATGAATGAATGAATGAGTGAATGAGTGAATGAGTGAATGAATGGACAGTGCTGAAACTGGAACCCAGGCCCAATTCAAGCACTCTTGCATCACACTATACTGCCTTGGCATGATCCCAGTACCCAATTTCTTATGCTACACTGAGAGATCCATTTAATCAGTCTTGCCCTCAGTCTCCCACTCATTGCAATGGAGGGTGTGGAGATGGAATTTTTTAGGGAATCCAAGCTCCCAACACAGTTTGGGATAGGGAGGGCACTGGGGCACACCCAGCCTTAGTTGGTTATCCTAAGCCTCCATCCATCACAATTTGGGGGGCTGGTGGTAAGATACAGTTTGTCTCAGCAGGTTTCCTTTCCCAGACATGTTTGCAATGAGGTTCAAATATGATAGAGTTTGCCCTTCCCAGAGCATGACCTTGGTGAGCAGCAGGGGGAGGTGAGCAGGGAGTCAAAACTGGCCACTTTGCTTAGCAAAGATGGATTGTCTAGGAGTAAGATCTTTATCCATGAGTTTTATCCACTGATCTCCAAAATGAATGTTGAAAACTATCTTTACATGTAATTGGAAAGAAAATACTATTAAGTGCAAAAAAAAAAGACAAAAAAAAAAGGAAAGAATGTGCCAATCTCCTTGGGATACTGCTAACCTACACCCCCACCCCAGCCTGAGCACATGAAGGCCAACATTAGCCAGAGTAAGGGCTCTGTAGCTACACCAAGGGGTCTGGCATGGGAAGGGTGGGTGCTTAGAGAATCAGATTCTGTTAAGTAAACAGGAGACCAGGTTCAGGCAGGAAACTTGAGAAGCATCCAGAGAATGGCAAGCCAGCTGCTGATTGAGCTGCCTTGAGAGGCATCAGCCACTGTGGGGAGCTGGGGGTGGTGGCAGAGAGAAGGTGATACCCTCTCATACTGCCAAAGTATATTTGGGACCATTGGGTTCCCATTTTTCTTAGTCCACTGGTCAACTACATGGTTGGTTACCTTCCAAAGACGGGATGTACACCTGAGATCCTCTCAACATTACATTTCTGACACATTCAGAGGGCCATAGGGTCAATTTTTTAGTTAAGAGTCATCTGACATGCTTTATTCAGATCTTTGGTTTCCCATTCTTAAGTTAAGATTTATTCTGCTCAGGGAGGCTATTCTGCCAGGTGCAATGAATACAGCACCTGCCCTGGAGTCAGGAGGACCTGAATTCAAATCTGACCTCAGATGCTTAACACATACTAGCCATGTGACCTTGGGCAAGTCATTTAACCCCAACTGCCCTGCCCTCCCCCTTCCAAAAAGCAACCCCCCAAACAAAAAGATTTATTCTGCTCTGCCCCAATGGGCATGAGTAAGATTAGTAACACAATAATAACATTAGTGAGCATTTACACAGCACTTTAAGATTTACAAAGCTCTTTACATATATTATCTCATTTGATAACCCTGTGAGTTAGGTACTTATTCTTAGGTACTTGGTACCTAAATATCCATTTTTCAAATGAGGAAAATTAGGTTGATGGATGGAAGTTTTGAGGAGGTTTTCAGTCCGTACAAGGAAGGACTTTCTAAGAATTGTTACTGTTCGATGATGAAAAGAACTCTTTTGAGAGGTAATGAGTTCCCCGTTATTGGAGATATTCAAGCAGTTCACTTGTTGGGATGGGATTCCTGTTCAGGTATGGGCTAACCCAGCTGACTTTGGAGGTACCTTCCAATTCAGAGATTCTATGAATCTGTGACCAGGGTTCTGTAATTTCTACTCCCTGACTGTCTCTGTCTCTGAATCTCTCTTTTAGGCCCTTTCATCTTCTGTTAGAACTTCCTTAAGGAAGTGCCCAGGAGGGTAAGTGAGTTCAGGGCTTACAGGTAGGAGACAGTAGCCAGTTCTGTCATCAAGCAGACAATAGATGACTACTTGTCATGGATATCGTAGAAAGTCTAATTCCCCTTCTTGACCTCCCATCCTCATAACCTCTCATATTTATACCTCCCAGCCTTTTAGATGGCTAGCCTCTTTCATGGTTGGACCCCTAAGACCCTATGTCCCATTCTACTGCCCTCCCACCCTGTAACCTCACACCCTGGCCACCTCGGGATGAGGCTGCCTCCCCACCACCACCAGTCCAACCTCTAAACATCCCATGGGCCTCTTGCCCAAACCAGGTTATCAGATACCACCTAGTTTCTAGCCTTTTTCAGCAGATACATGGGGAACATAGTTCTAGAGCCAGAAAGGACATTAGAGGCCATCTAAAACCCAGAGAGGCTTAATGATTTGCCCAAGATCACCTATGTGGTAAGAGTCAGAGCTGGGATTTGAATCTTTTGTCTTTTTGATTCGACAGCTGGTAGTACAGGGGAGAGAGCGCTGAGCCTGGAGTCAAGAAGACTCATCTTCCCAAGTTCAAATCTGGCCTCAGACACTTACTGGCTATGTGAGCCTGGGCAAGTCACATGACCCTGTTTGCCTCAGTTTCCTCATCTGTAAAATGAACTGGAGAAGAAAATGTCAAAACCCTTCTAGTATCTTTGCCAAGAAAACCCCAAAAGGAGTCACAGAGAGTCAGACACCACCAAACAGCAACCTTTTGTCTCCAGAACTGGGGATCCTTCCACTGTAACAGGTCGCCCACTGAGATCAGAGATCCGGACGTCCACTGACCCATGCAATCCAACTGTCTTCATCATTTAGCAAAGGCCCCAGCAGGTACCACTAGTAAGGACTTAGCATTTGACCCTTCTTGTAATGTCAATGTTTAACAGCCCGTTGGGGGCGGGGGAAAGGCGGAAGAACAAACCTCCTCATTGACATTTTCTCCGTACCCCCTAAGCATAGACAGTCAACAAAACAATTCATCAAGACCTGACTTGGAGCATTTGTGACATATCAGAGGTGTAAGGTCTCACACTGAAAATTTAATAATTGGCTCTGGCGCTTGAGCTGGCCCCAGCATACCCCCGGCCTCCCTTCTCCTTTGAGCAGAAATTCTCCCCCACTTAATCAGTGGCCGAGTCCTGCTGAATTCTCTTTCATCCTTTCTGTGGCTCTCCCCACCACCCTAGCTCCTTGTTACCTTTTGTCTGTAGGGAGGCGCTCTGTTAATGTTGGGGAGCTCATCTCTTCTCTCTTTCTTCTTCCGAAATATCCAGGCATGACCCACAGTAGGACCACTTTGGAGGCCACGAGGCCATCCTTCTGGGCCATAACTCAGCAGACCACTGGGCCTGAACCAAGATGGAGGCCACTGGTGTGGAAAGGAGGGAAGAAGAATCAATCATGGAATCATGGGTCTGGGTCTGGAAGGCGTTTCTGAAGTCACTTGTTTTATAGAAGTGGAAGCAGAGCCCCAAAGTGACGCAGCTGGCCAGGATTCCTTCATCAGAGTGTGGACTTGAACCTGTGACCTCTGATTCTGAGTCCAGTGTCCTTCCCTCAGAAAACCCAGCCCATTGGAACCACAGGGACCAGACTCTCCTTAACAGATAGAGAGTGCGGAGGTAGATATTGGCTCAAGTTATGGAAAAGACTCCCAACAATGACAGCCGCCCCAAGATGGAACTCTGCTGACTCCGAAGGTAGTGAGCTGCCCTCCCTGGAGGTATGCTAGTGGAGGCTGGATGACCGTTCATCAGGAATCACATAAAGGGGGTTTTTGTTAATTCTAGATGGGAACGAAGAGTCACCAAGTTCCTCTCTCCAGTTCTGGGGTTCTGTGATTTCCATGCCTGGTTGGGTTTTGGCCACTGGTTGGAGGTTGGAGGTAGGCCCCACCTCTCCCCAGTACCAAAGAGCAGAGAATTTTCCTGGAAGTGACACAAGCCCCCAGAGCCCTATTTATAACCTACTTCTTGACTTAGCTGAGTATTTATAGACAGTGAAACATTCTCCCCAGTCCTGACACCACACAGCCCTCCAACAGAACAGGGCATGGGGGAAGGGGGTGCAGGGAGAGGGGAGGGGAGGGGGGGGAGGTGTTCAGTAGGGGGTTCTGATCTAGCCCTGGAAGTGGCGGTGGGGAGCAGAGGGTGGGGGGTGGTCCTTCCACACTGCAGGCTAGCTGGCCAGATTAGCTCACACTCCATGTAAGCCCTTCCCTTCGTACCAATAAACTCGGGTTACATCAAAATCCAGGACACCCCAAGGAGTTGTGCATTTATGTGTAGAGACTTCAGACATTCTCCAGCTTCACTCCATCGTTTTATGGATGAGGAAGCTGCAGCCCAGAGACTTCAATGCCCGGGTCACATCGCTAGTCAATGTAGGGGCAGGATTCAAATCCAGATCTCCTGGTTCCTGGCTTTATCTATTAGACCACGCTGTCCTTCTTGGGGGTTGCAGGGCTGTTAGAAGGATGATTGTCTATAGACAAATGATGTCTTAGGGCTTTTTCTTTTGGCCCAATAGTAAGTCAGCCCCTTTCTTCCCCGTGGTTGCCTCTCTGAGCCAGATCCCGGCCCTAGCAGCCTTTGGGCCTCACAGAGCCCTCGCACTGATTGGGCACAAGATGGGAATGACTCTGAGACCAGGGGGTGGGCTGGGGGTTCAGCAGGGAGTGCTGGAGGCTTCAGATGGGGGTGGAGCTCTCCGGGATGGGAAGGGGAAGGAGAGAAAGAGCAGAAATGAGCTTTAATGAAGTACCTGCTGGGTACCAGGCGCCTGCTAAGTACTTTCCAAACGGTGTTTCATTAGACTCTCCCAGTAACCCAGGGAGGCGGGGGCTACTATTATTGTCATTTTAATGATAACAGTAGTAACAGTAACATCAAGCAACAGCTGACATTTACAGAGGACTTGCTCTGCGCCGGGTGCTTTGTAGCTATTGTCTCGCTTTATACTCCCAACAACCCTGGGAGGTAGGCACGATTGTCATCCCCATTTTAAGTTGAGGAAACTAGGGAGACAGAGGTTAAGTGACTTGCCCAGGGTCAAGATTTGTCTGAGATCAGATTTGAACTCAGGTCTTCCTGATTCCAGGCCCTACTCTTGATTCCAGCTTTGCTGAGGAAAAAGGCCTGCCCTCTTCTCCCTGCCCTCCTACCCCAAATGAGCTCTGTAAAAATACAGAGACAAGGGGAGGGTCACTACCAGTAGAGCTGTTTAGGTGGGTGACTGATAGCCAGCACCAACAGAGCCTCCTTGGTCCAGTGATGAGAGCTGTTTGAAAGTCCAGTGGTCTGCTTTGGGAGGTAGTGAGTTCCCCATCACTGGACATATTCAAGCAGAAGCTGGGGGTTTTATCAAGAAAATTCCTACTGAGGGGTAGGTTAGATCAAATAACTCTGGATACTTCTTCCAGCTCTGAGAGTCTGCGATTCTAGTGCCCATCTAATAAGTTCAGGAGTGATTCTCCTTGGGAATGAGTCCAGAAGAAAGAAAAGAAAGAGCCGGGCAGAACTGGGCAGCTGAAACTCCCTCCGACCCCCACCTCCCAAAGTCATAGGTCCGCCAGCCCACAGTCACAGAGGCAGGGTGGGGCTTCAGGTGGGAGAGAGGAGAGAGAATTAAAAATGGGAGTGGAGCAACCGTTCTTGAGCGTCTTCCTATATGGGAAGCTAGAAGGGTGAGTTACATGCAGCTCTGCGAGGGTGAGTGTATGTGTATGTGTGCATGTACATGTGTGCATATGTGTGTGCACGCGTATGTGTGTATGTGTGTGCGTGTGTGCGTGTGTGTGTTGCATTACGTGCGTATGTGTGTGTGTGTGTGTGCGTGTGCATGTGTGCGTGTGTGTGCGTATGTGTGTGTGCGTGTGTGTGTGTGTGTGCATGTATGGGGGGGGGGGTGAGAGTGTGTTGGAAAGGGAGTCAGTGGTGGCTGACAGGACAGTCCATTTCCAGCACTGAGGGCAATTGTCTGGGGCAAGGGGCTAGGGAATGCTAAATGGCTCAGTAAATAGCACTGGACCTGGATTCCCAAAGACCTGAGTTCAAATCCAGCATTAGATCCCTATTACTTGTGTGAGATTAGGCAAATCACTTAGCCGCTGCTTGCCTCAGTTTCCCCATCTGTACAATGGAGACAATAACATGGCCTGTCTCCCAGAGGTGTCGTGAGGATCAGTGAGATAATATTTGCAAAGTACTGAATAAATACTAGCTCTTGTTTTTATTATTACCAGGTCCTGTAAAGAGATTTCCCAGGGCTGATTAAATCACTTGGTCACAGAATTCTGAAAACTCAGCCCTGGGAAGGACCATCTGATGGCCCCGGGGCAGTCTGGTGAAACATACGAACCCTTTCTCAGAATCATGTTTTTAAACACAACAAATAAAACACACAGGATAACAAAGAAAGCGAATTACATGGAAATAGAGCTAGCAAAATAATCAATTCAAAGGCTCCCTGAAATTTGAACACAGATCCCAGCTGAAGGACCGAGAATCTCATCCAACCCAGACCCGAGTTGGAGTACTGTCTACAAGATCCCAGACCAGTAACCACCAGATTTCTCTGCTCGAAGACCCCAATCCAGAGGGAGAGACAGAGAGAGAGAGAAATAGAGAGACACAGAGAGAGACAGAGACAGAGATAGAGAGTCAGAGGAGACACAGAGACACAGAGAGACAGAGGAGACAGAAACGAAGAGAGACAGAGAGAGAGAGAGAGAGAGAGAGAGAGACAGAGAGAGAGACAGAGAGAGAGACAGAGAGACAGAGAGAGAGACAGAGAGAAAGAAGAGACAGAGAGAGAGGAGAGACAGAGACAGACAGAGACAGAGACAGAGACCCATGGCTCTTCTTTGGTGATGCGGATCTCAAGGCTAGGACAATCCAGGGAATCTCTCCTGCTGAGATCAATTGGCAGCCAACTCAGGGCTGAGCTGTAGGGAGGGATTCAGAAAGAGCCAAGAGAGAGATCTCTCCAACACAGAACAGCTCACAGGCCCTGGGTAAGATCCCTTGTCCTCCAGCTAACAGTTGATCCCCTAAGAGTCCAACCCCTTCACTTTACAGCTGAGGGAATCAAGGTCCACTACAGGGAAATGACATGACCAAGATCATATAGTAAATGCCAGAGGCAGGATGGGAAGCCAGGCCTTCTCCTCTGCCTTCAGATCAGGTGGTCCTTTTACAGTATCATGATTTTTCCTTTGGCCACTTACAATTCACAATCATAGGTGAGTCACTCAACCTCTATGGGTCTCAGATTTCTCATCTGGAAGATGACAGGGTTGAGCTCAGGGGCACTTTGGAGCCAGCTCTTACTGGCATAGGAGAGCTAAGTAAAATTTTCATTGTGAGTATTTACCCCTTGGAAACTGGCAAATTCTAGAAATCAACCCTTGATTTACTATTTTGTTGATTGTCTAGACTTTAAGAAAGTAGTGGAAAAAGTGTAAATAATGCAGACTCCGTCGAAAGGAGAGCCAGCTGTAAAACATTCACCAACAGTCACTGGCCCAACTGGGCGAGCTCTGAGTTTCTGCAAACTGTGACCTTCTAGAATGCCTTGATTCTGTGTCTGTCCCAGCAGCCAGATGCTCACGCCCACCATGTTCACACACCCACATGCTCACACTTCCCTGTGCTCACATGCTCACAAAGCGCTCAAACACCCCCACACCCATTCTCCCAGACATTCCCCTTCCCAGACTCTCACACACCCACACTGAGAACCTACACAAGCTCCCACTCAAACTGTACTGTCTCTTTAGAAAGGAGATGGTGATAGAAAAGAGAATTTTCCTCAGAATTAGACTCCCAGAGAGAGAAAGGGACCTCAGAGGCCATATCACCCAACCTCTGCCTGACCAAGGTATCTAGATGGATAGAGCACTGGGCCTGGAATATGGAAGACTCTTCTTCCTGAGTTAAAATCTGGCCTCAGACACTTACTAGCTGTGTGACCCTTGGCAAGTCACTTATCCCTGTTTGCCTCAGTTTCCCCATCTGTAAAATGAACTGAAGGAAATGGCAAATCACTCCAGTATCTCTGCCAAGAAAACCCCAAATGGTGGTTAGATGACTCAGTGAGTAGTAGAGCAATAGCTTTGAGTCAGGAGGATCTGAGTTCAAATCCAGCCTAAGACACTTAATACTTACTAGCCGTGTGACCTCAGGCAAGTCACTTAACCCCTATTGCCCTGCCTTCCCCCCTCCAAAAAAACCCCAAACAAACCCAAATGGGGTCACAAAGAGTCAGACATGACTGAAAAATGACTGAACAAGGGCCTGACAGAGGCTCCATTTTTGATAAGCTATCCAGCTTCTGAAGACTTTTAGCAAGGGGAAAGCAGTTCAGACTACTTTTGGATAGATCTAGTGAGTACGAAGAATTCCATTATACTCCCTGTAGTCCCCTTTCCTCATTGCGTTGCACATGGTTCTTACTCCCTGTGTGGGGCAGGTGACTGCATATCTCTGGGCCTCAGTTTCCTCAGCTGTAAAGTGACAATGTAGGATTAGATGGCCTTTCAAGTCCCTTCTGGCTCTGTGATTTGGACCCAGGGCCAGGACTCTTCCTGGCCATCCCGCCTTGGTGTAGGTGCTGAGTTCCCTGCAGAAGTTCAGCTGGTTGTTAATTTGATTGCTCCCCACTGGGTGTAGAGGCTGGAAGGGAGCTCCTGGGGCCTTCGTTCCAGGGCTCCCTCTGATACTAAGTGGATTATTGATCCTCCATGGCCCCATTTCCTTTTCTGCAGAGTTAACAGGTTAGATTCTGTGATGCCTAGAGTGTTTTCCAGCTCTGGTCCTCTTTGAGTTGGTAAGAAGCGATGTGCATGCAAATGAGTAATTGCACAATTCTGCGCAAAGTGAGTTCAAAATTACGGGGATGGGGCACTAATAGGATATGGATCTTCAATGCCTTGAGTGGAGTTAAGATTTCTAAGAAGCGGAGGTTTAGAGGGAGAACATTTTCAGCATGGGAGGTAGCCCCTGGTGGGAAGTGGAACGAGGGAGAGGTTACCCACATACTTCCATACAGGGGGCAGCAAAGAAGACTTGAGAAGGCAGGCTGACTCCAGATGGAGAAGGGTTTAGATGCCTGGAAGGGCAGAAACTCTAACTATGGCTTCATTGGATAGAAAACTCCCGGGTGAGGAAAGACCCGCCACCAGTACAAGTTATGACTTTCTCTGCAACTTATAATCTTACGCCTGGGGTTCTAAAAATTTTGTATGTCATGGAGCCCTTTGACAGGCTAAGGAGAACTGTGGACCCTTTCTCAGAAAAACTTTTTAAAAAAATCTTTTTTTAAAAATTGAAAGAAATGTTAAATTTCAATGCGAGGTAAGTGAAAATATATATATTTTTTCCCATCACACTCCTAGGGGCAGGGGACATCTATGAGCCTCAGCTTAAGAACCCTTGTCTTTTTTTTTTTGCTTTTTGGAGGGGAGAGGGCAGGGCAATTTGGGTTAAGTGACTTGCCCAAGATCACATGGCTAGTAAAATGTTAAGTGTCTGAGGCTGGATTTGAATAGAACCCTTGTCTTAAAAGATTTGCCTAGAGTATTGAGGGGCTAAGTGACACTGCCAACATGTTTCAGGGGTAAAACTTGAACCCAGATCCCCCCAACTCTAATGGCAGTTTCTCTGTCTACTCCATCACTCCACCTCTCCCAAATACCTGAAGCGTTTAGATTTTGTCTTACAGGAAATCCGGAGTCATTGAAACGTTCTGGGTAGGGCAATGACATAGTCAGACAGTCAGAATATTAATTGGGCATCTGTGTAGAGAGAATGGGCAACAGATGGAAAGAGTTGGATGCTGAGACCGAGGAGGAAGCTGCTGTCCTGAAAAACTGGTGTTTGGCCGTATTGCCTGCATTCTGCAGGTGGGCAGTTTGTTTTTCAGGCCAAACACAGCATTTGGCATTCATCCTTGCTTAGTCTAGCATCCAGACCAGAGGGGATTAGGTCAAGGAAGAACTGACCCCTCCCTGGCCCTGCCCCATAAGCCCTGTCAGACAGGTCAAGGTTGAATTATGTTAGGATAAGCAATCAGGACACTGTGGATGCATCTTTCTCTTCTCTTCTCTCTCCTCTCTTCCTTCTCCTTCTCCCTCTTCTTCTCCTCCCTCTCTCCCTTCCCCTCCTCTCCTCTCCTCTCCCTGTCTCTCTTTCCTCAACCTCCCTTTCCTTTCCTGATTATAAGAGCCTTAGAAAAGATCCCACCTTGGTTCAACTCAGCCAGGGTAAAATAGATTTGTTCAGCCCTATGGCCAGAATGGAAATTAGCATCAGAACACCCCCCAGAGGTTCAGAGTTTGTTGTTATATAGTTGTTTTCAGTCATGTCTGAATCTTTGTGACCCCATTCAGGGTTTTCTTGGCAAATATACTGGGATGATTTGCCATTTCCTTCTCCAGCTCATTTTACAGATGAGGAAACTGAGACAGAGTTAAGTGACTTGCCTAGGGTCACACAGCCAGTATGTGTCTGAGGCCAGATTTGAATGCTGCCTTAGGTACTCCTCATTAATTTTGCATTTATTTGGTATATGTGTTATATCTATTTATTTATACACACGTTTCTTTTTCAGGCCCAATAAAATGTGCAGCTTTCAAAGATTGGGTTTAGAAAAACTGGACTCAGCGGGGAAAGGCATCTTTTGCCTGCATTTCTCACTCCCCTTCGGAGTGTATGCTCTCTGCACTGATCTTCTAGATTTTGAATGGTCGCTCAGAATTCCTTCTGATTTCTGTCTCCCTATTGGATTGGTTTATCCTAAACCCCTACCTTGACAGGAACCTGATGGCTGTTTCCTCCCCTGGGCCACAGACCCCTTCCCAAGGAGGCTTCCTTCTCTCACCCTCTGGACTGCTCTCAATCTCCAGTGGGCGTCAGGTCATGCCCACTAGGTCAGGGGGTTCTCAGCCTATGTTGTGCGTGTCGTGGACCCCTGGGCCAGTGTCTGGTAAGCCTCTGGGCCCTTTCTCAGAATAATATTTTTAAATGCATCAAATGCAATGCAAAGAATTGAGAAGGAAATCAATTATATTTAAACACAGTTAGCAAAATATTTTTTAAAAGTTCACAGATCCCAGAATAAGAACTTCTGCAAGAATGTGACACCAGATATTCCCTCACTGTGCCCTGACAAAATGCTGACTGTCCGAAGGATCCTCCTCAGGGAGGGAATGGGATTTCAGGAAATGCTTCCTTGGTGCAAGGCCATACTGGGGGCCAGGGAAGGTGGCTGAAATGTGATAACCTTTGCCTTGTTAAGCAAGTAGAAACAGTCATGTCTACATTCACTGTGCAGGAGGGGGACCTGCATCTCCATCACAGTCTATATTTCTGACCTTTGGGACCTTGCTATTAACAGGCACTGCCTGTCATCATCTCTGGGTAGCACCAGAAACAAAACACACAAGCAGGCTTCTGGTGGGAAATTTCAGGAATGTCCAGTACAACCTTCCCCAAAATAGCCAGGGTCAAAAAAATCATAGGATATCATAACTGGAAGAGACCACACAGGGCATCCACTGGAACCCCCATGAGCCCAGGAATCACTGCTAAAACATCCAGAAAACTGGTCATCTGGTATCTGCTGGAATACCTCCAATGACAGGAAACACCCTGTGAGACCAGCCCATTACATTTTTTGACAAATATTACTATAAGGAAGTTTCAAAGTTTTTTTTATATTTACCAAAATCTTTGGACCTACAACTTCCACACATTGATACCAGTTGGACACTCTAGGGCTGAGCTAAAAAAAGTCTAATCCCTCTTCCATACGGCAATCTGTAAGCTATTTGAGGACAAGTATGCTACCCCTCCTCCTCTCTAATCTTATGCTCCCCAAAATAAACACTTCCAGTTCCTTCACTTTATCATCAGATGGCACTGGCACCTGGTCCCCTCGCCATCTCTTTCACCCTCCTCTGGAAAGGATTCAGCTTATCAATGTCCTTCCTAAAGTGTGCTGCCCAGGCCTGGCCAGAGTGCTCCAGGATCATGGCCGAGTACAGCAGGACCACCCCAACGTCTGTCCCGGATATCAAACATTGTTCCATCCTTACATTTTCTTAGTTGAACTGACAATTCACTAAAACTCCCAAGTCTGATGGTGACAAGAGCTGCCTAGCCACATGACCCCATTGGGCCCTCATGAAGTTGGCTTTTTGAGCCTGTCCTAGCCTGAATCCATTACAGAACATGTTTGCTATCCCTCCCAGCTAGCCATCACTGGTTCATTTTTCGGTTTGGCCACTTTTGCCTTCCACTAAGTCACTGATTAAAGCACTGAGCAGAACAGTGCTGAGGACCAAAGCCCCTGGTAGTCTGTTCATTAAAGGCCACCCTCTGGGACAACCTTAATCTCCCTCTTCCCTGATCACCTGGTCTCACTCTAGCGTCATAGGATCATGAATCGAAAAGTGGAAGGAGCTTTGGAGGTCACCTAGCCCAACCTCCTAACTTTACAAAATCCAGAAAAGTTCAGTGATTTGGCCAGGATCACGTGGCCAAGAAGCGGGGGAGCCTGGATTCATACCCATGTTCTCTCATTTGGAAATTCAGCATAACTGCCACTCTATATACCATATCATTGCCTTTTTGGTTTCATCATGGGTCTAACGAGATGACTGAACTAGATGAGTTCTGAGACCCTTCCAGCTCTAAATCTTATGATTTTCTAGGTCACAAAAGGTGAGCTTTCTTGAATTAAGATCTCTCCATGGTGCCTGTTTAGTGACTGGTCCATGTAGGGCCCCCTTTCCCCAATCAAAGATACTGGCCCCTTCTTCTCATTTAATCAGCCCCACTGGCTGGAGGCAGGGCAGGGACTGCTCCTGGGCAGCTGGTCTCTTTGTTCCAACCCCTGACTCCCCTAGCCACATGACCCCATCAGGCCCTCATGAAGTTGGCTTTTTGAGCCTGTCCTAGCCTGAATCCATTACAGAACATGTTTGCTATCCCTCCCAGCTAGCCATCACAGGGGAGAGCTTCCTCCCAAGCTGGGAAGGGAGTGGGGTGGACATATGGGGCAGCTGAGGGTGGGGGGAAGGAGCCCAGCTCCCATTACAGCTGCCCGTGTGCACCTGTTGAGAGATAAATAAAGCTGCTCCCTTCGAACCCTTCTTTGTAAAGGAACCCTTCTCCTCCCTCCTCAATCCTATGTTCCCTGTGATGGCTAGCTTCTACATCCATATCCCAACTACTGAATAGGAGATCTCAGAGCTGAGAAATCTGACTTTTCACTGTGGGGCTGGACCTTGGATTGGACAGCACCTAGAAGAGGTGCAGGTCTGCTCTCCTGTGCCCACAAGGTCAGGCCAAGAACACAGCTGATGTCAGCTGGGAGGCAGGGTAGGAGCAGAGGGGAGGCAGGAGGAGTTGTCTGGCCAGAGAGACTGGGCCTTTCCCCATCCTCTACTCGACCATGGAGTCTCAGAGGGTCTGGGGACAAGTCCAGGGTACTCTGTGCCATCCAGCTGTGGACACTGACCTGTGCCCTTGTTCCAAACCCCTCTGGTGACAGAGCCACCTGGATCTGGCCATGGTGCTCTGGCTACGCTTTTTATCTAGTTGGGGCTCAGTAGAAGCATCATTTCTGCCTATCTTTATTTGATTTGCCCACTGAAATCAAATTCCTTCCTAGCAGCTGTGCCCTCTGTGGGCTCCACTTCTGCTTACTGGGTTTCCCATGTCTGGAATGCTCTCCTTCTGCGCACCTTTTTTTCTTTTTTTTGCAGCCTCACACTAAGTACCACTTTCCCCAGGATGCCTTCCCAGATTGCCTCCAGCTGGTAAAGACTTATACCCTAGGTGCTTAGTACAGTCCTTGGGATGCTTAAAAAATGTGTGTGGCCTGACCACACAGAGGGCTTTGTTTGCACCTCTCCGAGGCCCTTATCAACACATGACTGTGTACTAGAGTTCTCCATGTTCGTGCTGTCTGGGAGCTCACAAACGGAGGGGCCGTATCTTATCTAAACATTGAAGCTTTCCCAAAGCCTAGACCAGCACTATGCCTACAGTAGATGCCTAGCAAATATTTGTTGAATGACTGGCATGTCAGGGTGGCCTGACTGAAAAAGCCTCCTGGCCTTGGAGCAAGGACAACAGGCCTCCCTCCATCACTCTCTTATTCTATGACCTTGGACAAGTTATGTCTTCTGCTTCCTCATCTATAAAATAGGGTGACATTTATCTGGCCTTCTATACAATATTTTCCACCAGTGATCTCACTTGATCCCTACACCAGCTTCATGAGATGGGTACCCAAGGAACTAATTAGTACCCCTATTTTATAGATAAGGGAACCAAGGACTTGGTTTAGGATCACACAAGTAGCAAGTGTCAGGAGACTGATTCTTAGCCTGGGTCTCTTCTGATCCAAAAATCTTACTGCTAAACCCCACAGCCCTGCTACCCTCACAGGGTCTCCATAAAAATCAGGTAAGATGGGGCAGCTAGGTGGTGCTGTGAATAGAGCACCAACCCTGGAGTCAGGAGGACCTGAGTTCAAATCCAGCCTCAGACACTTGACACTTACTAGCTGTGTGACCTTGGGCAACTCACTTAACCCTAATTGTCCTGCCTTCCCCCCTAAAAAAAAAAAATCAGGTAAGACAATGGATTTCACACTAAAGCTAATCAGGGTGGAGTGACTTTCCCAAGGTTATGCTCGGTGGTATGCCAGTTAATGTTTAACAACCAGCTCTTCAGGGGTTAAAACAAGTTCTCATTCTACACTTTAAAAATTTAATCAAAACCAAGGATGAAAAACAAGAACAACCTGCATTAATTCACATTTTCTCTATCATTTTCTTAAGTCTAGACAATTGACAAAAGAATAAATCAAGCGTGTTGGCCCATTTCTAAGGTATAAATGCTCACGCTGAAAACTGAACAATCAGCTTAAGAACAGGCTTTAACCAGCTCCTGCTACTGAGTATCTGAGGCAGGATTCAAACTCAAGTCTCCTTGACTCTAAGCCCATGTCCCTATCTATCACACGGCCTACCTGCGTGTCATGGGGCCACAGATTTAAAGTTGAAAGGGAATGTAGCTAGTCCAATCTCTCTTTGTTTTATTTTACAGATGTGGAAGCTGAGACCCAGAAAATTTAGGTTAATTGCCCAAGGCCATACACAGGTGGCAGAAGCAGGATTTGAACCCAGGCTTTCTGGCTCCAGATCTCACATCCTTTCCCTTACCACCCACTCTGTCCCCCACTATATTTAGCTTTGTGGTATGGACATGATCCTGGACTCTCAAAGACTACTGATAGAACACAAGTCCTGGCAGATCCCAGACTGCTGGGCAGGCTTTGAGGACCAGCCTGGAGACGGATCCCACGTCTGTTGTCCAGCACTCGGTCTAACAACATTTTAGGGGCTCACCAGCAGGTCAGTTGTTGGGAGGTGGTAAAGAGATGGATTTTTGGTTATGGTAATTCCCAAATCAGACTGTGAGCTCCCTGGGACCAGGGACTATCTTTTGCCTGTCTTTTCATCAAGCAATGGGGTTGGGACCAGTTAGACTCATCTTGCTGAGTTCAAATTTGACCTCAGACACGTTAGCTATGTGACCTTGGGCAAGTCACTTCACCCTGTTTGTCTCAGTCCCTCATCTATAAAATTATCTGGAAAAGAAAACGGCAAACCCCACCAGTAGCTCTGGTAAAGAGTCGGACGTGACTGAAGTGACTAAACGTACTATGTGCCAGGCTCAGTGCTAAGAGCTTTACGACGATCATCTCATTTGATCTTAAGAACAACCCTGAGAAGTAGGTGCTATTATTGTTCCCATTTTACAGATGAGGAAACAGAGGCAGCAGAGATGAAGTGACTTGTCCACGGTGACCCCACTAGGGAGTGTCTGAGGCTAGATTTGAACTCAGATTTTCCTGACCCCAGACCCACTGCTCTGTGCACCGTGGCACCACCTGGCTGCCTCTGCATGTTTAGCATAGTGCCTGGCTCACAGCAGGCATTTAATAAGTGTTGACTGACCGACTGGCCTGCCAAACGGGATAATGCACACGAAAGGCCTTGAAAACTTGGAAAATGCTTTAGAAATACTAGTTATTATTGATGTCACTATTGTAGTTATTGCTACTGTTACTCAACCATAGAGGGTTTGCCATCTGTGACAGAGTGGGAAGAATCCCCATGTTGGCATCAGAAGGTCTCTGAAGGGCTGACGTGGTTGTTGGCATAACCCTGATCTGTGCAATCAACATAAATAAGTAAGAGCAGGACAGTGATGTGGGCCAGGACCACTGGCATCCAAACTCCAGCCAATGAGAGGAGAAGAGCAAGGTGGTGATGGTGATGATGGTGAAGATTGATGGTGATGATGATGATGGTGGTGGTGATGATGATGATGGTAATGGTGATGGTGATGATGGTGATAGTAATGATGATGATAGTGATGGTGATGGTGATAGTAATGGTGATGGTGGTGGTGATGATGGTGGTGATGGAGATGATGGTGATGATGATGATGGAGATAGTGATGGTGATGGTGGTGGTGATGATGGTGGTGATGATGATGATGATGATGGCGATAGTGATGGTGATGGTGATGATGATGATGGTGGTGATGATGATGATGATGATGATAATGGTGATGATGATGATGATGATGATGATAGTGATGGGAATGGGGATGGTGATGATGGTGGTAATGATGATTATGGTAATGGTGATGGTGATGATAGTGATAGTGATGATGGTGATAGTAATGGTGATGGTGGTGGTGACGATGGTGATAGTGATGGTGATGATGATGATGATGGTGATGGTGATGATGGTGATAGTGATGGTGATGATGGTGATGATGATGATGATGATGGTGATGATGGTGATAGTGATGGTGGTGGTGGTGATGATGATGACAATAATGGTGGTGGTGATGGTGATGATAGTGATGATGGTGATGATGATAATGGTGATGGTGATGATAGTGATAGTGATGATGGTGAAAGTGATGATGGTGATGATGATGGTGATGGTGATGATGATGGTGATGGTGATGTTGGTGATAGTGATGGTGATGATGATGGTGATGATGATGATGGTGATGGTGATGATGGTGATAGTGATGGTGATGGTGGTGGTGGTGGTGATGATGATGATGGCGATAGTGATAGTGATGATGGTGATGGTGATGGTGATGGTGATGATGATGATGATGATGATAATGGTGATGGTGATAATGGTGATAGTGATAGTGATGATGATGGTGGTGGTGGTGATGGTGATAAATGTATATATGTGTATATATACAACTTTATGTATTTTAATGTATTTATACAACCTTAAAATATTATATATGTACATATATAATGCTGTAAGATAGATGTATATATGTGTATATACATATATAATGCTTCAAGAAAAGATATGTGTATATATGTATATGTTATGTATGTGTATGTATGTATATATGTATGTGTATGTATGTATGTGTATGTATGTGTATGTATGTGTATGTATGTGTATGTATGTGTGTATGTGTGTATGTGTATGTATGTGTATGTATGTATGTATGTGTATGCATGTGTATGTATGTATGTATATGTATGTATGTGTATGTATATATGTGTATGTATGTATGTGTATGTATGTATGTATGTGTATGTATGTGTATATTTATACAAAATATTTTCAGGTTGGCCAAACATTTGACATCCTCTCATTTGGCTTTGGAGGTACGATGAGGAGCACTGGATTTAGAGCTGTAAAATCATAAGGTCATAGACCCAGAGCTGGATGGGCCCAATCCCCCCCATCTTACAGATGAGAAAAGTAAGGCCTGAGGAAGCACACAGACAAGACTTAAGGGCAGGATTCTTATTCCTTTTACCAGGGTGCCCTGGGATTCCACCTCTATCCCCTAGAGCTGTCCTAGGGAAGACTGGGGGGCTTGTTTCTTGTCTCACTCTCCCCTGTAACCCTTTGTGACTTTTTGGTGCTCATTCCTTTGTCCTCACAGGGCCCCTGGGAGTGTTCTCTCAATACCTGCCCTCTTTCCTGGTCCTCCCTCAGAGACCTAGCTCTAAAATCAGCCCCTTGTCCCCTTTCCCTTCTTCTTTCCTCTCCCCATTCCCTGCATTCAGCTGATTGATCTCCTCGAGCCTTACCTGTCATCTGTAAAATAAGCTGATGCTGCCCATGAGGAAACAGTGCAGTACAATGGAAGATCTGGGTTCCAATTCAGCCTCTAACACTTACTATCTATGTGACCTTGGGCAAGTGCCTTAACTTCTCTGGGCCTCATTTCCCTCATATGTGAAATAAGGGAGGCTGGATTAGATGGCTTTGGAGACTCCTCCCAGCTCCAGTTCTATGACCTGTAGGATTTAGCTCCCTGGGTTGTTGGGGGGATTAAATTAGGATTAGATAGTGTGCATAAGGGGCACTTTGGAAACCTTTAGAGCACTGCAAAGTGAATGTCTATTGTTACTGTTAACCCAAGAAAGAGATCCAATCTACTTGTTCACACTACAGTGTGAATGACTGCCAATGGAGCTCAGTAGGGCCCTTTCCCATAGGAAGTTGCTGTTCATAAGAAGTCAATGGACCATCGAGGCCAATGCCTCCTTGGCCTATGGGGAAGGCTGGCTTGGCAAGCCATTATCATAGGATGCTGACCTGCTGAGCACATTTATACACATATACAAGTATGGCTACCTCTCTACCCAGAACTGGCTTTGCTGCTCTACTTCAAAGACTGGGGTTCAAATCCCATCTCTGCAACTTACTATCTGTGTGGCCTTGGGCAAGAAGGCCAGCCAGATCCCATCAGTGCACCCACCAGAACCTTACCTCAGAAAGTCCGGCCTGCCCTTTCCAGCCCAGAGACCAAAATGAGACTCTACAGGGCCAAAGAAGGGAAGGTTCTCAGCTGTCCAGTCTCACCTTCCTCTCTGACACACTTTCAAAGCTCTGCCAGGAAGCTTGGGAGCTCATCTGTCATCCCTCTGCCTCTCAACACGATCCCAGAGTGTCCCTGGAGGGACACTAAGTTGGGAAGTTCTTCCCTCTGTCTAGCTAAAGTCCTAACCCCCTGCCTATGCTTCTCAACCCCACAGTGGGAGGAACATGGGGCTAACACGATCTGTTCCTGCTGAGACCCTGCATGAGGTCATCAGCTATCCTTGGCTGCTCAGGCGTGCCAGGAATGTGCTGAGGCCTCCCTTGGAGGACAGGGAGCCCCAGGCAGGCTACTTTGGTGATTAGGTTACCATCTGGGGGCCCAAGAGGGATGCTGTTCTGGGAGCCTGGAGGGAGTGGGCGGGGAAAGGGGGGGTTGCAGCTGGGAGAGGAGGTCCCTTCTCAGCAGAGCCCTTTTGTAAAGGGGGAGGCCTGGATTCTTATGAACAAAAAGAATAATGAGAGCTGTGAACAAGACAGTAAGGGACGGATTGTTCTGGAAAATAAATGGAATTATGCAGGAAGAAGGACTGAAATGTCCACGCCCCTTGAGCCAGCAATCCAACTCCAGGGTCCAGACCCACCTCTCCAGTCCCCAAAGCAGGTCAGAGCCAGGAAGAAACGTCCCTCGTAAACCAGAATGTTCCCAATAGTACTTTTATGGCAGCAAAGAACTTGGGATAGAACGGGTTTCTACAGACTGGGGAATGGGAACGTGACGGAATGTTATTCTGCAGCAAAAAAACGAGGACTTCAGAGAAACGTGGGAATAGCATATGAGCTGATGCAGGGTGAAGCCAGCAGAACCAGAAGGACAACACACACTGGGACTGTAATAATGGGAATAAAAAGAGTATTAAAGAAAGCTGCCTTTGTTTATGTCCCCAGTGCTTAGCACAGCGCCTGGCATATAGTAGGCATTTAACAATTTACTGAGCTAAATTGAAATTCGAGGAACTAGTAACGCAACCTGATCCTAGAGAGGGGAATCATCACCATCATCACCATCATCACCATCACCATCCTCCTCATCCTCACCATCGTCATCACCATCATCATCATCATCATCATCACCATCATCACCATCATCACCATCATCATCATCATCATCACCATCATCATCACCATCACCATCATCATCACCATCATCACCACCATCATCACCATCATCACCATC